>OY987217.1:14156775-14490533 GCA_963920805.1 Primula vulgaris | reverse complement strand
TGTTGATAATGTGTTCAACAATTATCAACAATTGAAATTAACCAAACACATAAAAACAAAATAATGCAAAAATGGGACAAATATCAACAATTATTATAATTAATATAAAACAAACAACAAACAATTATATATAGCTAAGTGAATTATCCATTTGCATATTTTATATATTTTTTCCTATTTTACAAATTGAAATTACAAAAAAAAAAATAATAATGCAAAAATGGGACAAATATCAACAATTATTATAATTAATATAAACAAACAACAAACAATTATATATAGCTAAGTGAATAATCAATTTGCATATTTTATATATTTTTTCCTATTTTACAAATTGAAATTACACAAAATAAATAATAAATTAGAGAATAAAAGATATACCCTTGAATTATGGATAAATTTGATTGATGATTTGGGGTTTTTTGTTAATAAAATTGATAGGTATTAGTGGTTGATTGATTTGGTTGGTTTTTTGGATAAAAATTGGGGGGTTTTGAGAGAAAGAGAGAGAATGTAGTATAAAAATTATTTTTTAAAAAAAAAAACATAAGTTTCTGTTTTTCAGGGACTTGCTGTGTAATTTTTGCACAGGGACTGACTGTGTAATTTCTGAAAATTAGAGACTGACTGTGTAATTTACACAAAAAACGTGCAGACCGTAGATTAAAATCTACGGTGTGTACGTTTTTTCAGATTTTTTATAGCTTAAAAATACAATCTCCTTTTGAAAACAAAACAAAACCAAGGAGGAGTAAGAACATAGTAAACTCCGTCTCATTTAGAAAAAAAATAAAAAAAAAATACGTCCGTCAGCCTCACACAGTTGTCGTCTTCAACTCAACCACTCCACTGCACTTCAAATCTCTCTCTCTCTCTCTCTCAACAAAATCTCCCTCCCGCATTCTCTTTCTCTCCCTCTCTAACAATGTCTTCTTCCACCGCAGCAGTCTCATCATCTCTCTCTCTCTATCTCCGTTGTAAAACTTTCTCTCTCTTTCCCTCACATTCCACCTCATCCCAATTCTCCTTCCCCAAATCCAACATATCTCCCCTCAAATCCCTCTCTATCAAATGCACCGCTAACGATGATTCCAATGACCTCCCCATTGAACTCAGTATTTCATCTCTCTCTCTCTCTCTATTTATATATTTATATTTTAAGTCTGTTTTGGGAACATATTTTTTTAGTTGTTTTTTAGATTTTAAAAATCTGTGCGTGCTTGCCCAGTCAGATTATTTAGCTTTTGAAATAGGCTAAAAAAGCTAAAATAATAATTAAAAAAAAAACAACTAAGAAAATCTGTATATATACTCAGTTTTTTTGTACCTCTCTCTCTCTCTCTTTATATATATAAGTCCGTTTGGGAACAGATTTTTTTAGTTAATTTTATTATGTACTTGTATTTCTATTCTGTATAATTTTGTTTATTTGTTGGGGTGTTTGGTGGGGGTGGTCATCCACTTTTATTTAAAATCAATAATAAATAAAGAGTGGGTTTTTCCCACCATTAATTAAAAAAAATAAAAATTAGTTGGTTTTGGAATTTTGGTTTTAAAAATCTGTGGGTGTTTCGATAGTCAGATTATTTAGCTTTTAGGCTAAACAAGCTAAAATAATCAAATAATCAACTAAAAAAATCTGTATATATACTCCCTCCGTCCCGAAATAAGTGTCCATTTTTTTTTTTTGAAACATATATTTTTGGTAGTTAAATTAGATCAAATTTACAAATATAATATCATATTTTAAGAAAGAAATGTGAAAGTTTTGATTTTTTTGTTACTTTTTTGTTAATTTTAAGTGAAATTGGTTCTAATCATTAAATATCACAAATTCTGAAGCACGATACTTATTTTGGGACGAAGGGAGTATATATATATATGTCTATACATACACACATTGTTTTAGAATTTATTTGTTTCCGTATTTAATTACTTTATTTGTTTTTATTTAATTGTGTCGCAGAGTATGCCGCGTTTCCCACTGTTATGGATATCAACCAGATTCGCGAAATCTTGCCTCACCGGTACTTACTTTTATCCCTTTTTATTTTAATTTTTTAATGTAATTTGATTCTAGAAGCTGAGTTCTTCTAGCAAGTAGCAATTAGGCTTACATTATTTGAGTTTGTGACATTGGGTCCGTCTGGTTGCAGCTTTTAAGCAAATAAGCTGAACTATTTGAGGCAGTGTTTTAGTAATTGACACCTGAATGACACTTGTATGATCCTTAATGGTAATTGTAGATTAAATGAATATTTAAGCTAATTAGGGTCCGTTTGGCAACATATTTTTTAGCTGATTTTGGATTTTACTTTAAAAATTTATGGGTGTTTGGAAAGTCAGATTCTTTAGCTTTAAAAAAGCAGATCTTTAGGCTAAAAAAGCTAAAAATAAAATTGGATTTTCGTTATTATTCTATGGGTGTTTGGGTTTTAGTCTAAAAAAGCCAGTGGTGACTTCAGTTGAAACAGACCAAAATTAGACCATTTAGTAGATTCTGTTCAATTTGCCATGATGAAATTAAACTCTTTGACATTGCTTAAAATGGAGAATGTGCTAATCTTACCAGAAATGTAGCTAAGGACTCTCAAGTCCTTGAGCCAAACAGTTGGAAGAATAGTAAGAGTGGCCAATAATCCGAATAAATGGTAAGAATTTAAATGGATCCTACGGAAGTTTAGATACGCATTGGGAAATGGCAAAGATAAGTTATCGCTCTCCAATAATATATTCCACGCAACATGCCTGGTGGTAAAAACGTTGCGGTGAATAAAACAATAGGGAAAAAAACTACATGTAGACAAACATAAAGAGTTACAATTGAGGAGGATGTGTGTACTTACATATAATTCGGCGTATAAAATTATCTGCAGCCACAGAAAAACAACAGAAATAAACACATGATCAGAGTGCTATGTATTAATTTTGTTCCAACTTCCTAATCTTTTTCCAAGTATCGTATATTCTTTTATCCTCATTTCCAGATAGTATGGGCTTGTTTGGTTTAGATTTTGAAATGCATTTTGATTTAGTTTCTTACAAGCTATGCTTCATTGAATTGGCAAGCTTGCGAGTTGAACTTTTCTGTTTGTTTGTTTTTGCCTGAAAAAGAATGAAATTTTAGCTAAATGAACCCCTTTTCTAAGCCTGATATAAACCAGCTCATTTGCTAAAACCTGCATCAAGCATGTTTGGGACATTAACGGCGTGTTTGCTTGGAGCTGCTGCTAAAAAAAGCTGTATTTGTGTAGTTTGAGAAATTTCCCTGCACAAAGCAAGAAGCACATTTTACTAATCCCAAGCAATAATTAGGACAAAGAATGTCATGGTGATCTACTGCTACAGATAGTCATTGTACATTCTAAGTCATCCAGGCATCAATTACTGTATATCAGTGAGTAAAATATCAATATATTGTAATATATACATAACTCCTATGGAACACCAGCATCTGAGAGAATAGGCTGGTTATTTGAGGTTAAGAAAAATGTTGGGGCTATTCAAATTAAAATCTTACGCTATTCTTAGCTTTTAAATAGGCCAACCAAAAGCGTTGCAACTTTTAAGCAAAAAAAAAAAAAAAGCTTTATTAGCTCATCCAAACAAGAGAAAATCAGAAAACTAAGCTAGTAATCTGGCCAGCCAAATGTAATGCAAGTTATAAGTAAAAAGCAAAAGGACTCAAGGTCAAAAGGTGCAACAAAGCAATCCTCAATCATATCACTTCCGACCTTAGTAAAACACCAATACACATATATTGATAAAATCCGAGTACTTCAACAATTAAAATATAATAATTAAATCTGTGTGTCCTATTTGCAGAGGAAGCAAACAACCATCTCTAATCTCTCTAACTGTAGTAATCTAGTTAGCTACAAACGTTTTATCGTGTAGTACCTTGAACTACGAGTTTTATCATTTAGTACCATCAAATATATACTTTGTTAGCATTCAATAAAACGTAAATAACTTGAATAGTTTATGGTACTAAAAGAGTGTATATCTAATAGTTGATGGTACTAAAATGGGGTGTATATTTGATAGTATTATCCCTTTTAATTACGTTCAAATTGTATATTTGAATCTTTGATGGTATTAACAGTCAAAACTATTAATTCATGGTATTAAAAACGTCCCTGTTAATGTTATTAAACCATAACAATCCCATTTGGTTGTGACACATTACCAAGGTTAGAAACAAGAAAGCATGTGGCGAGCCTAATTTTATTCCTAGGCTCGACTTATATATCTTTATTCGCTAAACGCCCTTCGGGACCTACTAAAAATAGCGAGATACCTGTCTGACCTGTTGAGTATAGATAATATAGCATTAATCTATAAAGCAGTTTAATATCATGTACCGTCCGAGGCTGCACCGCTCCGACACCTAACCTGTACCCAGCTTACAAAGGAGAAGTGCAATAACAGAGACAATATATGAACGTATATATTATGCATGTCGGTACAGAGGGTTGGTGTTCTTTATCAGAAAGATGGGTCCGTCGGAACGTTGGAGGCAGCCGTGTATGGTGTTGGTACGGCGGCCCGTTCCGATGATTCCCGAGTTCCTGTCTGTTTGAGTATATTTACCGGATTGTTATTATAGTCCGTTTGGAACGTGTCCACTACCGAGCTCGATTCTGGCAGTGACAGTGACTTAATAGAACGGACTAGCCAATTTACACAGCTACTAGTTATGTCATGTGGGGACATGACTAAGTGATTGACCACAGTGTTGCCTAGCTAGCACACTTCCAAGGACCTGTTGCTATATTATATGTATTCATGTATTTAAGTGTAGGCATTAATAAATATAGAGAATGGAGACTAGCCATGACTGTGATAGCTTGCGGGTCGACCTACGATGAGACCGATTGGGGGCAGGGGACCGCGAGGAGCGACGGGTGGTGAGGTGGTATATCTGCAGTGAGGTCGGCTATGAGCATGTGCTCGCAAGGCGTGATGGACGACGAGGTTGTCGTGAGAGAGCTCCTTGATGTATATTTCGATCCCATTCCTTTATGTGTAGTTGTATATATCTCGTCTCCCTGCCTCTCTCCATCATTGTATGTATATGTATTACATATATGTATTTATCTCTCAGTCATGAGAGTGACCAGAGAAATGGGCGGTCCAGAGGGACCAAAAAAAGATCTCTATTCAATGGGGGAAGATAAGTATTTATAGGGGTAAAAATAGGTTTTACTATTCATTTGGGCCTTTGATAATTGGGCCGAAATTGTTAAACGGTTTTATAAACTAAGTACATTTTTGTATAAAATAAATACTGTTTGTTACGTTGATTAGACAATTTTAGTAAATAAAGAGCGAATACAAAATTACCTTCGCCAGCATGAATGAATGAATGAAGTGTGATAAAAGAAAAGCATTCTAATAAATCAAATTCTTATTTATCCCATATTCCATTTGTTATACCAATAAATAAATAAAATGGAATATTTGATAGTAAATAAGAATTGAGAGTAGGAGAATAATAATAAAACCAGTTGATGCGGTGGAGCTGATGGATTGCGGTGAACCACCGTCGTCTCATACCTTCCATTTAAGCTGCTGCACCCTCACCTCTCTCTCTTAAACCCAGCACAAATCCCTCTCTCTTTTGGCTGAGGCTGGGGTTGGGTTCGGTTGGGTTTTAGGAAAACTGAAACTGTATATATTTTTATTTTTAGGATCGTTTTTGTTCGTTTTTTGATGTTTTTATTTTTTTGGACGGAACTGCATTGCATTTTTTCGGTATAGTTTCACTTTTTTTTCGGTTAATTTTAACTAATTTTAGATCCGTTTTGTTAATTTTAGATCGTGCTCATTCATGACACTAATTTTGTTAACTAACTTTAGATCCGTTTTGTTAATTTTAGATCGCTCATTAGTGACACTAAAATGTTGACTAAATTTTTTTGGTTTTAAATTTTGTTTATCAAAACTAATTTTGTTTGATTGTAATGAAGATTTAAGATTACAATTATCGTAAAAAATTCATCAAATGAGGCTTTATTAAAAAAAGTATTGTTTTTAATTAAAAAAAACTATTTTTGTGCCTTTCCATAAAAAAATTACTCCCTCCGTTCCTATTTAATTGTCTACTACGAAACTACGTGCAATTTTAACCGGTTAAGAACTTGTATCAAAATTATCGGAATGAAATTTTTTAAAAGTTGATCATATAGTTCAAATGTTAAATTTTATGATTAGATTTAAAAAAAATTCATTTCGACAATTTTGCACGTAGTTTCATAATGGACAATTAAATAGGAACGGAGTGAGTCTTGACATGCATGAATATCAAATAAATGATCATAGTTAATGAAAAATCAACCAAAACGGATCAGATTATGTATATCATTTAAAATATGGCATTAGAGTTATTTGCAAAATTTTGATAGTTTATGTCCAATTGCAAGATTTGATAGTTCCTGGGGTTATTTGCAAATGACTCGTAGTTTGAGGGGGTTATTTGCATTTTAGCCAAATGGAATACACACGTGCGGTTTAGTTTAAAGGAAAAGCCAAAGAGGCCGTATTTTTCCACTATAAAACATAAACCGTAAATTTAAAGCGTAATTCATATTTACAGTTTGCCTTATTGTTATTTTTTATTTTTATTTTTATTTTTTTGGGAAAAACATCATAAAAAATCATAGAAATCATAGAAATCATTAAAAAATCTAAAACTAGATATACTATTTAAAAATGAGTAAAAAATATTTTAAAGTTATTTTTACTTTTTTTACTGATTTTTATTACTTTTTTGACTTTTATTGCTTTTTTTTACAAGAAACAAATAACACAAAAATTATAAAATTAATACAAAACCATTGTAAAATTAATATCTAACTTTTCCAACCATATTGTGTTAATTTTACAATTTTTTTGGTATTTTTTTTGTAAAAAATAACTATAAAAGTCAAAAAATTAATAAAAATCAGTAAAAAAATTTAAAAATAACTTTGAAATATTTTTTTTACTCATTTTTTAAATAGCATAACTAGTTTTAGACTTTTTATGATTTTTAATGATTTTTATAAAAGAAATTCACAAAAAAAAATATATATATATAATAAGGCAAACGTAAATATGAATTACAGTTTGGAGTTCAAATTTACGGTTTGTGCTCAAAGCCAAAATGAGGCTTGATTTTTCCACTGCAATTTATCTGTTTTCATGCTCAAATCGTTTTTTTTTACGAGTCGTAAATTTGACTTACGGTTTTGATTGTAAAATTACCAAATTGCCCCTGCGTTAAAAATCTGAAAATTTTCCAGAAGGTTTTGGTCGATCGATCGATCGGTTTTGATTGTAAAATTACCAAATTTATCAATATTTACGGATCATAATCGTGACTTACGGTTTGATAAAAGGTAAATAAGTTAATTTGTTTCGAGTAACATGATAAAAGGTCGTTTCGAGTATAATTATTTAAAAAAATGGTTAATTTGTTTAAAATGAAATTTGGTTACTAACCATTTAAAAAAATGGTTAATTTGTTTAAAATGAAATTTGGCTACTTAACTCAAAACAATATTTACGGATCGTAATCGTGACTTACGGTTTGATAAAAGGCCAATAAGTTAATTTGTTTTGAGTAACATGATAAAAGGTCGTTTCGAGTACTAATCATTTAAAAAAATGGTTAATTTGTTTAATATGATAGACGATTCAATAACGAACATAATGGTTGAAACAGAACTAAATTTGGAGTGAGTCCGAACGAATAAGTCATAGTTCCACAATATACGATATCGAAAAAAAAAATGAATAAGTCAAACCGTAATTCACGATTACGGTCCGTAAATGTTTTTTTAGTTAATTAGGTCTCTGAATTTTTTTCCAGAGGGTTTGGCCGACCGATCGACTGTCAACTCCGATCGATCGGCCAAGGCCTCTGGAAAATTTTCAGATTTTCAACGCGGGAGCAATTTGGTAATTTTACAGTCAAAACAGTAAATCTGACTTACGAACCGTAAGTCAAATTTACGGTTTGACCAAAAGTCAGGTTTAACCAAAAGTCAAACCGTAAATTTGACATATCGTAAGTGGTTCCTAAAAAAAATTACGGTTTGAGCGTAGAAACAGCTAGGGTTGGGCGAAAAACCGGGAAAATCGAACCGAAAAAGACCGAAACCGGAAATTTTCGGTCGGTTTTGGTTTTTAATAAAACCGAACCTAAAAACCGCAACCGAAAAAACCCCGAAAAATAAACAAAAAAATAACCGAAAAAAAAGCGAAACTATACCGAAAAAATGCAATGCAGTTCCGTCCAAAAAAATAGAAACATCAAAAAACGAACAAAAACGATCCTAAAAATAAAAATATATACGGTTTCAGTTTTCCTAAAACCCAACCGAACCCAACCCCAGCCTCAGCCAAAAGAGAGAGGGATTTGTGCTGGGTTTAAGAGAGAGAGAGAGGTGAGGGTGCAGCAGCTTAAATGGAAGGTATGAGACGACGGTGGTTCACCGCAATCCATCAGCTCCACCGTATCAACTGGTTTTATTATTATTCTCCTACTCCCAATTCTTATTTACTATCTCATATTCCATTTTATTTATTTATTGGTATAACAAATGGAATATGGGATAAATAAGAATTTGATTTATTAGAATGCTTTTCTTTTATCACACTTCATTCATGCTGGCGAGGGTAATTTTGTATTTATTTACTAAAATTGTCTAATCAACGTAACAAACAGTATTTATTTTATACAAAAATGTACTTCGTTTATAAAACCGTTTAACAATTTCGGCCCAATTATCAAAGGCCCAAATGAATAGTAAAACCTATTTTTACCCCTATAAATACTTATCTTCCCCCATTGAATAGAGATCTTTTTTTGGTCCCTCTGGACTGCCCATTTCTCTGGTCACTCTCATGACTGAGAGATAAATACATATATGTAATACATATACATACAATGATGGAGAGAGGCAGGGAGACGAGACATATACAACTACACATAAAGGAATGGGATCGAAATATACATCAAGGAGCTCTCTCACGACAACCTCGTCGTCCATCACGCCTTGCGAGCACATGCTCATAGCCGACCTCACTGCAGATATACCACCTCACCACCCGTCGCTCCTCGCGATCTTCTGTCCCCAATCGGTCTCATCGTAGGTCGATCCGCAATCTATCACAGCCATGGCTAGTCTCCATTCTCTATATTTATTAATGCCTACACTTAAATACATGAATACATATAATATAGCAACAGGTCCTTGGAAGTGTGCTAGCTAGGCAACACTGTGGTCAATCACTTAGTCATGTCCCCACATGACATAACTAGTAGCTGTGTAAATTGGCTAGTCCGTTCTATTAAGTCACTGCCAGAATCGAGCTCGGTAGTGGACACGTTCCAAACGGACTATAATAACAATCCGGTAAATATACTCAAACAGACAGGAACTCGGGAATCATCGGAACGGGCCGCCGTACCAACACCATACACGGCTGCCTCCAACGTTCCGACGGACCCATCTTTCTGATAAAGAACACCAACCCCCTGTACCGACATGCATAATATATACGTTCATATATTGTCTCTGTTATTGCACTTCTCCTTTGTAAGCTGGGTACAGGTTAGGTGTCGGAGCGGTGCAGACTCGGACGGTAAATGATATTAAACTGCTTTATAGATTAATGCTATATTATCTACTCAACAGGTCAGACAGGTATCTCGCTATTTTTAGTAGGTCCCGAAGGGCGTTTAGCGAATAAAGATATATAAGTCGGGCCTAGGAATAAAATTAGGCTCGCCAAATGGCGCCGTCTGTGGGAAAAGCTAATTCGCTAGATAGTTCTGAAAGTTCTACTATAGAAAAGAGGTTTTACTTAGTACGTGTCACGAGAAATGTAAAACTGCAAGAGAGTACAATAAATAAAATAGATAACTTAGACCCATGCGGTCATAGTACGTCCCAGCAGGGTGTCGACCCTCTGGGAGCATCGGTTTAATCTCAAACAGCATTCTCATAAGTGTCCTGATACACTTAGGCCCAGGCGGCCACATCTGTCTCACAAGTGTCCTGATACACTTAGGCCCGTGCGGCCACGGTTCTCTCACAAGTGTCCTGATACACTTAGGCCCGTGCGGCCACGGTTCTCTCACAAATGTCCTGATACACTTAGGCCCGTGCGGCCACGGTTCTCTCACAAATGTCCTGATACACTTAGACTCATGCGGCTACGGTTCTCTCACAAGTGCCCTGATACACTTAGGCCCATGCGGCCACGGTTCTCTCACAAGTGTCCTGAAACACTTACGAAGATGCGGCCACGGTTCTCTCAGTAGTGTCCTGTTACACTTAGGCACATGTGGCCACGGTTATCTCACAAGTGTCCTGATACACTTAGGCCCATTCGGACACAGTTATCTCACAAGTGTCCTGATACACTTAGGCCCATGCGACCACGGTTCTCTCACAGGTGTCATAATACACTTAGGCTCATGCGGCCACAGTACGCCCCAGACGGGTAAAACCCTATGGGGGTACCACCTGCTACAATATTGATAAGTAAAGTCTTATCACCCCGGTACAGTCTTACGGTGATAAGTAAAGTCTTATCATCCCGGTACAATCCAATAGTGATAAGTAAAGTCTTATCACTCCGGTATGGTGATAAGTAAAGTTTTATCACCCCGGTACAGTCTTACGGTGATAAGTAAAGTCTTATCACTCCGGTACAGTCTTATCACCCCGGTACAATCTTATAGTGATAAGTAAAGTCTTATCACCCCAGTACAGTCTTATAGTATCCCAGTCTTACGACCTCGGACAGTGCTTCGGTCTTATGAACTTATTTGTCAGTCTCGTAACTCATGCTCTATATTTGTCATGACATTATTTATCGGATCTATGACTTGAGACATCGAACGACGCCCTCATGCTTTACTCCGTTTCAGGATCGTACTATTTATTACGCTTTGGTCTTACGACCTCAGACAGTGCCTCCTATCATGAACCACATAGGGAGCTCGCAGCTTTCCTGGCATAATCTATCATCGACAGTATCCGAGCCTATCCCATCACATCTTTCCTGGCATAGTCCATCATCGACAGCCTCCGAGCTTTGCCCATCACGGGCTCCTCTGACATGCTTCATATGTGATTGCCTTCGAGCTATGTCCATCAGGGCCTCCTCTGACACGGTACATTATCGACATCCTCTGAGATATGCCCATATCGAGCTCCCCTCACACAGTTCACCATCGACTGCCACCACGGCTTTCCTGGCATAGTCTATCATTGACAGCATCCGAGCCTATCCCACCATAACTTTCCTGGCATAGTCCATCATCGACAGCCTCCGAGCTTTGCCCATCACGGGCTCCTCTGACATGGTTCATATGTGACTGCCTCCGAGCTATGTCCATCAAAGGCTCCCCCGACACAATACATCATCGACATCCTCTGAGATATGCCCATCTCGAGCTCCTCTGACACAGTTAACCATCACTAGCTCTGGGTTCTCGGTCATACGACCTCAGATACTATTTCGGTCTTATGACCTTATTCATCGGTCCCGTTACTCAGAATCTATTTTTGTCTTATGACCTTATTTATCAGTCTTATAGGATCTCGGTCTTATGACCTCAGGCAATGTTTCGGTCTTATGACCTTACTTGTCAGTCCCGTGCCTCAACCTCTATCTTTATCTTATGACTTTATTTATCAGTCTTACAGGATCTCGGTATGACGACCTCAGACAGTGATTCGGTTTTATGACCTTATTTGTCAGTTCTGTTACTTATGCTCTAGTTTTGTCTTATGACATTATTTATCGGACCTGTGAATCAAGACATTGGGCGACTCCCTCAAGCTTTACTCTGTTTTAGATTCGGATCGTGCTGGTTATTATGGCTCGGTCTTAGGACCTCAGACACCGCCTAGCAAAGGTAACCGTGTCAGATACATGTTTTATATTTGTTTGATTGCTTATTTAATATCCAGCACCATAGACAGGACCGAACACTCTATAGAGCCCTCGGTCATACCTATGCCACTGGACAGGGAGCTGTTGGCGAGGGTAATTTTGTATTCGCTCTTTATTTACTAAAATTGTCTAATCAACGTAACAAACAGTATTTATTTTATACAAAAATGTACTTAGTTTATAAAACCGTTTAACAATTTCGGCCCAATTATCAAAGGCCCAAATGAATAGTAAAACCTATTTTTACCCCTATAAATACTTATCTTCCCCCATTGAATAGAGATCTTTTTTTGGTCCCTCTGGACCGCCCATTTCTCTGGTCACTCTCATGACTGAGAGATAAATACATATATGTAATACATATACATACAATGATGGAGAGAGGCAGGGAGACGAGATGTATACAACTACACATAAAGGAATGGGATCGAAATATACATCAAGGAGCTCTCTCACGACAATCTCGTCCATCACGCCTTGCGAGCACATGCTCATAGCCGACCTCACTGCAGATATACCACCTCACCACCCGTCGCTCCTCGCGGTCTCCTGCCCCCAATCGGTCTCATCGTAGGTCGACCCGCAATCTATCACAGCCATGGCTAGTCTCCATTCTCTATATTTATTAATGCCTACACTTAAATACATGAATACATATAATATAGCAACAGGTCCTTGGAAGTGTGCTAGCTAGGCAACACTGTGGCCAATCACTTAGTCATGTCCCCACATGACATAACTAGTAGCTGTGTAAATTGGCTAGTCCGTTCTATTAAGTCACTGTCACTGCCAGAATCGAGCTCGGTAGTGGACACGTTCCAAACGGACTATAATAACAATCCGGTAAATATACTCAAACAGACAGGAACTCGGGAATCATCGGAACGGGCCGCCATACCAACACCATCACGGCTGCCTCCAACGTTCCGACGGACCCATCTTTCTGATAAAGAACACCAACCCCCTGTACCGACATGCATAATATATACGTTCATATATTGTCTCTGTTATTGCACTTCTCCTTTGTAAGCTGGGTACATGTTAGGTGTCGGAGCGGTGCAGCCTCGGACGGTACATGATATTAAACTGCTTTATAGATTAATGCTATATTATCTATACTCAACAGGTCAGACAGGTATCTCGCTATTTTTAGTAGGTCCCGAAGGGCGTTTAGCGAATAAAGATATATAAGTCGAGCCTAGGAATAAAATTAGGCTCGCCACATGCTTTATTGTTTCTAACCTTGGTAATGTGTCACAACCAAATGGGATTGTTATGATTTAATAACATTAACACGGACGTTTTTAATACCATGAATTAATAGTTTTGACTGTTAATACCATCAAAGATTCAAATATACAATTTGAACGTAATTAAAAGGGATAATACTATCAAATATACACCCCATTTTAGTACCATCAACTATTAGATATACACTCTTTTAGTACCATAAACTATTCAAGTTATTTACGTTTTATTGAATGCTAACAAAGTCTATATTTGATGGTACTAAATGATAAAACTCGTAGTTCAAGGTACTACACGATAAAACGTTTGTAGCTAACTAGATTACTACAGTTAGAGAGATTAGAGATGGTTGTTTGCTTCCTCTGCAAATAGGACACACAGATTTAATTATTATATTTTAACTGTTGAAGTACTCGGATTTTATCAATATGTGTATTGGTGTTTTACTAAGGTCGGAAGTGATATGATTGAGGATTGCTTTGTTGCACCTTTTGACCTTGAGTCCTTTTGCTTTTTCCTTATAACTTGCATTACATTTGGCTGGCCAGATTACTAGCTTAGTTTTCTGATTTTCTCTTGTCTGGATGAGCTAATAAAGCTTTTTTTTTTTTTTTGCTTAAAAGTTGCAACGCTTTTGGTTGGCCTATTTAGAAGCTAAGAATAGCGTAAGATTTTAATTTGAATAGCCCCAACATTTTTCTTAACCTCAAATAACCAGCCTATTCTCTCAGATGCTGGTGTTCCATAGGAGTTATGTATATATTACAATATATTGATATTTTACTCACTGATATACAGTAATTGATGCCTGGATGACTTAGAATGTACAATGACTATCTGTAGCAGTAGATCACCATGACATTCTTTGTCCTAATTATTGCTTGGGATTAGTAAAATGTGCTTCTTGCTTTGTGCAGGGAAATTTCGCAAACCTATTTCAACCCTCGCGCTTCAAACATCTCATCATCGTCTCAGTGGAAATTTTCGAAATTTCTTACTCAAGTTCAAGGCAAGAATAAACAAGAATCAAAGCCAACCGAACCTCTAATGGGAACAACCAGTGTTTTATCTCCCTTAGGTTTATTTGGGAGGCGAATAATACCATTTCCAATGCATCATAATACATTCAATAACCAGATGAGATGTATGAGCAATAACACATCTATTGAACTTAAGATGGAGAATGATGGAATCAAGTTTAGTACTGGCGAACAACCGCTGCAGAAAAAGAGGCATTTAACTAAGGGTGACATGAAAGAGAAGAAATTTAAGAGGTCTAAGAAGGCCAAACTGAACGAACTCAGGTTTTTTCGTTTAAAGGCGAAGAGGAAGATGAAGTCTCCGGACCCAGAAGTTAGGATCAGATACAAACTTGATAAGGTTAGAAACCTCTTTTTGATACCGTTTTCTGTGCATGGGTATTATTTATATTATGTTTCTAGGATATCTTTTTGTTGATGGTACTTAAGTAACCTCCTAGCTTTTTATCCCGGTTCCAGTATACTTCTCAAAGAAGAAAAAACGAGACTTAAATTTGTTGTAGTCCAGTAAAAAAAAAAAGTAGCTTTTGAACGTAAATTTTATCTTCAAAGAAGTAACAAGTGACTCGCTGGAAAAGATTGTCTTCTATGATGTTTAAATACAGAGATCCTGGGACTTGTTATATATAAAGGAGGCCTCGTAAGAACCTTTTTAATCTTAGTACTCGTTACCAGAAAGGAGATGATTTCAATTATCTCATATCCAAGCACTGAATTAACCTATAGAAAGTAACTAAAATAAGTGTAGTGTACTTGTTACCAGAACGGAGATGATTTCAATTATCTCATATCCAAGCACTGAATTAACCTATATAAAGTAGCTAAAATAAGTGTAGTGTCTTGATTATATATATTGTGTGTCATGTTGATTTTACTAGCCCTGTGGGTCCACCAAGATCCATTTTTAAGGCTTAAGAAACAAAATTTCCGTCCTTTCTTTAAAGCGGGGTTGAGGGTTGATATTAAAATTCTGGCTCAAGTATACCTAGTTTACTGAAAATATCTAGAGAGAAATTGAATATTATTGGTTTTATTTAATTTAACGGGCATAGTCAAGTGTTTGACCAAATTGAAATAAAGATTGAGCCATATGTGTTTTTGCTAAATAAGTTGGAAAAATTGTACCCAGCTGAAATTCCCCCT
This sequence comes from Primula vulgaris, assembly GCA_963920805.1. Classification (NCBI taxonomy): domain Eukaryota; kingdom Viridiplantae; phylum Streptophyta; class Magnoliopsida; order Ericales; family Primulaceae; genus Primula; species Primula vulgaris. Next base: position 14,475,144 of record OY987217.1, on the reverse strand, counting down.
TTTTAAGGCCTGAGAAACAAAATTTACGTCCTTTCTTCAAAGCGGGGTTGATGGTTGATATTAAAATTCTGGCTCAAGTATACCTAGTTTACTGAAAATATCTAGAGAGAACTTGAATATTATTGGTTTTATTTAATTCAACGGGCATTAGTCAATTTAAAATTCAGATTATGTTTTTTTCTAACAACTCCCTGTTCTATCTTCATTTTAAGGCCAAACGAAAGGAAGAATGGTTGATCGAGAAATTAAGGAAATTTGAGATACCAAAAGGCTCAGCTGAAACATATGACCCCGAAATTCTAACCGAGGAAGAGAAGTTTTACTTAAAAAGAACTGGTGAGAAAAAGAAAAATTATGTTCCTGTAGGTAGGCGAGGTGTATTTGGAGGTGTTGTCCTAAATATGCATCTCCACTGGAAAAAACACGAGACGGTTAAGGTTGTTTGCAAGCCTTGTAGACCTGGACAAATCCACGAGTACGCTGATGAGCTGGCACGACTGAGCAAAGGCATTGTGATCGACATAAAACCTAACAACACTGTTATTTTTTATCGTGGAAAGAATTATGTACAACCCATGGTGATGTCACCTGTAGATACCCTCTCTAAATCGAAGGTGATATATCTCCTGTTTGATCTTGTTCTTTTTTGTTGGAGGAAAATTATATATAATGATGATCTCAATGTTTGTCTAATATCATAGTTTGAAAGAATAGTCGTATACTCGAATTATCCTTGATGTTGGGTAGCATCCACATCCGTATCTTTTTATTGTCCTCTCTTTTAACTTGAAATCTACACATTATTAACTTGATCTATCTAATTTACACTTGCACAATGTAAATCTGAATTGAGACTCATCATAATTTTATATTTCCACGCATATCGATGTGAGAGATTGGAGACAAAAAAAAGAGTGAATAAATAATCATTAGTTATTGAGAGCTTAAAATGGGTCTCCAAATTTAAGGAGAGAAAACATGGAGCGAAAGGGATGGTGATGTGGAATCCTTCTTTGAAATTTTTAAAATTTGAGGTAACCTAAGATTTTCAGGAGCCTGATATAGATGATTCATCCATACTGTCCCCCATACAAGCTATAGTATTTAAATGTGCTCTAATACTTTGATCTATTTTAAATTTGCAGGCTTTGGAAAAGTATCAATTTGGGCAGTCCTTGGAACACACAAGTCAGTTCATTGAGAAATTGGAGCAAGAGTATGAAGAATATCAAAAACACCTTGCTAGATATAAGAAAGAAAAGGAGACAAAAATCAAACAAACACCTTGTTAAATATCAGAGTAAAACGGAAACAAAATTCAAATAAACACTTTGCTAAACACAGAACAAAAAAGGAAACAATAATCGAACAAAGGGATTGCTCACATACAGCCTGATGGTTCCAATCTGTTTTGCAGTTTTCTTAGCAGTCTATAGCTTTCGGGAAATTTGTTATTTATGATTCCTTCCTTCTTTTTAGGCTTCTCTCAGAAGGAAGCAATTGGCTGGGAATATTACTGATCTGGTGCTTGGTTATTATCTTTTAACTATTCAATTTTAGTGAGGACTCATGGTTGAATTAGTCTCATAAGTGTACAGTTCATGGTTGCAGACTGAGAAGTTGAATAAAGAACTTGGTTTTCCTTTCTAAGGTGTGCAATTGACTTCTGTGATTCATAAAAAAACTTGGTGTCTTATACACCAGCAAGATTTTTCCATAACTATTTTAGTTTTGGTGAATACTTTTTAGCTGTAGGAGTTCACTACTATTGCATATAGATTTTGGGTGAAATAAAGAACTTGGTTTTCCTTTCTAAGGTGTGCAATTGACTTCTGTGATTCGTAAAAAAACTTGGTGTCTTATACACCGGCAAGATTTTTCCATAACTATTTTAGTTTTGGTGAATACTTTTTAGCTGTAGGAGTTCACTACTATTGCATATAGATTTTGGGTGAAATTTGCAAAAAGGAGATAAGAAAATAGGTCAATCGAATGATTGTATAAACATTGCCATCTAGATGATTGTACAGTGTATTATTTAAAATTTTCAATCAAACATTCGTCCTGTTCACTGTCGATGCCACAAGAATAGGAAATACTTTACATGATGTTGTTTGTAACTGTTTCATGACTGGTGTAGGAAGTTGAAAATAATAATAATGAAACATGATTACAATTCGGAACACCACCCATTTTTAGATTAGTGTTCAGATCTATTTTAGTTTTAGTAGTTCATGTACATTGGAGGAAAATGTTTAAATTTTGAAGCGATGAATTTTTTACCATGTTTTGTTCGCCTTAAGGTAGAGAATACACTGTATATAGGCATTGCATTTGACAAACAATTGACTATGTTTTTTGAAGATCAATTGACTATGTTACTTCTTGTATATTCGTGGAAAAGTTAAATGCTCCAGATCTAAGTCCTGAAATTAAATCCATCTTTTGGTCAAATAGGGTCATAGGAGGCGTTACCCGTGAGTATTGAAAATCCTTGGGTATTGACTATTGTAGTTGTTATTTATAGTAATGATTTTATTTTTATTTATTTTCCAAGCAAGTAGTGATTTGAAAGAAGTAACACAATTGGTAGTTATTATACTGTAATGACCTGTTGGTCCAGATCCAGAAGATAAGCAAACAGACTAGTTGGGTTGGACACATACTAAATACTGGCAGAGGTCGGTGAAGATAATGATAAAAGACTGTTTGGGAAGAAAAAGATAACAGACCCTGGCATAGAGAAACGGACACATACTTTAAGCCTCGTCTGTCTTTACATAAAGCTCGGTACACAGAGACCTCCCCTGATAATTGGTTTTGTTCTCAAAAAGAAACAGAAAAAAATAAATAGTAAAACAATATATAGCTAAGAGAATAACAAAATCCTAGGGAAAATGTTAACCAAATAAAAAAAAACAAATGAATGTCCCCCCCCCCCCCCCCCCACACACACACACAATGAATTTTTTCAGTTTTGAAACCTCTACCAACTGTGACTACGGGGGTTTTTGATTCTTGTTGTTTTTCCTTTCCGATGCTTCCATCGCATTCTTCTTCGCTTTAATCTCTCTTTTAATTTTGCTCGACCATTCTTTTGGATAATCGTCAAATGATAGGCCTTTAGGGAGCTTTATCGGAGTGATGCTAGTAACAAAATTCTCCCCCTCGCTGACGATACCACTTTCAGAACCCTCAACCAACTCACTCAATATATTATTATCAGAACCATTCTCTTTTCCATAATTAACATTCAACATTATTTGTTCAATAGTTCCACTTGCGTTTTTGCTGAACTCTCCCCATCGTCAGTGATCATGTTTGCCCATTTGGCTGCCAACTTTAGCCGCCTCGCATTCAACCTGTGTGTGTTGAATGCGAGTGTTCATAATCCATTGCAGCGATAGCTCCAAAGGAGTTGCATATAAATGAATGTTGTTAACTAAACGCTAAGACCAATCTTCACTTCAATGGATTAAGATCACCAGGTATTGCCTTGTGTAGTGAAAACAAGTTGTTGGCTAGTAGATATCAGAGACTTGGCGGGTTTCACCCCATATCCGATGCCAACTCGACAACAATACTATTCAACACATCATTCGTACGCTTATCAAAACCTTCAGTCAATTTAATAACAAAAGGCCGAAAAAGAAGGGCATTGGCAACACACTAACTTTCATAGTCATTGTTTGTTTTTTGATTTTTTCCATATACAGGAAGGAAAAAAAGTTGACGAAGCAACGGATACGTCATTTTAAGTCTTAGTTGTGGACTTTAAGAAGTAATAACGACACTGATAAATTATAAGACATTTTTTTTGCGCATAGTCGTTCAATAGAGTTATTTAAATCATTTTCCAATATATATTTTTATGAATTGAATGTATAAAACCAACATATTCAGACTCCCATTGTTAGAAATTGTTGGTGTCACATCCACATGAGATACTTTTCTGTTGCGCTTGTTTTCATGCAGTTAGAAAAATCTGATAATTATGTATGGGCTTTGAACCGTCTACGACAGACTTTGGATGGGTGTGAGCTGCCACATGTCATTGTATTTTCTTACTCGAATACGCTATTGTGTAAATTACATATATCTACTAACGTTGAAGTAAATTCCAAGAGTACACTTGGAAGTGCGTGAAAGATTTTCAGGATATAGTGGAAACTAATTGTGGATTCCAACATCCTTGAAAAGTATCATATGAAAACACAATTAATAGCTAATGGGTAAGAGATCATATTGCATTAAAATATATAGGTGAATTGCTTTATAATTGTAAGGTAAAATTTGTTGCTTTTGAACTAATTAATCTATGCATTATGAAAACTGGACAACAAACAGAGTTGAAGGATAACATTCAAAATTGAAAAGATATCTAGGTAGTTTGATGGGCAATCTAGCAACTGTATTCCGGTACATTGACAAAATGGTCGACTCCGAGTTTACAAAAATAAAGCAGAATTTGGAGAAAAGTCGTAATTTTGCGCAACATGCATGCACATTAAGATCCAATATTCCAACAATTATAAGGCTATGTATTAGCCACTGGATTGCAACATATTGCTGATGAGATGAATCGGCGCAACGATATTGCATCCAATGGCGTTGAGTATTGTGGGTGCCGACTCAGAGTGAGCCATGTGCTACCTTGTGCACACGAGCTGCATGTGTATATCTCTACAAGTATTCATATTCTGCTTGCCATAACTGATGCATTCTGGACAAAACTTGATATTTCATGTTCAAATTCATTAGACGAAGGTTTAAATTGTATGCATGATGTAGATAAGTTTATGAGTGCATTTTAAACCTCTAACAAATTTAACCAGACACATATGGTACAAAAAATGAGAGAGACATATGACCCTTCTAAAACTTTGATAGTAGAGCCCAAACCAAAGGAAAAGGGTCATGGAATACCTTCGGCGAATAAAAAGCATGAAACATCCATGCGTAGAGATCACTCTGCATTTGAATATGTCAATGGGCATGCATTTCCATTCGGACATAGTTCGTATACACATGCTACCCCTCGAGCCCCACGAAAGAAAAGACAATCTTTTCACGAAAAAAAAAATCTAAATTAAAGGTTGATTACCCAATGTCTTCATTTTTAATTGTTACGAAGACTGCACTCGATCATGGTATGATGGATGACCAAAGTCTTCATAAAAAGGTTTCGGCTTGTTAAGATTGAATGGTTGAGCACAATTTTGGTAAGAACTCATGAGTTGGTCGTGTTGTATATCATCAGGTATGGAAAACTGTTGATCATATATAAAGGAGTTGACGGAAAAAGATTAGGAATATAGCAATCATGAGTCGGTGACGATGACAATTTTAGCGAGTGTGTTGGTGGTGTTATTGTGGTGGTTGTTCATGATCAGGAATTGGTAATCCCAACGCTGGTAAATACTGACTGCAAATGAGTTTCTCATGGGCAGGGTTGGTTGGATCATCACGAAGCGCTCTATAACCGTAGTTTATACATGCATCTACACGAAAAATATATTTTATAGTTAAACTAAAGATACATTTATGTGTAAAATTTAAATTTAAATTTAAAACATAAACAAAATTTTTTACCATACGTTCATGATATCCTGCCACTGGCATAAATCCTTGGGCAGGGGGTGTTACTTGAATTCTTTCAATACGTAACCGCATAATATTTTTGTACCATTCCATTATGACACTTTGCTACCGGCCGTAAGTTACCTACATCCCCTTCTACTATATAATGTCGCGTCCCACAATTTGACCAGTCCTTTATTTCTCATAAGTCAGTCGATTGTCGAATTCCCTCGACGAGTTCTCCAATGAGCATATTTATATCCAATTTCATATCGAACTGGTCTTTTAGGCACATTTTGTATGAATCCAAATTGTCGGAGTACCCTATCATGATAATGGTACTCAACACAGCCAAAATATATCAAAGGCGAGCGAGTGCGCCAAATTAAACATCCGACAATACACATGTTGGGCAAAGTGTTCATCATATTGTTGTAAGGCATCCAAACGATATTTTTCATTTAGATAAAAAAGTATACTGTAATTAACAATATAATAAAATATGTGAATTAAAAAATCTAAAAAGTACCTGATTGTCTTTTAGGTCATCAACTGGTTTTGAAACCAACCTTGGTTATGCCCCGTTTTTTCACAAGTAAATTGTTTCGCAGCGTAAACCCATATATAGAAAAGAAATATAACTCGTTGATTTTATATATAAGAAAAGATAAGAGTAAAATGTAATACTTACCTCTATCCATAGGTGTAGGCTCGTCTATCATTTGGTACATGTGGCAGTTCTCGAACAACATAAATATTTGTAAATCTCGTTCATGCTCAGATTTGTAAAAGAATTAGAAGGCTAGCTATATGCACTTTATCGGATTTCTTATTATCACTAATTATCGATTCATGACACAACATCATATATATAAATGAGAAAGACTAACATAGCCCCAACTTAATTGGCTACACAACGATAAGTTTCTAATAAGGGAACATTTAAAGAGGAGCACAACCTTCAGACTTGTCTAATAAAAAATCCCCCTATTAATGCTCGAGAATACTGCAATGTTTGTAGAGGCGTTGTGTACTCGTGAACACCTGGAAACTCATCCTCTAACCATTTAAAAGATAAACTTTCAAATTTATATTCATTATGTGGTGGGCGTTTACCTAATAATATTTCTACCATCTGAAATTTATCTTTTATAGAAAGTATGATGGTATTGGGTTATACAACTCTTTTATGCGGATCATTATTATCAGTAGCACTTTTAGTAATTAAATTTCGAAAATGTATAACACTTTTTTTATAATAATAATTATGTATTAAATTTCAATGAATATTTTTCTTTTGGTGAAATTCAATACATGAATAAATCAAACAATTTTTTAAAAAAAGTACTTGTTTTTTTTCTACTAAAATATATTACATATCTTAGTTGATTCAATGATCGGATTATTGGAGTTATTGTGTTATTAGTATATGTTTTATCGTTTTAACCATAGGGATTCTTTGAGGAATCGTATGAGCTAATAAAACATGGGGTCATATTGGAATTAGGACCCAAATAAGTTGAACAAATAAAAAACGGCCCCGGCTAATTATGTCATTGTGGCTTCTGTTGGATTTGTTATAATTTGGATTATGTTAATTTGAGGTCAATATGTTAGAAATTGGGTTAAACATAGTTATGGTTTCCAAACCCGACCCATAATATATAATGCTAGTTGGTGTGAAAATTTTAGATAAATCAAAGCTTGTGTTGTTTAATGACCAAGTCAAATATTAGGGAGTATACAAAGACAAAATGTGGGGACACAAACAATAAGTACTTTGTGTTTCTTTGAAATAACACAATAAGTACTTACCCAATAACTTACCCCACCAATCTCTCTTATCTTCTCTGTGCAAACAGAGATTGAAGGATCCTACTAAACTACCCTATACCCCTACCCTATTTCTCCACATTTATTTCTCCCCTCTTTTATTTCTTAATTAAAATACATTTCTTCCCTCTTTGCTTTGCCCCTCTTTTTTTAAATAAGAAAATGGCTGATAAAAAAGGAAACAAGAAGAAGAAGAGCAAGAAGAAGAAAACAATGATGACCTATGAACAAAAACTAGCATACAAATGTGCAAGTGAATGGGTTTTCTTGGATAATAATAATAAGTCAAAGGCTGAGAATATTGATGGGGTGATTAGTAATAATAACAACTCTTGTTTTTCTGAGAAACTGGTTTTTGAATTGCATTGCCATTCCATTTGCAGTGATGGGTTTTTGTCCCCTTCTAAAGTTGTTGAGAGAGCTCATCTCAATGGGGTATACTTCTTTTCTTTTCTTCATTAAATAGTTAGTCATATTTTTCTTCTTATTATTTTTTCAATAGTAGCAAAAATCTTGCTTGAGTGGTATCGCGGCCGACAAGGCAAGGCAAGGGCAACCCATGTTCCGTAATCGTTATTTGTTAGCAATAGTTTATATGACAAATTATTTACAATTTACTTACATTGTTTTGCATTAGTCCAATGGGGTTTGCTTCTTTTCTTCTCTTTTCTTTTCTTCATTAATAGTCCAATACTCATATTTTACTATTCCTTCCGTACCAAAATATGTGTTCCTGGCTCCCATTTTAGTACGTCTTTAGTACGTCCCAACATAAGTTTCCACTTTCCTTTTATAAAAAAATTCTCTTTTTTTACATTTTGGTATATCTCTTTTCAGTAGTTTATTAATATCAAATTTACACTTATAATCTCATATTTTAAGTAAGAAACAGTATTTGTTTGACAATTTTGATTTATATATATATTTTTGTTGAATTCTAAGTAAATTGGTTCAAACACTTAAATATCACAGTTTTCGGAGTAGACAAGGGCGTATCGCTGAAACTCTGTACCTCATTTTTTTTTCAATACTACCAAAAAACTTGCTTGAGTGGTATTACGGCCGGCAAGCCAAGGGCAACCCGCGTTCCCTAATCGTTATTTGTTTCGCAATAGTTTATATAACAAATTAATTGCAATATACTTACATTGTTTTTGCACTAGTTCAATGGTCAGGTAGTTAGCATTTCGATTAATTCGGTACTCCTTAGCTGCAATTTTTTTTTTCATATTTCAATTCGTATTTTTCGAACGACTTCAAATTCCAGGCCCTAGGCAACTTCCTGTACTAAGTGGTATGTAGTTGGCAGAAAAAATAATTCATTAGCCTAAAGTTGCTTAAGTGCTATAGGAGGAACTATATAGGCTAAAATGGGATCAACACCCCCATATTTAAAGGAAACCCTAAAATGGGATCAACACCCCCATATTTGAAGGAAACCACTTTTTTTTTTTCACGTATTAAAACAAACTATTTTTCTAGTGTACTTAAACATAAAGATAACTGATTTTAGCCTTCCACCACCCCGTAGACTAACAGAAAGTGCACATGGAATTCGTCCCCTAGACTGTTGTTCCGCCACTGAAATGGTATGCAATTTGCTGTAATTTATTTTTAGCCCCTACCAAGTAGGATGGCGATATGGGAATTGCGGTGTGGTATTACAATGTTCTAAAATTAGCTTTATTTAATAAAAAAAAGTGTTCCCATCGATGTTCATGGACTGGTTTTGATTTTATAGTAGTCTTGTTGGGCTGCAATTATTAAGCATCTAAGCTTGTTTTATTGAAGATTGAGGTGAACTCGTAGCTTCTTGTCTTGAAACTTAGAAGTTATCATTTCAACCAAAAAAGTATTACGGCTTCTTGTTTTGAAACTTAGAACTTATCGTTTCAACCAAAAAGGTACTACAAATATTATTTTTAAGATGTTTTGGAAATTCATTTAAGAGAGAAAGAACTAGCTTTAAAGCTGGGGAATCAAACAAGCAGTAGTGCACGTTTTAAATCCTCCCCCAGTTCAGGTTTTTTAGATAGTTGTAAAGATCACATGAAACCATTTTTTTTCCTTTGCTAAAATTGGATTAGTGCTATTAAACTACTTTTAGTTTTTTAAGGACTTGCTTTATAAAAATTACTGAATTTCATATTCTTTCGGGGGTTTTTCGTTTTCGTTTACTGTTGTTGATATTCAGAATTTGTTAATTGTTCTGTGTTGCTGATATGTTTAATAACATGTGTTTGACAAAAAGTTGCCTTGAAAAGTTGCCTTCTTTCTTATAACTTATAGTAGATTCTTTTCTATAAGAAGATATATGAGATTTAACATTAGTAACAAGCAAACAGTTTATTCATGATTTGAGATTTCTCAACAGTTAATTCCAAATAAACAATGCTGATATAACCAATTTTGTACAGACAAAATCTAGTAAGTGTTGAAACAAACCTGTTACGGAGATCCGGGAGAGTTTCTGCAGATAGTCACTTTAAGATTTCTTGACATGAAGGTTTTTGTCTGTATAAGTAGATTTACAAACAAAGTGGATTCTGATGCAACAAGAATCATCTCTTTCCAGTAAATACGAGAGCGGAACTGCTTCCTTGTGTAACCCAATTATTTGAATAAATTACTTATAGTCAGTTTGCGTTGTAGTTTTCTTAGCCTTTTTCTTTTTTGTTGAAGTTAATTTTTGAGACTGTTCTCAGTTTTCTTCCATATTATTTTCTCTTCAAAGAATATTTGAGACTGTTTTCAATAGCTGTGTAATTTTTTGGTATACAGTAATTTTGCTCTCCAAGTTTGAATATCACGTATTAATTATCTATTTCCTCCGTCTACACATGTTCAGACTCTAGATTCCTGTTATGTTCTAGTTATTGTATATCTTAATTGGCTACTTATTCCTCTTGTTTAGAATAGAATGTATTGAGGTTTAGTTCTCATTGATCCTTCTTGAAAAGAAACCATCTTTATAGAGAAAAGGATACTGAAAAGGACCTGCATATGCTATGTATGAATTTGAAGTATCAACAAAAAGACAAAATACCTCTATCTGTTTACTTATTCACATAGATGAAAAAATTAATACATATGAACAATGGAGCTGTATTAGATTGAATATTGCCTTACGAACTAGAGAAACCCGAAAAAGACCACAGCCAGGAATTAAGGTCTATATAGCTCAGTATCTTCTTCTCCTAATTCAAAACTTTTAGCCGAGTACTTGTGTATAATAATTCAAATTTCGGTTTTGTTAGCACAGCTGATAAGTAGTATATGTTCAGCACAGGTGAAAGTACTTGCGCTCACAGATCATGACACAATAGCTGGTGTTCCCGAGGCATTGGATGCAGCTTGCAAATTTGGCATCAAAATCATACCCGGTGTTGAAATTAGTACAATTTACTCCCCAAGGTTATCTTTAAATAAGCTGCCTTCTGCATTGCTAACATACTACGACAGATTTGAAAATAGACTTAATGCTCTAAGCCCCATCACAGAACTTTTCGTTGTGTTGATAGTAATGAACATGAAAATGAAAAGCTGCTTTGCAAACTATTGTCGCCATCGGTATTGGAAAATAAAGGTAGAAAATACATAAAAGATGGCACATTGTCTTTGTGAATACAGGTATATAATTTAGTTGAATATGTGGGTATAATCTTTGTTTCATTTTACATTAGGTAAGGAAATGACCAAAGGTATTTTGAAGAATTTTCTGTTTTATTCCAAAGTGAAAAAACGATTCCAGCAAAGAAAAACAATACCAAGAATCGAAAAATTAACTCGCTGCTACTTTTATCGCTAATTGATAAAGAATCTATGTTACTAATCCCATCACTGATAATCTCATAAGTGGGGTCTTTATACCAAGTTAGTGTTCATCGAATTTCAAAAAGGACTCCTGAGTTTCACAACTTTTCCCTAAATTTCGTAAGCATTTGACTAATAACAGTTAAGTTCTCGTTTATTTAGTTTTTAGACCTCGCTTCTGGCTCTTTGGTTCATCACTAATTACTATATAATGCTCCAAATTTGATACAGGGGAGAGAATGGACAGGAGGAACCAGTTCACATTCTCGCATATTATAGCAGTTGTGGGCCAATGAGATCCGAAGAATTCGACAAATTCTTGGCTAATATCAGAGATGGACGTTACCTTCGTGCAAAAAACATGATATCAAAACTAAATAACCTTAAATTACCAGTTAAATGGGAGCACGTTGCGAAAATTGCAGGAAATGGAGTTGCTCCTGGGAGATTACACGTAGCCCGAGCTATGGTTGAAGCTGGCCATGTCGAAACTCTCAAACAAGCCTTTGCCCGCTATCTGTATGATGGTGGACCTGCTTATTCAACGTAAGATTAACTGATAACATATTTTTTAATAATGGTTTGATGGGGCATAGTAAAAAATGACTGTTCTTATAAAATACACGAATTGTTTTCTTACAGGATTTTAGCTGTTTTGTACACCAAAACTATTCACCATCATATCTTGCTTTTTTGTTAGTAATTATACTAACCTATTGGTTTTTATCACTATTATACACTTCTGTTACTTTCTAACTGTTTCTGATATGGAGTAGTTAAATTGCTTTAGTTAAATTGCTTTAAATTGTCTTTATAATACTACATTTTCTTACTGTTTGTGTTCCAAACTATCACCAATTTTCCATTTTGCACATCATTTCTGCCAAAAAAATTTAATTGTACTCTAATCCATGTGTTTTTATCTCTTTTGTACACTTTATATTGCCTCTAATGAAGGAAGGCAGTGATAAACTTACAGGCTAGTGTACAAAAGTGATAATAAAAGTATAGCTTGGTGTACGAAAATGATAATTAAAATTATAGGGGATGTCAAAGACTCAAAATAACAGAAGTGCAGAAAAGAGATACTAAAAAAACAAGTGGACAAGTTGATCTGTGAAACAATAAAAAGACCTTTCCATACCGAGTTTGCCCTTTTAATAAAAGAAAATAAATGTTTCCTCTTCTAAGTTTAAAATTCCTCTTATCTCCAACCAAACACCATCTGAGGACTAAGTTATATATGAATAGTTTCATTTAAAAAGATGCTTAACTTTTCAGAGGAACTGAGCCTTTAGCAGAGAAAGCAGTGAAGTTGATATGCGAGACGGGTGGTGTGGCAGTGTTGGCTCATCCTTGGGCCTTAAAGAATCCTGCATCCATCGTTAGGAGCTTGAAAGATGCAGGTCTTCATGGTATTGAGGTTTATCGGAGCGATGGAAAGTTATCAGGTAAGATTTTTTTTTCCTTGGAAAATTTGTTTATGCAGTTTGCATTTTACCTTTTTGAAAAGCAGAAACAAATGATATCCATTCTTTAGAAAAACTAAAACCACATGGTCACCATGTAGCTCACTGTACTATCAAAAACAAGAAATATCAAAACGATATTAAAAATAAAGCTTACTCTCTCATTTTTGAAGGCCTAGTTCCATCAGCTCCATCACCAACAATAATGCTTTTGAATACAAATCTGTGTGCGTAGGCAGCGATTCCCACATCAGATTAAGATTGATTGGATGATGTAGTGTAGGGTCGATTGCAACCTTACAAATTTGTGTACAAAATTGCTGAGTTTTCATTTGTCAAGGAGGGGGTTGCCTGCAGAAGTAAAAACTTTTGGTCTTTTAGGTTTGGGTCTAACCGACTAAATTGTCAAGGTGTATGACTAGTCCCTGGATGGTCACTCCCGAGGCTAATTTTCATAGACGTAAATAATATGTATAACTGGTTGTACTTGTGTAAAGATTAAATGCTGGGTTCTCAACCAATGGCTCACCCTTTTTTCTCGGTATACATTTAGTCATTTGCTTGGTGTGAAAATGTAGCCTAATACCAGGGTGGAGCCAGCAACAATATTCAGGACTCAGGAGCTTGGCAAAAACAAAACAAAACAAAAAATCTAGGAGAATGTTTTGGAACTTATTAGAAAACCTATTGTTGAGTTGTGGAGCCAAATGTGTTTTGGTCATGTTCACTAATTATCCCACATTAGTTTGAATTGTAATAAGAGCCACTATGGGTTCTATATATATGTCCCACCTATCTTGTATTTTAATAATCACATATATATTCTGAAAGAGAATATTGTAAAGAGAGAGTTCTAGTTGTGAGAGAACCATAGCTTTGTGATCAAGCTAGATTACGTTTGTAATCCTTCTTATAATATATATATAAGTGCCATGTGTAGCGGCCCAGAGACGTAGCCATCGTTGGGTGAACTCCGTCAACAAATTGTGTGTGCGGTTTCTATTTCTGTTCGCCTGATTTCCTAACAAGTGGTATCAGAGCCCGAGGTTTGCAGAACTAAGGTCGAAGATCGGGAGGAAGATCAATGGCAAAAGAAGACAGATGCGCACATGGGATCGAGAAGTTCGACAGAAAGGACTTCGCATTCTGGAGAATGCAAATAGAAGACTATTTGTACGGGAGGAAGATGCATCAACCACTTCTTCTTGAGGATAGGCCGACCACGACCACCGAGGAGGCATGGAAACTCTTAGACCGACAAGTGTTGGGAGTGATCCGACTAACACTATCTAGGAGCGTGGCGCACAACGTCGCAAGAGAGACGACGATGGGGATGATGAAGGTCCTCACCGACATGTATGAAAAACCATCCGCAAACAACAAGGTACATCTCATGCGTAAGTTGTTCAACCTACGCATGGCTGAGAACACACCTGTCGCAAACCACGTAAATAAGTTCATTGACACCGTAAATCAGTTGGATGCAGTTGAGATAACTTTTGAAGACGAGGTAAGAGCCCTAATATTGCTAGCCTCTCTACCGAACAATTGGGAGTTCATGCGAGCTGCTGTCAGCAACTCAATTGGAAAGGAGAAACTGACTTACAACGGCATCCGAGATCAAATACTCGCTGAGGAACTCAGGAGACAAGATATGGGTGAATGCTCAAATGATGGAGCAGCCTTGAACGTCGGTTCAAGATACCGGGGTAAGGACATATTGGACGAAAGAGGTCGTTCGAAATCCAGAGGTAGAAGAGGGCAGAGCCGATGTGGTAAAAATAGCGATCGAAGGAAGAAGAATCTTCGATGTTATAACTGCCAGGGTATGGGGCACTTTGCCCATGAGTGCAATCAGCCGAAGAAGGAAACCGGCAGATGTCATGTGACAAATGTTGTGAGCGACGAGGATTCGGGTGACTGTTTAATGCTTGCCGTATAGAGAAATATAGATTCGTGGATTCTAGACTCTGGGGCATCATTTCACACGACCGCTCAGAAGGATTTATTCGAAAATTACATTGCGGGTAATTTCGGTAAAGTGTATCTAGCCGACGGAGAAGCGTTGGATGTTGTTGGAATGGGCGATGTGAAGATTCGCATTCCAAATGGTTCGGTATGGATGCTAACGAAAGTGAGGCATGTTCCGAGGTTGACCTAGAATCTGATCTCAGTGGGTCAACTCGATGCAGAAAGACACTCCATTTCGTTCAGCAATGGAGCTTGGAAAGTTTCACGAGGAGCTATGGTGATAGCCCGAGGGAGCAAGGTCGGTACACTGTACATGACGACCGATGAGGAGTGTACAATTGCGGCAGCTGTGTCGCAAAACTGCTCGGAACTGTGGCATCGACGTTTGGGTCACATAAGTGAGAAGGGGATGAATGTGTTAGCAAGGGACAACAAACTTCCAGGATTGAAGTCTGTCAACCTCGACATGCGTGAAGGTTACATCTTCGGGAAGCAAAAGAAGGTGAGCTTCCAGAAAGGTGGAAAAATTCCCAAGATGGAAAAGCTAGCATTGGTCCACTCCGATGTATGGGGGCCATCCCCGGTAACCTCACTGGGAGGATCTCGGTACTATGTGACCTTCATCGACGATTCTACGAGAAAGACATGAATCTACTTCTTGAAACACAAGTCTGAAGTGTTTAAGAAATTTCAAGAATGGAAGGCCATGGTCGAACTAGAGACCGGGAATAAACTGAAATGTTTGAGGTCCGATAACGGCGGGGAGTACATTGATGCGAAGTTCGTAGAGTTCTGTGCTCAAAGAGGCATTCGGATGGAGAAGACCATCCGAAGAACGCCGCAACAAAATGGTGTGGCCGAGCGAATGAACCGAACAATCAATGAGCGTGCTAGGAGTATGAGGCTGCAAAGTGGTCTGCCCAAAGCCATGTGGGCACATGCCGTAAGCACGGCGGTTTATCTCATTAACCGTAGACCCTCAGTGCCATTGGAAAAGAGAATTCCCGAGGAAGTCTGGATAGGAAAGACTATCTCTTATGAACACCTACGAGTGTTCGGTTGTCTGTCATATATTCACGTCGACATAAACGAGCGTACTAAGCTTGACTCGAAATCAAAAGTTTGTTACTTTGTGGGGTACGAGGGAACTGAGTTTGGATATCGCTTCTGGGATGGTCAAACAAAGAAGATCATTCGCAGTAAGGATGTTATCTTCAACGAAGACATTTTGTACAAAGATCGACAAAATGTAGTGGTGGAAGAAGATGCGCTCCCGTCCGAGGAAAGTGGTATGGTCGACATGAATGCGTTTCCAAGACTGGAGTTGGAAGACAACGCTAAAGATGAGCCAGTGGTGCTCGACAACCTACCAGCACATGCTGAAGAGGACGAGGAGTTGCCCCAAACTCCTCAACCTGAATTGGGCCGAGGACGTCGCGAAAGGAGACCCACTGTCCGGTACTCGCCTTCCCTGTATTACATATTACTCGGTGATGCAGGCGAGCCTGAGAGTAGAGAGGAAGCTCTGGAGCTGAAAGACTCGAGCAAGTGGGAGCTCGCCATGAAGGATGAGATGAAGTCACTAAAGGAGAATGTGACTTGGCAGTTAGCCGAACTGCCCAAGGAGAAAAGTGCACTGAGTAACAAATGGGTGTTCCGACTAAAAGAGGAACAAGATGGCTCAAAACGGTACAAGGCACGATTAATAGTCAAAAGGTTCCAGCAAAAGGAAGGAATTGACTACACCGAGATCTTTTCTCCAGTCGTAAAGTTGACGACTATTCGGTTGTTGTTGAGCATTGTTGTAAATGAGAATCTTCATCTTGAACAGTTAGATGTGAAAACTGCTTTTCTCCACGGAGATCTTGAAGAAGAAATTTACATGCTCCAACCTGAAGGCTTTGTCGAAAAGGGAAAAGAGAAACTGGTCTGCAAACTAAAGAAGAGCTTGTACGGGATAAAACAAGCACCACGGCAGTGGTATAAAAAGTTTGACAGTTTCATGGTGGGTACCGGGTTCGAAAGAAATGATAGTGATCACTGCTGTTTCGTGAAGAGATTCGAGAACTCTACGTGCGTCATTCTACTTCTTTACGTAGATGACATGTTGCTTGCCGGGTCAAGCCTTGTAGAAATTAACAAGGTGAAGCAACAGTTGGCGAAACACTTTGAGATGAAGGATTTGGGTGCCGCAAATCAGATCCTTGGTATGAGGATTTCCCGAGGAAGGGAAGGGTCTTTGTTTCTGTCGCAAGCCGAGTATGTGAAGAAAGTGTTAGCTCGGTTTAGCATGAGTGATGCCAAAGCTGTAGACACACCCCTAGCCGCACACTTTAACTTGTCGAAGGAACAATCACCCTCAGACGAGGAAGGAAAGGATCGTATGTCGAACATACCCTACGCTTCAGCAATTGGTAGCTTGATGTACGCTATGGTGTGTACAAGACCGGACATTGCCCACGCAGTGGGAGTTGTCAGTCGTTACATGAGTAACCCGGGCAAGCACCATTGGGAAGCTGTGAAGTGGATATTGAGATATCTCTCGGGTACAGTGAGTTCGGCATTATGTTTCCGAAAGAGCTCGGTAGGCCTGCACGGCTATGTGGATGCTGACATGGCCAGTGATCTGGATAGCCGAAAGAGCACAACAGGATGTGTTTGTACCTACGGTGGTACTGCTGTGAGTTGAACATCTAAGCTGCAAAAGATCGTTGCACTGTCGACCACAGAGGCTGAGTACGTCGCGATGACGGAAGCAAGCAAAGAGATGATTTGGTTGCAAGGTTTCTTAGAGGAGCTCGGTCAGAAAACCGACAAGGGAGTTCTGCACTGTGATAGTCAAAGTGCAGTTCAGCTAGCTAAGAATCCTGTGTTCCATTCACGCACAAAGCACATACAGATTCGTTACCATTTTATCCGGGCTGTTCTAGAAGATGGAATCTTCGCGCTAGAAAAGATTGAGGGCGCTAAGAACCCCGCCGATATGCTAACGAATACCGTTACAATCGACAAACTGAGGTCATGTGCGACCTCAGTAGGACTCCGAGCTTGAGACTCAGGGTCGTCGCTACACTGGAAGAATGGGTAACTCGCCGGTGACGGAAGAGTATCAATTACTATACAAGGATACCGATGGGAGCATTCTGCTCAGGGGAGCACAGTGAGTTCGGTGGTCGGGGATAATCGGAGTTCTTTTGAAGCACTCGACATTTGACTCCAAGTGGGAGATTGTTGAGTTGTGGAGCCAAATGTGTTTTGGTCATGTTCACTAATTATCCCACATCAGTTTGAATTGTAATAAGAGCCACTATGGGTTCTATATATATGTCCCACCTATCTTATATTTTAATAATCACATATATATTCTGAAAGAGAATATTGTAAAGAGAGTTCTAGTTGTGAGAGAACCATAGCTTTGTGATCAAGCTAGATTACGTTTGTAATCCTTCTTATAATATATATATAAGTGCCACGTGTAGCGGCCCGAAGACGTAGCCATCGTTGGGTGAAATCCGTCTACAAATTGTGTGTGCGGTTTCTATTTCTGTTCGCCTGATTTCCTAACACCTATATATATAATGACGTTTAGTAGTGGTTGTGGGTTGCTTAAATAGAGTACTGGCTTTTATTGTTAATTCAGTTCAGTACCCTCAATCTGTAGGAAGAAATTTCTTTTCTTGTTTTGCCTTTTTTCAGATATTCTTCACTTAATCACTATATTTTATTTCCTGTAAACAACAGCATACAGTGACTTAGCAGACAAGTATGATCTTATAAAGCTCGGAGGGTCGGATTTCCATGGGAGAGGTGGTCATCACGAGTCTAATTTGGGGAGCGTAAATATTCCGGTTTTATCTCTTCATGAGTTCCTGAAAATGGCCAGACCAATTTGGTGCAACTCTATCAGAAATGTTTTAAAAAATTACGCAGATGATCCTTCACAGTTGAAGTTGGAGCAGATAATGAAATTTGCCAAAAGCAGGCAAGTTAAGGGTGTATCAGATGCAAAGAGTATTCACGACTTAATTGATCATTGTTTATCTTCATGGTTAACTATTGATGAGAGAAAGATATCAGATTTTGAGGCTGTTAGATTGAAGCTTATAGAAACACACTGTTGACGAATCAATTCAAGCCCCCAGATTCGCTGCTAGTATTTATTAAAGAATCATATTGTGACACTTTAAGCCATGATTAAGGTGGTGATGTTCAAGTATTTTTAAGTTTGATGCTCTTTTCAGTTTTCTTTTAATCTAGCAATATCAAGCTGGATTATTAGTTTTGGTCTTAATTTGATTGAAGTCACAATTACAGAAATACATGTTAGCTTATGCAAGATAACGGTGATTTTAAGGACTGGTGAAGCCTTCTTAGACTCCAATTGCTTTCAAATGTATGTTGATCCTTTTACGAAATTTCAGAGATCTCCCTCTTCAGTTGTTAGTAGAAGTTCTGGTTTTGCTTTCTCATGTTAAGATGTCGCATGAAACTAGTTTTTTCGAGTATTCGAATGTAACAGGCTAATCTACTGCTCCTATAGATGAATACGAACAGTACAAAAAACTAATCTAATGCACCCATTCAAAACAATTTCTCAAATTAATTACCCTTGCCATTTATAAAAAAACAAACAAATGTGTTGTCAAAATTTCATTCATGTTGCCACTCTTGTACTAATGTGAGTACTTTCAAGTTCCAAGATCACTGCACAAAACTTGGACACGTAAAAGGCCAAACTATGAACTGATCGATCTATTATAAAAGAAATATTATAGTTATTGTACATCTTTGATTCATAATTTAAAACTCAAACCAAAAAACAGCCAGTTTATCAGCTATATTTTCCAATCTGTGCTTTCTTCTTAAGGGCCTTTTGTCCATAGTATACAAATGAATCTACAATGCCGGCTACGGTGAAGATGCCTGCACAGGAAGGTGACAATATGAATCGGCTAGGTTTTCCGTCTACCCAATTAAAAAGAAAGGAATTAAGGGCGTTCCAGGTTTCAAGCCAATTAGATAACTTATATAAGATTAGTAAGATATAAAGTTTATTTAGGTCTGGAAACAAAATAAAAACTCTCTATTTTAAGTTGGTTAACCAAGTACACTAATGGTATACGCAAAATAGCAATACCCAACTTAAAAGCTGAATCAACCACCCTAAGAGACTTGCGTGATCAATATCCAGCTCTCATTCTAATTTTTCAAAGGTCCAGGAAAATTATCTTAATGGCATTAATGCAAGGGACAGTTATGACAGTTCTTCAAAAAAAATTAGATCAGGTAAACTGAAATAAACCATCATGAATTTCACTTATCAGACTCAGCTTTCTACTTTAAAGACATAAAACAGTAGCTTACCTCCAATTATTGCACAAAGATATGTGATGAAGTGCAAAAAGGGTACATTATTCTCTGTGAAGGTCACCTGTACAAAAGTCAAATGACGTTGTTACACACCAAATCAACAACCTATGATGCACGGATACGGGTACGGGTGTTCGACGCTACAAGACACATGCATGCCAAAGCGGTGAATATTAATTTTTTTTGATAGGACACAGTTAGGATAAGAACTTAATAAATTATAAAATTATTTTTTTTCATATTTTTCTACTTTACCAGACAATTATAATCTGTTTTATGTGTTGAGAGATTTTTTTGTGAAGTTGAGGATAGTGATATTGTGGTGGGACAAGGAGATGAATGCTATAACTATCTTATTTTAGATCCAAATGTTATAGAACACACTAACTGGCAGTTTTCAGTTAAGTACATTTCATAGAGCACTTAAGATGGTTTTGTATAACAAATTTCTCCAATTTAACTTAGTTTTGGAAGTAGTTGTCCCCTAAAAACCTTTAACTGCGTCTGATCAACAGGAAAAATCACGAAGGACACATGAATAAGCCGTCTGTCAGACAAACCATTTGTCGTGTCCCACGCATGTCCGACTCTCCAGATCTTTTAAGAGCCCGTGCATCATAGTCAACAACTAAATCTTATAAAAACTCTTTAAATCATATGACCTCGGTTTTATTAGCATTACCAAAAAGAACAAAGTCCTACCTTAATAGGAGAAAGATCGTAATAGAAATAAACTCCTGGAGGCGCATGAGGGGCACCAAATTCTATACCCTTAAAATGCTCTGTGACGGAGAACTGTATACAGAAAATGAATCAGCTTTAGGAATTGAGTAGCAAACCAATAAAACAGTTTAAAAATTCAAACTTCACTAAATAGAAAAAATACCTGATTAGACTCGATTTTGCGGCCTCGAATGTTTGTGTATATTGTGGGGACCACCTGGAGGTAGACAAAGTTTCAAACATATGCTTGAACATATTGGCGAGTTTTGCATTCAGATAAGAGCAAAGTAGCAAAATCATGGAACTGGAATATAAATGCATAATTCAACGGGAGAAGATGTCCCCTTCTTTAACCAAAAAGGATATTGACATGATAAATCCATGCTCTTTTAGGTGATTTCACAAAGCAAAAGCTAGAACAGAGATTCTTTATGTTTTATAAGATAAGAGATCTCATCAATTGAGTCATTAGAAAACACTACTAGATAGTCATGACCCGTTTGTCAAGAAAAAGAGTCATGCTAGAATTACCAACCTTGAGAAAATACTGATATATTCCATTCTGTGCTCCTTGGACATATTGCACCCTAATTCACGAAACAAAATTTAGTTTGCGCAAGTAAGAAAAAGGAATAATAATAAACTCAACTTAGAATCACCAGAAAGTTTGCTACAGAAGCAAAAACGGGGCAAAACAGCCAACAAGCTCTATTATTATATACAGGGTTGTGTAACAGTAATTCATGTTGGTGATGGTTGGAATAGCTCATTTCTCTTTTCAAGTATTGCCTATTTACGCAAAGAGACAAACAAGATCACATGTCTTTCCTTATTACGACTTGCTAGTTATTGGAACATATAAGGTTAAACCAAGAAATGACCTTGGTGCCTAAAGATTCACTAGACACACGCTGCAATGAAATTATGGATTTTAAACCCCATTTTATCCTAGGATGTCCAAAATTAAAATTCTAAAACCAAAACGTTAAGAGTGGAACAAATCAACCAACTTAGCAGAAATCTGATATGATGTTCTATATTAGTAGACATTAAATATGAGCAAATTATGAACACAACAAATGGCATAACTTTCCAACCCAATACTCGGAGCAGTTTCGGTCGAAAATAGAAAAACTTAGCACAACATGACAAGAAGGAACTCATTCAACTTGTACATTCAGACACTGAGACACGCGTGCGCACAAAGTAATTCATCTGATGAAGGATATAACCGCCAAATATTAACGCATCCCAGTCCATGAGTTAAAGCTAATTAAGGATTGAGATCTGTTGTGTCCCTTGATCTTGAACATACATTATATATATTCATATATGTTGAAGATATTTAGGATTCATTTATGATTATGGTTGCGTTTATCATTATTTTAATTTGATCTTATTTGATTTGATAGGAAATTCCCCATTTTATCCTATTTATGTGTCCATCCTCATTGTAAGGTTATATTTATACCTCTCAAATATTATCATTGAGAATCATTTCTTATTTTCTGTTATTTCACATGCTATTAGAGCCTTTCCTTCCTACGATCTAAATCTGTCTCACTGCATCATGGCTGGTGGACTCCATCATGGCTGCCCGCTGGACTACAAATCACATATTTTTTAATTTGATCTTTTCTTAGCACTTCTTTATTTGGGAATAAAAGAAAATTCAAACTTAGTTTCACTGCGTCCGGCTTCAGGCCATTGATTCTTCGTTTTATGTTCGCGTCGGGTCATATTATTCCGTTTTCTTAATAGGGTCAAGTACTGATTCACCTTTTAGCCCATTTGATTATTTTCTGGGGAATTGGTTGTTGTTATTCCACTTGATGCTTCACAATACACGTGGAAGCTTTTGTTTCAGGATCTAGTATTGAACTTCTCTTTTTGGTATGGTTTTATGCGTAAAGGTGTTCTTTAAGCGTGATTATATTGAAGCGATTTTTTGTTGATGAAGAAATCACGGTTTCAAAATGAAACATTGCGCTCCTCTCTACATGTTCATCTTGTTAGGATTCTGTTTTTATAATTATGATTGTGTTTATTATTATTACGATTTGATCTTATTTGAATTGATGGGATGTATTGATTTTATCCTATTTATGTGTTTATCCTCGTTACTATAAACAGGGGTTACACCTGTCAAGTATTATCAATGAGAATCAGATTTCACTTTCTGTTTTTTCACAATATATATATATATATATATATGTATGTATGTATGTATGTATGTATGTATATATATATATATATATATATATATGTATGTATGTATGCACATTACACAAAAAAAAAATACCTATGCACATAGAACAATTATAGAAAACTGAAATAGTCTAATAAGACTGTATTGTGCATGCCTTCAAGCTTAGTAAACGAATTAGCTAAAGAAATCCTGTGGAAATATGTGGACCTAGGAAAAAGGAAGGAAAAATACATTACCCGTCAAGAGGATTTTTAACTCCAGGAAAGTAGTCGCCAAAGGTTAATTTATTAATCTTGTGGGTTATCTGTACAAGTATCATCAACATGTTATTAAAAATCAAATGATTCTTAAATGGGAACTTTAACAAAATAAACTAAAAGAAGAAAATAAG
This sequence comes from Primula vulgaris, assembly GCA_963920805.1. NCBI lineage: Eukaryota > Viridiplantae > Streptophyta > Magnoliopsida > Ericales > Primulaceae > Primula > Primula vulgaris. Next base: position 14,451,785 of record OY987217.1, on the reverse strand, counting down.
TGTATATAATAAGTTATTTATATCGATTTTGTAAAAAAAGGTATATCGGATAACATACATATATGCTACGAACTGAAAATGTAAAAGATTACATCCTTTCATACTTTCTTACATTGTATATATCATTCTCAAGCGCCAACAACTCGTGAAGATTAAAATTTGACTGATGAAAGCTTTTGCCAGTGGCAAAGTGAAAATTTCCAGCAACTTTATTAACTTCCAGAGATCCGTGAATATTGCATCCTTCACCTTGTTCGTTCTTAACCTTATCCACAAACCCTTCTCTTTTACACTGAACATCAACAGTTAAAGTAAAACACACTAAGAATTAGAACCACTTAAACATCCAAGTTTAAGCTCAATGTGCAATAATAAAATTCAAAAAGTTAAGCAGTGAATATAACTCTACTTTCATCCACCAAACTATTTTCGACACTATATCGTTGGACAGTAAAATAACAGAGGTATTGCTCACTAGCCAACCTGGTCAATCAGATCTGCATTTGTAAGCCCCCAACCTTTTTTCCGATAAGCTTCACGCACTTCTTCACACGAATTACAACAGTCATCATCTGTCTGCAAAAGAGAAGAAACATTTAAGAAAAGCAAACAGACTTCATCAAATTCAAATGCAATAATCAATATAAATACAGGACTTCTCGACCAGGTAAATTTAAACACCCATAGATGAAAAAATGAAGCAAAACAATATGGTTTCCATGGAATTATTGGTAACTAACAGACGTTCAAAATTCAGTATTAAATTATGTTGGAATAGTCCCACATCGTTGAGGCATTGATAAATCCAAGGATTAATATATGCCCCTCTCCTTCCTTACTAAGAAGCCTTTTAGTGGGGAATGGATGGACTTCTACATGGTATTAGAGCCAAAGGCTAGCCCGTTTGTATGATGGGCCACCTCCACCCAATTTGTTGATTGCACTTGTTGGGCTTATCGGAAATTGACCAACCCACAAGTGAGGGGGAGTGTTGGAAGTCCCACATCGTTGAGGCATTGATAAAGCCAATGATTAATATATGCCCCTCTCCTTCCTTACTAAGAAGCCTTTTAGTGGGGAATGGATGGACTTCTACATGATATTAGAGCCAAAGGCTAGCCCGTTTGTATGATGGGCCACCTCCACCCAATTTGTTGATTGCACTTGTTGGGCTTATCGGAAATTGACCAACCCACAAGTGAGGGGGAGTGTTGGAAGTCCCACATCGTTGAGGCATTGATAAAGCCAATGATTAATATATGCCCCTCTCCTTCCTTACTAAGAGGCCTTTTAGTGGGGAATGGACGGGCTTCTACAAATTATGCTACATGGGAAAATGGATAGTCTACCATTTCGGCACCAAAACACGAACCACAATACTTTTCATCTTTCTCAAGCCTGCCACCATGTCTCTGTAGAGGCTTCTCAATCTGCATGGCATTTAAAGGGAAAAAACAAAAATCAAAACAAAATAAAAGAAATAGCAAGTGTGAAAGAGAGAAATAGCCAGCGCTAACAAATCCAACAATTAGAAACAACCCATCAGCAGCCTCATCTGGTGTATAAAAGTGGGCAATTTTTAATTTTTAACCCAAATCCTCTTAAAAACATAGCATGAAGAGCAGAGAACCCCTGACCCCTTTCAATAATAACGATGTAAATTTTTTTTTACCAGAAATTAATGAAGGGGTAGAAACACTCAGAAATGGCAATGGATTAATGTCAGCTCATAGAATTATAAAAATTAGCAGAAATGCTAAGAATCCACTAACCTTAGTAGCACCGATTTCACCCTGTTTTACTTCTAATACATTGCCATGAGTATCAAGTCTTTTCTTAAATATATCGTGTCTCTGCAAAAGTTAATAAAGATATGCAGTCAGCAAGACACAAACATAATTATGTAGGAGACACTAATCCAACAATCAAATATATAAAAATAAACAACCTATTGATTAGGCATGCTGATACTAAATCCGGTGAAAGAGGATGTATATTTTCCTAGCAACATAATCATTAACACTTAAGGAGGTAAACAGAATAAAGCACTATTAATATGCATAGCTGATACAATTTAATCACATAAGAATAATCAAAAGATCTCGTAAAGTAAAAATTAACTATCACATACTATATCAAAATGTCGTTCTCCGCTAATATCCATGGCGTCCACACTGAGTAATGAACAAGGAACACCGGGAAAATCAACATCAAACTGCATATTCAAAGGCAAAAGGAGCCATCGATAAATTAACCCGATACAAATTAAATAAACTATGTCTTGACTAAGATGAATAATATACAAAAATAGAAGTCGGGAGAGTGAAAGAGAGAAGGAAACAGAACAATTTGTTCCGGACTCTAAAAAAAACATATGGGAAGAATATTTACAACAATATGTAGCCTTCCACCCCTTGAACTATCTACTACAAGCTTCGTATCGATAGAAGTGTAGAGGTATGTAGCTGCAACAATAAAAATACATGTTTAATGCTCATGAAAAGGAGCTAATAACTGCAAATAACTATCAATGCAACACAGATGGTCCACATATGCAAAAACAGCATTTCCTCATGTGGCTAAAGTTAGATGCCTTAATTCATGAGTGATGGAACGAATAACAAATAGACAACTTATCAAATTACATAAGAACATAACAACGAATGAGAGAGAGAATCTACAGATAGCAATTAGCATCAACACTGACAAAATTGGACAACAAAAGCACAGAACAGGAATGGAGAAACACCTAACCCAGACCCATCTTAACATCAATAAGCATGTACGAGATTTATTAAGGTCCAACGCCAATTTCAGCTCAACCAGAGAATGCTAATTAGATTTTTATTTTAACATTCTATTCATACTAGATCAACTGGTATTGCATCGTTATTCTAATTATAGTGTCATGATATCAATCTCGGGCTCAAGCTGTTAGTCGGGTTGATCTTTTAACTCGTACACACCACAAATGCAAGTGAATTTTTCTTATCGTCATTACGGAAAAAAATGATGTATTAGCTCTTAGCGGAGTTGGTTTGAATGTTAACATATGTGAGTACTACTTTCTAAGCAGCAGAATACCTTGAATCATTGTTACAAATACTAATTTCAATTCGTTGCACAGACGGAAATAGGCCTTGAGATAATTGCAATTCATGAAGTGGGAAGCACAAGGAAACACAAGAGTTTAAATATATAACTTTTAACAGAACGAAAGAAATAAGTCTTCTTCCACAACGTCGTATCGGAGAGTCCCATTGAATACAGAATGAGATTGGCTAAACGAAAGGCATATCCAGTACACAACCGATGTTCCGAAATTGAAGGGAGTCGGTTATACAAAACTAGAATAGTTAAGCAGTGTGTAGTATTACTAGCATGTAATTATTTCATTCAGCGATGCATAGTTTTGTTTTACGATTCAAGAACTGTACAATCCTATCATCAATAAGTATTTCAATCATAGTGAAATAAAAAAAGCAGTCCAAGAATAGGATCTTTTGGGCATACAGGACCAGGGGCGTGCAAGTATAGTAATTCTATAATATTCCATAAGGTAGTACAACTATAAGATTACATGAACTAATATAGGCCCTGATGTATGATTGCAAATATCAGCAATCAAATTTAAGAACAAAGACAAAAACTTGAATTTCGTGATGGTTTTTGTAACTTCACCAAAGAACTAGGTAAACGCATATTTTTTAGATACTAGCAGGAAATGCCCAATGTTTAAAATTAATGCCTCATAAATCCTGAACCATATTTTATATTTTATAAATCTATTACGCTTTTAAGAAAAATGGTACAGTTTTTAAACAATAGAGATCCGGGGGATACAGTTCTAGATGATTGATCTAAACTGAAAGAGGCTCGCATATGGCATCACATGCTCAATCTTTGATGGGATCAGCAGAAGGAAAAGGAGTTTATATTCATATATTATTTTTGCAACTTAATCTCTTTATGAAATTAGCAAGGCATATATATATAGATTAACATTAACTGTTCATCAACCCAAAGCACAGCTTTTAAATTTGTAGAGCCAGGAAAAGATGCAACTAAAAAAAAACAGACTGGTCTGCATGAACAGAGACTAGAGAGGAGGTGACAGGAATTTCTATTTTATCACTCACCAAAAGAGGCATCGATGTTGATTGCAAAACATTCTTTAATCCGTTTTAGGATTCAAACACGAGCAAAGAGCCCTTCAAGTTCATGAATTTTTCCACAACTCAATAAAATCCACGTAAATGCACAACGTACCATAATGTGATTAGACGGGGGAAAATCAACTCTATGCCATGAATGCATCATAAAGCCTACAGCTACAAGTTTCAGGATGAATAAAGTCCGCTTTGTTCTTAACCTCAGATAAGATATTTGCTGAAAACATGCACCCAAACAAGCCCTTACTCACTAATAGGAAAGTGGAAACAAACATTAGGAAATAACTGGAACGTCATAAACCTTATATTTCAAAATTCCACTCAGTACAAAGTAATGTTCATGAGATTAGCCAGGCAAAAAATCATGATATATTCCAAATAAACCCTAGATTTGCAGCTCCAGAAATATGATAACATTGTAAAATATACAGTTGTCAACATACATATAGACATAAACATATGGGGGAGTGGAAATTCAATCGGATTGCACCGACCAAAAAAGGCCTTCATATACCATTGCAATCATGAGCAGATCCTATGTTAGACAAAGGGGTGCATTTGCACCCCCATAATTTATGAAAATCCTACTTATTATAATAAAATTTAATGATAATTAAAAAATATAAGTTTTGCAACCCCATAAAATAACATGTCGTAATTAGCAACCCCACAATGTTAATTCTGGCTCCACCCCTGATTGCAGTCATTATTACTGATCGAAGTAAGAAAGCTCGTGCCAAAAACGCTGCAGCTACGTTTCCTTTGATTGCACTACATGATCATGTAACTATAGAGATTAACTAATAAACTGTCATCTTTTTTATAACTACCTGCAGTGGTTCCATATACTTAGAAAAAAGCTGTTATAAATTTCTCAAATCCTAGCTAATATTGAATTAAGAGATGCAGGAATAAAAGGCGTAAAACGGGGAAAATGCTAAATTGGTACCCAACCTATCATCTTTTTAACAATTTAAGACCCAACCTAGCTACTTTTCTAAATTGGTACCCAACATTAATAGTTTATCTTCAATCAAGACACTCTAACTTGTTGCCGCTCCATTTTCTAATTGGAAAAACTGTTTAATACCCTATACTATCATTGTTTACTCATTTGGTACCCAACTTAAAGTACACGTGACCAAACTAGTACCAAGACTTACAAACTTTTACCAATTTGGTACCAATCTATAATGTTTAATTGGACATGGGTGCCTTGATTGCACGTTAAGCACGAAGCTTGGGTACCAACTTTGAAGAGCACCTAGGTTGGGTAGTAAATCGCTAAAAGTCGATAGGTTAGGTACCAATCTAGAAGAGCAGCTAGGTTGGGTACTAAATCGCTAAAAGCGAATAGGTACCAATCTAGAAGAGCACCTAGGTTGGGTAATAAATCGCTAAAAGCTGATAGGTTGGGTACCAATTTAGAAAAGCAGCTAGTTTGGGTAGTAAATCGCTAAAAGCCGATAGGTTGCGTACCAATTTAGCATTTTGCCCAGCGTAAAACAATAAGTATTAAATAAGTTGATGGGTTGGGTACTAATTTAGGAATTTCCATGTGCTTACGTATACCTTAAAAACCTGTTCAAACCCTAGCTAATAATCAATCAAGAAACGTAGGGGAGAAAAGGCGTAAAACATATAGTAGTATTAAATAATGTAAAGAATAAAAGAAAAGGAGAGAGAGGTAGATAAATTACAGAGTTCGGAGAAGAAAAGGAGGAGGATTATAAAGGAGGAGACGAGGGTGATGACGCCACCGGAAAGGGTACGGCTAAAGAAATCCTCGTTAATCTTCGGATACGCGTCTAGATTCCTTATTTTGCTATACACCTTCTCCATCTCTCTCTTTTTATCTCTCTCTCTCAATATATATATATATGTGTGTTGGTGCTGCCGGCTTGGAGAGAGAGAGAGAGAGAATGAGCGAGAAAGTGACGGAAAGAGGGATAGGTCAACGGTGTTTACGGGACTTAACCAATCATAAGCTTAAGTATTTGGTGGGAGGGTCTAATCTTAAGTCTTATACAATAGCGCACACACACACGCCGACCCATGTAACAATGGAGTGATAAGGTAACCCGGGTTGGTTGATAAAACATCTCCATATTATCAAAAAACATGTCTTCTTTTATTGAAAATCTGATGATTTTATTATTTCATCCTCTTTCATCCGTTCCTATTTAATTGTCCATTACGAAATAACGTGTAATTTTATTCGACCAATAACTTGTATCAAAATTGTCGGAATGAAATTTTTTAAAAGTTGATCATATAGTTTAAATCTTAAATTTTATTATTAGATTTTAAAAAACTTCATTTCGACAATTTTGATACAAGATATAAGCCGGTCAAAATTGCACTTAGTTTCATAGTAGACAATTAAATGAGAACGGATGGGAGTACTATATACATATAATTCAATATAAATTCTAATTTCACCATTGCGATTTAGCTATAGTTGTCACGGATTTACGAACGGAAAAAGGAAACGAAACGATAAAGAGAAATGTGAAACGCGGGAAAAATAAAAATATAGTATTTACAGGTGAAGTAATAGGAAGAGGGAAACGAGTAGCGAGAAACGAGATTTTTAAAAAGGGGGACAAGTTTCTAGGTAACTATGGTTTCAACTTCGGTCCCTATTCGAAAACTCAATTTTGGTTTTAAGTTCTCGTTTATTTCCCTAGTATTTCACGTATAAATCTTAAAGAACAAAATATGACTCACGGTTGACATTTTTGATTCCCGTTTTTCTTTCCTTTTATGACAACTGTGATTTGGACCAGTAATATATTGACATACGCTTATTTATTTACTTATAATTATTTGTAATGAAATAATTTTGTTTGATATAGATAAAAAATGATACGTATTTGACATTTTATAATTATATGTCCGCTAAGACTTATTTTACGGTTAGTTTATCAATTGTTAGCTTGTTATCAATTATTGTGTACTCCTATGTATTTCGACCAGAGTTTTTCTTCATTAACTTTTCTTAGCTACATCTTGACGAGTAAGAAGTTCTATAGTCACTACATGCACTTGCATCGTACTTCGGCATACACCATTGGGCAAAACATTTTTGTACTTAGCTCGCATAGTTTTTGGGTCCCATATTGGATTGTCCATGAGGTTTCGAGTAATTGACACACTACATGAAGACTGAGAGATCAAGTATATCGTAAGTAGTTTAAACACCTAAAGGAAACTATTTTAATTTATTGTGAAATGTGGTTGATCATATTCGTGCACAAAGTTATAATGTAACTTTTAAGCTTGAGACATTCAACTTTTAACCTTTACTCGCTCGTTATGCAGCTCATGTTACTCACTCACTATATTCATCACCATTTTCACATATACATGGCGTATGATTTGCTCTATGCATATAGCCTCTCAGTATTTACGCTAAGCTAATAATTGTCAAACAACAATATGGAAATTGAAACAACAATATGGAAATTGTTAAAAGAAAGTTAATCCAGTTTTCCCTAATTGTACTAATTAGGAATTTTGTTCCGTTGTAGACTTGTAGTTCACTAAAAGGACTTGGTCCTGGAAAAGGAGACAATCCAGCAAGTGTTGCTTAATACAACATACAATACCAGATAAGCATTATTGTTTATACCAAGAAAAAGAAAAATATAGAATGGTTGTCAGATTCTATGACATACTCGCTGCTCAGGACTACCAGTTGTATTTCCGATCGTGAGCAGCAATACTGTCTTAAACAATTGATATGCCTAACACACCATCTTCTCGGCCACATTTACTGTCGAAAAAGATACATTCTTACCGATACGCAAGTACAGTTATCAGTTCTGAACTATTTACTCATGGAACCACGTGATTAAAGAAGAAAACATAAAGATAGAGCAAAACGCTAGATTAACAAACATAAGGATTTTACCATCTCTGAGGACAATTAATATTACGTGCATATAACACATGACTATCACGAGCATACTTACAAGGACAACAGAACAAAATTCATGATGGCGAATAACAATTAAAGGATGGAAGCATTTATGGTACTTCCATGAAAGCCTCCTAAATGTATTTATACAAATCCACAGCTTACTGAAGCTGCGCATATCAACTGTGACAATGACTTTCACTAGCCATCATCAGTGACAGACACTGTTAATCCTGCTTTACTTGCAGCCTCTTCACAGCAAACCAGCTGATCAACCATAACAGGTGGGCTGCTCATAGATCCATTTATCTGTTTATTCAACTCAATTAGTACAGACAAGAAAACAAATATAGTATTATGAAATATGAAGTATGTAATTATATGGTCTGGCAGTGGAATAGTTCAATAGGGAAAACAGAAGCATACCATAGTATGCGACTTCAAAGATGACCCATCACGAGCTGGCATTGCCGACGGATCTGAAGGACGATGGAACAGTAAGTGAGCCACCGTCCGATCTATTGGATTTGTGTCAGTTTCCATATCCATAAACCCTCTGCAAATAAAATTTTTAAAAGCAAGTTTAGATATGGACTCTTTTGTGCAAAACTAAAAAAAGACGGTCAAGCTCAAGCGTGGAAGCTCCATGATTGAAATGGTAGAGATGTCTTCTATATACTACATGAACAACCTTTCATTTTTACTTCAAAACCATAGAGAGCATTATACTGGTTTACCAATTACCATACTTCTTTGTAGACAACAAAGCTAAAAATTGCAAGAATATGTGTACGTACTTATCTGATGCATCGGCCATGAATGCATCACCGGCTTCTCCAGTTTGCCCACCACCCGTTATATTTGCATAGCGATGTCTTTGTTCAGCACTCCTGGCCAAACGGTAGAGGCTATCCCTTATGCACAATTTAGTCCTTATGTCCAGCTGTGTAAGATAAGACATTTAATCACTTAGCAGTTGGAAAGAAAGAAAGACAAGAGACACTTAGAAATTAGAATGCAAAAAAATAAAAATAAAAATAAAAAATGGGCTCGAATATTAAAAATAGAGTTCAATAAGGCCAAGTTTGCGAGTGAAGGCTATTATTCGCATAAAGTGGACAAATTTTATATTTCAGTTAAAGTACAGCAATAGTCTCCATCATTCATTCATTTATCAAACTACACCTTTATCCCAATAATTTTAGGGTCGACAATGATTGTCTCCATATTTCGGTTAAATTCTCCTTTCAATCCCCATAGTTTCAATTGGACCACTAACAGTCCCTTACTTGAGTTGAAATTTCCAATTTGGTCCCCATAGTTTCAATTGACACACTATTAGTCTTCGTAGATCGTAAGTTACACAAATCACCCCAATATCTACATAAGTGGTCACCAACAAATCTTCCCACTATCTACAAAAGTGGTCACCATTTATAAGACAAATGGTCCCCGTCGGAAGGGGCCGCTGGTGAAACTGCAGAAACTATGGGAACTAATACCATTATAAATGAAACTATGGCAATCACTCGTGTAACTTATGGAAACACAGGACCGATAAATAGTGTTACAACCATCCTGTGAGGACCAAATCGAAATATTCGCCTCGAGTATGAGGACTGTTGCTATAATGTACCCTACATTTTAGGAACCATTCAACCCATACTTGTTTTAAAATGGATTTTACCTGTTCAATGACTTGTTGAAGCTGGCGGAAACTAGATATTTCTAGTGACATCTCATCAACCCCACTGTTATTGCAAGAAGTCTCCATTACATTTGGAGAACCCGAGTCTTTTGTTACATTAGCCCTTTCAATTCCACTATTATTTTTAGAATAATTCCGAGAGTGGTGGACTATAAAATCTTGCCGCCTTCTTAGCTTTTCTAATTTTTCATCTACGGACATGACAGGGGCACTGAATGGATGACGATGAGAACTCTCCATAGTCTGTGCTTGACTTGATGCATAAGAAGACTCCCCCGGAGAGAAGGATGTGAGGGAATTGATTTCTGACTTTATATTAGAGAGTGGTGAACCAACCGAGTTCTGATAGTTCAAATGCATGTAAGGTGTGTGAGTTTGCAAGTACCCAAAATTATTCGGTGCTGTATTTTTATATTGATTCTGGTGGTCTGGGTGGGCAAACACTTGACGGGATTTACACGAAACTTTTTTTCTCCCTACAGAGAGATTAGGACGACTTGCGTGTTTATTCTGAAATTTGATATGCCATACATTAGCACGCCAGATACACAAAATAAGAAATGGAAACTGCAGAAACTTTAAAGAATAACAGAAATCATAACCGAAAGCGTTAATTACAGTTTTGTACAAGGATTATCATATTCTGATTTTACACCAAACTACCAAAAAACAAAAGAGTATACAATATCATATTCCACAAGGATTTAGTTTATTTAGTACCAAATTAATATAAAAAAATGTAGGCCTAAATAACTAAATTGTTATGAAACAAAATGTTTTGTACAACTATAGAAGGAAAACCAGGATTTAAAGGGTGTATAAAAAAAAACAATTTCTTTATATTTTGTGCTTTCGTCCCAAATTATGTTTTTCTTTGACTTGGTTGACAAATTGAAATATTAAGCCAGGTGGAGAAAGTAATTGCATGTTCTTATAGGATGGTGTGCCAAATAAAAAATTGTTGGTACGTTAGTGTACAAAACTGCAATTAACTTTAACCAAAGCTTATTTTGTAAAGAATGATTTTTATAGTATATAAAAATTTATTTCAATAACATACCTTTTGACCGTTTCCATTTGCTGACTCATACGCAGTTGAGTTGTTGAAATGAATACCGCTGCTTAACTGTACTCCCTGTACAATAAGAGTCATTAACAGATAAGAATATAGTACATAGTATCCCTAAAAAGATTAGCTTTAGAAACTATGACAGGTTTCAAAGTACAATATGTTCGACTGACCTGTTGCTCTTTAGGTGCCATTTTAGGAATTGGAGACTCGTCCATAAAAGTAAAGTTACCAAGAGGATCTGAAACACTTGCATTCTCCAGTGTCGAACTGTTTTCTTCTGGTAAATTTTTAAATGGACTGAAACTTGGATCTTCAATTTTTTGTGTTGAATACAGCCAAGCCAGATTATCTTCATTACTGCTTCCAAACTCGAGATTTGAATCACAACTTCTGCTAATATTAACACAATACAATTATATAAACACAAAAAGAAGCCATGAAAACTTCAAAAGATTAAATCACATGACAATACCTTAAGATCCTTTCAACATCGTCAAAATTTTCAATATCAGGCCAACCGTAATTTAAGAGATCAGAAGATTCATCGTCTTTATGGTCCTTATCCCAAAAAATGAGGTCATTTTCTGTTTGAGATATTTCACCGAGAGGATAGGCGCATGAGCTAGTGCCATTCACTATACACTCCTCACCAGATATAGTACCATCAGCATCCACGATATCGGTGATAGAATTATTTTGTCCTTTTCTCAACAATTTTGTCCTTTTCTTCTTCTGAGGTTGAATATATCCTTCTTCCTCTTGATTCACATACTTAGTAAAGATCTCTTCATCTTGAAGATATGCTGTCTCATTCTCATTTTTGTTGCTCGGATGAGGTACTATATGATCATTTATCTGGTCCAACTCATCCCAAGCAATATCCTCAAGCTATAACATCAGTTACATACAATTAACTGTAATTACACCAATGACGATCTCTCTCACAATAAGTAAAATAATTTCACCATAAGCAACATAATATTTTGCTTATTTTTTTAAAAAAAGCAACGTAATATTGAAAAATATCAACATGCAACATAAGTTCCGAAACAAAATAAGTGAGGAGCACGGGACATATATATACATAATCAAAAGTAATTTATCTTTAACTGTATTTGCTGCCAGCTTCTCTTTACAGTCGTTTCAATTTCATTAACATACATTCAGTGTATATCATGTTTATGAACTAATCGGAAAGTAATGGATAAATTTTAAGAAAAAGATGTTCAAACAGACGAAAAGAAGTAACTTCACTTTTTTGCAAATCACCAGGAAAGAGCTTAAAGCTTATGATGGACCAAAAGGATATTTCTTTCACTTATGAGTCTACGACCTTGTGAAAAATACTCCTACCTAGGGCATGTTCCTGCAGCTTTAAGCAAATAAGTATGATTATTGAGCTTGTTAAAATCTTGTTTCAACGAGCTTAAAAAAAGAGGTGATCAACCGGATGCAGTCAGGTTTTAAGCAAAAAAAAGGAGCTTTTAAGCTTCAACCTAATGAGGCCTTAGTCAGCTAATACGTAATACCATACATAACTTAATATTTTGCCTCCAACAACTCATTTTCCCTCCCAGAGTACTTAATTAGGACCAATTTCAGCAATTTGTGGGAAGGTGCTATAAAATCCAGAACTCTTGGTCCTACTTGATAGCTCCTCCAAGTAAAAAGTATAGTACTTGAGAATGTAAGTATGACCAATAATCAACAACAAAGAAATTTATCATTGTACATAAAGGACTCTCACCTCATATGTGCACAAATCAGACATTCCACCGACTTGATTCATCCAACACCAGATGCACAGCTTGCCTGATCAGATGTCATAATTTAAACACAAATCTTCTCTTCGTCGCCGTTCGACCAACCAATAGAAAGCAAAAAATAACAAAAACTAAAACGATTAGATACTGACAGAATTTGCAATAGCAATACTATCCCTGTAGCTATTCCAAAAGCAATCAAAGTAACTGTATTGAAATATATCACTGATACTCTCCTACTATCTAATATCACCATCACCTTATTTATTTCTATCTTGAAACTTACTCCATCTAATTTATTTTTTATTGGGTTCCCGAGATCTCCGCCCGACTTATTTCTACAGTAATACACATTATCCCTAGAGCTATCCAAAAGCACCTGTAGTAACTTTATCTCTTACAAAATCTATGTCTGTTAGCCCACAAAAATGTTTACACATCCCAGAAAACTGAGACTATTATCGAGCAGTTTAGTAGTCAGTCATTCACTATGGCGGTGATCCGAAAATCTCAATTCTGAACTGCATTATTGTCCAAATAAATATAGTATTATATAAAGCTTAAATCTTTTCAGTCCAGACTGTAAATTTTACGAATTCGAGACGAGATCTATCATTTCGGGTAGCATAAAAACCGATACGGTAACAAACCCATAAGTCTCAGTGTATTTTTACTTCTTTTTAAATAAATAAATTTATCTTGGGTTAATGGTTAAGCTTTTTTTAGTCCAAGAAACAATTCCAACATCAACTAACAAGAATTAATAATTTCCAATTTTTCTCAGAAAAGAAAAGTAAGCTAAATGAAATCAAATTCATTACCTATCAATTCACACAAAATGGCAACTGGAAAACCTTTGATGGTATAAAATTGTAAGCAAATAAAATGGCTTGTTTGATATTTAGATTAAAAAAAAAAATTAGCTCAAAGGCTTCTATCTCTGTCAAAAAATGCAAGAAAGCTCGCATTTAGATTTTAAACTGACCAACCAACTAAAACAACTGCAAAGTACAGTTTTAATAGAATATAAGCTGGCTTATCTGATATTAAGATAAAAAAAACTAAATTGGATTAGCTCAAAAGTCTTCTATCTCTGTTAAAAATGCAAAAAAAAAAAACTCGCACTTAAAGCAAACCAACCAACTTATACAACTACAAAATACAATTTTAACAGAATATTAGCTGGCTTATCTGATATTAAGATAAAAACTAAATTTAATTAGCTCAAAAGGCTTCTATCTCTGTAAGAAATGCAAAAACAAAACTCGCATTTTAAGCTAACCAACCAACTTATACAACTTCAGAATACAATTTTAATAGAATATAAGCTGGCTTATTTGATATAGAAATAAAACCTAAATTATATTAGTTCAAAAGGCTTCTATTTCTATCAAAAAAATGCAAAAAAAAAAAATTAACATTTTAAGCTGACCAACCAACTTATACAACTACAAGACACAATTTTAATAACATATACGCTGGCTTATATGATATTAAGATAAAAAAAACCAAATTTAATTAGCTCTGGAGTCTTCTATCTGTCAATAAATGCAAAAAACACGCATTTTAAGTTGACGACCAACGAACTTATACAACTTAGAAATACAATTTTCATAGCCTATAAGCTGACTTATTTGATATTAAGCTAAAAAACTAAATTTAATTAGCTCAAAAAGGCTTCTATCTCTGTCAAAAAAAGCAAAAAACTCGCATTTTAAACTGACCAACCAGCTAATACTACTTCGAAAAACAATTTTAATAGAATATAAGCTGGCTTATCTGATATTAAGATAAAAAATCAAATTAAATTAGTTCAAAAAGGCTTCTATCTCTGTCAAAAAATGCAAAAAAAGATGCAATTTAAGCTGACCAGCCAACTTGTACAAGTACAAAATACAATTTTTAAATCTTTAAGCATATAAGCATGCTTATTTAATATTAAGATAAAAACTAAATTTAATTAGCTCAAAAGGCTTCTATCTCTGTCAAAAAATCGTCAAGTATATAAGCTGGCTTATTTAACTAAATTTAATTAGCCCAAAACTGATATAAATGTTTAAGCATATAAGCTGGCTTATTTGATATTAAGCTAAAAAACTAAACTTAACTAGCTCAAAAAGGATTCTATCTCTGTCAAAAATACTAACCAACCAACATATACACCTACAAAATACAATTTTAACAGAATATAAGCTGGCTTATCTGATATTAAGATAAAAACTAAATTTAATCAGCTCAAAAGGCTTCTATCTCTGTCAAGAAATGCAAAAAAAAACTCGCATTTTAAGCAAACCAACCAACTTATACAATTTCAAAATACAATTTTAATAGAGTATAAGCTGGCTTATTTGATATAAAGATAAAAACTAAATTATATTAGATCAAAAGGCTTCTATTTCTGTCAAAAAATGCAAAATAAAAAATAGCATTTTAAGCTGACCAACCAACTTGTACAACTACAAAACACAATTTTAATAGCATATAAGCTGGCTTATCTTATCTGATATTAAGATAAAAACTAAATTTAATTAGCTCTGGAGTCTTCTATCTCTGTCAAAAAATGCAAAAAACTCGCATATTAAGCTGACCAACCAACTTATACAACTTCGAAATACATTTTAATAGCCTATAAGCTGGCTTATTTGATATTAAGCTAAAAAACTAAATTTAATTAGCTCAAAAATGCTTCTATCTCTGTAAAAAAAACGCATTTTAAGCTGACCAACCAACTTATTCAACTTCGAAATACAATTTTAATAGAATATAAGCTGGCTTATCTGATATTAAGGCAAAAAATTATATTAAATTAGCTCAAAAGGCTTCTATATCTGTCAAAAAATGCAAAAAAAAAGTCGCAATTTAAGCTGATCAACCAACTTATACAAGTACAAAATACAATTTTTAAATCTTTAAGCATATAAGCTGACTTATTTAATATTAAGATAAAAACTAAACTTAATTAGCTCAAAAGGCTTCTATCTCTGTCAAAAAAAAGCAGGAAAAAAAACTTGCATTTTAAGCTAACCAACCAACTTATACAACTTCAAAATACAATTTTGTAATAAAAAAGACTCACCTGAAAATCAGTAATTCAATTCAGATTCATGATTAACCTTTTTCTAGTCCAAGAAACAACTCCACAAATAATAAATAATTTCCAATTTATCTATCAAACCACACAAAATGGCAACTGGACAAACATTGATATAAATCCTAAAGCATATAAGCTGGCTTATTCGATATAAAGATAAAATGACTGAATTAAATTAGCTCAAAAGGCTTCAATCCCTGTCAAAAAATGCAAAAAAATCGCATTTTAAACTAACCAACCAACTTATACAACTACAAAACACAATTTCTAATCAAAAACTCACCTGACAATCAGTAATCCAATTCAGATTCACGATATAATCAGCAAAATGGGCTTATTTGACATAAAAGATAAAAACTAAATCAAATTGGCTCAAAAGGGTTTTATTTCTGTCAAAAAATGCAAAGAAACTTACATTTTATGCTAATCAACCAACTTATACAACTTAAAACAACTGCAAAATACAAAAAATTTAATCAAAAAACTCACCTGAAAATCAGTAATTCAATTCAGATTCACGGTTTAATCAGAGCAAAATGGGCATATTTGACATAAAGATAAAATAACTAAATTAAATTAGCTCAAAAGGCTTCCATCTCCGTAAAAAAAATGCAAAAAAAAAAACTCGCATTTTAAGCTAACCAACCAACTTGTACAATTTCAAAATACCATTTTAATCAAAAACTAAATTAAATCAGCTCAAAAGGCTTTTATCTCTGTAAAAAAACAAAAACAAAACTCGCATTTTAAGCTGACCAACCAGCTTATACAACTTAAACAACTATAAAATACCAAAAAAAAAAAAAAATCACCTGAAAATCAGTAATTCGATTCAGAATCACGATTTAATCAGAAAAATTGAGTAATTACGAACAGCGATCAAGTTTGACAGAAAGTTGCAGTTTCTAGAGAGGGAGAGAGACTGAGTGTGAGGCCAGGGAGCGTTGGGTGAAAATTATAATCAATTATTTTATTAATTAATTGACATAATAAGAGGCTATCCGTGATTTGCCACGTGGACTGAAGATCTATAAGCTGGCTTATTTGATATAAAGAAATTAAATTAGCTCAAAAAAGGCTTCTATCTCTGTCAAAAAATGCAAAAAAAAATAAAAAAAAATGGCATTTTATGCTAACCAACCAACTCATACAACTTCAAAATACACTTTCTAATAAATAAAAAAACTCACCTAAAAATCAGTAATTCAATTCAGAATCACTATTTTTAGTCCAAGAAACAACTCCAGCATCCACTAACAAGAATTAAATATTTCCAATTTTTCTGACAAATCAAAGTAAGCAAAAAATGAACTCAAATTCATTATCAATTCACACAAAATGTCAACTGGACAAACATTGATATAAATCTCTAACCGTATAACCTGGCCTTTTTTATATTAAGCTAAAAAAATTAAATTTATTTAGCTCAAAAGGCTTCAATCTCGGTCTAAAACTGCAAAATTAAGCTCAAAATACAATTTTAATAAATAAATAAAAAACTCACCTGAAAACAACTAATTCAATTCAGATTCACGATTTAATCAGCAAAATGGGCACTAAATTAAATTAGCTCTTAAGGATTCTATCTCTGTCAAAAAATGCAAAAAAAAAAAACACCATTTTAAGCTAACCAACCAACTTAAACAACTTTAACAACTTAAAAAACTACAAAATACAAAAAATAATAATAAAAAACTCACCTGAAAACCACTAATTAAATTGAGATTCACAGCGAAATTAAGTAATTACGAACAGCGATCAAGTTTGAAAGAAAGTCACAGCTTGTAGAGATGGAGAGAGAGTGAGTGTGAGGCCAGGGAGCGTTGGGGAAAAAATAATATCAATTATTTTATTAAATTAGTTGACTAAAGAAATATTAATAAGAGGCTATCCGTGATTTACCACGTGGACTACAGATCTATTCGGAAGAGAGAGAGGATTGGTATCGGAATATGTGGACGAAAATGAGGGACGAGATACGATCAGTTTCACGGCTGCTATTTTGCCACGTGTCCTATCGTGCTCTCGACGTTTGACACGTGTTAAATGGGTCCTACCGTAGTGGAAATCTGTGGTGTTTTGTGATTGGATTTTAGGAATTTGTTTTTCCTGCCCTAGTTTTATTAGAATACTTACTGAACCATACCCACGCTTGCTTCGGTGTAATACGTTATAAATTTTAATAATGATTCAAATACAGAGTAAAAAAATATATAGAATATAAAAAAACATATTATATAAATTATGATGATTATACAAATATTTAGATAAAAAAAATATACGATATAAGAAATTTTACAGAGTTAAAAAGTGGTTAGAGAGAGAAAAAAAATGTAATTAGTTTTTATTTTTATATTTTTTATGAAAGTAGTTAGTATGATAATTAAGAAAAAAGTATAATAGTATTTTTAGAAAAAAAAATGGATAAATTGGGTAGTATCAACTTTTCTTGAGTTCCCTTATATTAATAGTAGTATGATACTACACTGAATTTATTTGATAAAAAAAAAACAATCAAATGCGAGTGTTAACAAAAATATTTGACTAGTATTTAATTTTATGGTAGCCACTCCTAATATTTCATATTTTTATTTGGATTTTTAGTGTGTTTTACAATTTGTTTTTAATTTATAAAATTCTAATTTATTAAAAATATAAAAAATAAATTAGTTATTGAAAAATAACACATAATCATCAATAATTTTTGTTAACCATTTGAATTGAATTGTTTTTTAATTCATTGGTTCAAACAAATTCAAGCTAGCAAAAATTCAAAGTATCCTACCCGGCAGCAAAAACGGATCCGGATATTACTGGGCTGTGTTTTGTTACCAATTTTTTATAACTCGAGAAAACGAATTGCATTTTTAAGGTCAAAAGAAAAAAGTGACATCTATAGTTAGTATTAATCATTTGAGCATTTCAACTTAGATATAATTAAACAAACTTATTTAGTAAAAATATAGGTATTTATGGTGTGATAATTCCAACACGAAAAATATCATGCAAACAAAAGAAATACACTGAAAAATTAACATGAACTCATTTTCTGCTTATGTGTTTGGAAGAATGGGAAAACAACGAGAAAAATAAAATCAATTTAAAATGTCTTACTTGTTTTTATAATAAGTGCTTTAATTTTAAATATAATACTGTTTTTTAGAATGGCAGGTATGTTTTTTTTTAAATGACTTATAGCTGAAAAATATTAATTTTAAAACTTAAATAAAACAAATAATTAAAAAAAGTGATTGAATCTTTTATATTTGATTTTATAGAATGAACTTTGATTATTGGGATATAACTCACACAAGATTAGATAAAAGTAGATAAACATAACAAATTAAAAAAATTGTTTTCATAACGGGATGCTATTATGCCTAAGGTTAGATTTTTTTTAGAGATTCGACGCCTAAGTTTTTATTTTATTTTATTTTATCCTTAGTCTTCTCTTGTCTTCATCATTGTCGTCCTTCTCGTGGAATTCCTGTCTTTACATCAAACTTAACGTGTTTACCTGAAAAATCCAAATAAACACAAATTATCTGAAAAAAATGACAGTTAATTTAAAAAACGCATAATAAGAGCATCCACATCTGTTACCTTACGATTCTTCTTAAATTCAAGGTTAAAAGTCCATTTTTTTTTTAAATTTGAACTAGTCATTTACATTTATAGAAAACATAAGCTTCGCTATTGATTTACTATCATAATTAAATATTAATAGTTTCATATTATATTATAATAATTAAATTGCCAAATCAATTTCACCTACTGTTTCTTTGATCCACGTGCAACAAATATAATTAAATATCATTGAAGTTTTTGAGAAAGCAACAAGGTTCCTTGTATATAAGGTATCATTTGCCATAATCTAAAATTTGAGGTTTCTTAGTGAAAAAGATGCAACACCAATTTTATGGTTAAATACTCATAATATAAGGTAACTTAACTTTTAAGATGCATATGCAATTGGTGTATAACATGATAAATCAACTCTAAGATGACTTGATTACTACTCAAAATTACATATTTTCGAGCCTATCACGTTTGAGACGTAATAAATATATTAATTAACTAAATTACATAGAAGATGATGAACATAACAAATAAATATTCCGAGTTTATAACATAAACTTTTGTATTACTAAATAACTTCTCCCCATGTTCAACGCTAGATTTAGCTTCAATTCACTGGATTTACGGTTTTTGGTTCTTTACAAATTTAAAAATGTAAACCGAAGCTAAACCAAAATTCTATAATGGTTTTCGGTTTCGGTTTGTTTGGAGAACCGAACGAGACTAGGGTTGAGTTCGAATTGGTTTATAGGAAAAAAACTGGGATAATAGAGGCCCATTTTTAGATATTGGCCCACTTAAGCCGAACCTCAGATAGACCGGCTTTATCTCTCAATCTCTTTGTCTCTCTCTGTATCAGCAAAGGAGGAGAAATATGGAAGAAAAGAAATCGCGACCCAACTTAAAACGCCCTCTCCCAGACGATATCGACGACTTGAGCAAACACATGTATGTATCTATCTATCTTTATATCTTTATTACTATATATGTATCTATCTATTAATACTCTAATCTAAATAGCCTGCTTTAGTGTGTTGTTTATTACAAGTTTTTTTCCATTGCTTTTTAGATTTTTTGTTACGAAAAAACATTGGGTGTTCCATATGCTAGCTTTTATGGTAGATTTTGGCTATAAACCCAAGATTAGCTTGAAAAGCAAAAATCTATGTTTTTCTGTGGGTTTTTAAGCTTTTTCGACACTGATTTCGGAGTTCAGAAAAAAAATTAACGTTACTTACAAAAATATACCCTTAGCCTTTAGGGAAAATTACACACTAAAATAATTTATCTTTTAGATGTGGACAATTTGGTCATTTTGAATGAATTAGCAAGAAAGCTTAAATCCAGAACCAAAACGTAAATCTTAATAAATCTAGCTTTTAAAAATGTGTTATTAAACGCAGACACCGGATTTTAAGATCAAGCTTTTTTACAGTTGCTTTTTGACCAAAAAAGTTGATGCCAAATAGACCCTTAATTAGAAATATTTGTGCTCAAGCTTGCAAAATTTAGGGCTGCTTTCTTCAGAATTCTAGAGTTAGTTTAATTGATTTTTTACTTTAGGATGCTTTGTTCACATGAGTGAACGTTTTCTCTAACATATTTATGAAGGGTATTTTTATTCTTTTTGTAAACATTTGGATTTGTGTGTACTATACGCTGAAATCGTTTTTAACAGTATGGCTAATTTTTAAAATTGTTCGTTTAAACCTTTGAATTATTGTTCTCGTAGTTTGCAAATTTGTAGATGTAACATCATTTGGCTCAATGAGTGAATGATTATGGTTGCGTAAACTTCATGTGTTAACCCACTTTCGATAAATTTTAATTGCTCACACAGTTCTGAAGCTCATTCTTTTGTTTACAAAGAGTTACGTTCTTAGTCAGATTTGGTGTTGGGTGAAATAATGAAATATTTATTTGAATATTAGGACTTAATACAAATACGTAGGAATTGATGCCTTTGTGCTCAGTAAGATTATTGTTAATGGAAATTTATATCACACACATCGCATCATTAAGAAGATTCTGGTTTCTCAGAAGTTATGATAGTAATTCATTTGTCTATATATATTATATATCTTCCTTACTATATATGTATTTATCTATTAATATCCTAATCTAAATAGGCTGTTTTAATTATATATTTTGCGCTCAAGCTTTTGCAGAATTTAGGTCTGCTTTCTTCAAATTCTAGAGCTACTTTAATTAATTTCTTTATTTAGGGCTGCTTTGTCCTCTATATTTATTCTAACATATTTATGAAGGTTATTTTTATTCCCTGTGAACATTTTGATTTGTGTGTACTATACGCTGAATTGTTGTAACAGTATGGATAACTTGTTTGAAATGATAGTTTAAGTCGTTGAAAGTTCTCGTAGTTTGCAAAATTTACAGACAACATGATTTGGCTCAATGAGTAAATAATTATGGTTAAGTAAAAAGTAAACTTCATGCCTTTACACATTTAAAAAAAATGCCACAGAATTATAAAGCTCATTCATGTGTTTACGAAGAGTTATGGCAGTGCTGGTCCAAAGGTCCACAACACCTTAGTCCGGACTGAAAATTTTCACCATCCCACCTTTATTGGAAAAAAGAAATCACCCTTTTTATATTTAAAAAATCACCAAGCCGGTTCACTGGCTTGGCTGACCCAAGAATCAGCTCTGATTCTTAGTCAGATTTGGTGTTAGGTGAATTAAGTTCAATGAGCGTTAATGAAATATTTATCTGAAAATTTGGACTTTATACCAAAACTAGTGATTGATTACTTTGTGCTCAGTGAGACTATTGTTATAGTTGCCACATCTTTATGAAGATTTTTATCACACACACCTTTGTTAAGATTAAAAACCCACTGAGAAGTTCCTTAGCTTCTCAGAAGTTATGAAAGTAAGTCATGTGTTTTTAAAAAACTCATGACTTGTATGTACCTTAAGCTGACTAGCTGTGAAAGACTTGAGACGTTGCTAAGTTAATAAAGAAGTATCTCAAAATTGCAATTTACACACGAATGTCAGTTAAATGATTGATTTCTGCTCTATGAGTGAATTTATTCTCACCTCGTCGCGACTTCTGAAGTTTAAAGTACCCACAAAACTAATTCGGTTTATTCAAGTACTTTTGAAGAACTTTTATTTACCTGTGCTTTTCAACCCTAGGATGACAAGTCCTAATAGTGTCTTAAAGTAAGTGTCGAATTTACATCTTGGTACATGGATGAGCTACAACTTGTGCTCTTAAGTATGTGGTTATAGACTGTCACAGATTTTCGGACTGGTTTTGATCGAGTTAAAATGGTCAATATGTCAGGCAGAAGAGAGTAAGGTTTCCAAAGGGTAAAAAGGTAAAACCTGGGACTGAAAAGGTAGATGTATGGAAGCCGTCTGAAGAAGAAATTGCTGAGAAAAATGAGACTCGAAAAGCAGCTAAAGAGCGCTCGTTGCGACGAATTCAGATCGCACCCGATCTCCTCAGGGAAGAGAGTTTAGGGGTGCTTCCTGACATTTCAGCTGCCGAACAGCAATACGAGGTTTCTTTATTTTCCTTGTATATATGTTTCTTTTACTGTTTTTGTTGTCCTTTAGTTGTTCTTTGCTTTATATATGTTGGCATACAAGTCCATAATTGACTATGAATTATTTTCAAACTTATATTAGTGGTGGGAAAAAAATACCTGAAGATTGTAACTTCTTATAATCTGAATATGTTTGAGCCTTTGTAGAAATTTTGAGGTGTATCACTAGATTTCATTTCCAAGCCAGTGTCTCTATTCTATACCCAATTTCTTCACTGAGCCATGTATGCCTCCAGAATTTTAGCAAAATTTATAACTCCTAACCGTTGATCCAAATGCCAACTTATCCGACTATTGTTCGCTTACGCCAGCACTAGCTCTGTGACATGTGGGTTATGGACTGGATGATTGGATTGAACCACAATCAGAAGGCCCACATTGTAGGCAATATTTGGCTATTCGTAACCTCCATTACCTCTTCAAATTGTGTGTCTGAATGTTCACGCAATATGTGTGATACCCACTCTTCTCTCTTTCTCTCTGTCGCACAGTCGCACTTGAACTAGAGGAACAATTGTATATCTCTTTCTCTGTATACTGTGAAAAGGGTTTGGAAATTCTGTTCTCCTATATTTTATGCCGGCAATGATTCAATATGTCATTTTATTATCTTTCGTGTGGTTCAATGGATCTGTCTTGTTTCCTGATGCTGAATCCTTACCTCATCTAGATCATACCAAATGTAATTCTTCTCTTTAATTGCAGCTCTTCATAATTTTGTTGATTGAACTCATATTGCAGGCTATGAGCAGTACTGATTTTGTGGTTCATTTGGGTATACTATTATGATGCTTTTATCTATTTTGGCAGTTTATGTGTTAGGTTATAATATTGATTAAAAATAATGGAAAGGATATAAAACTCATGAGATGCTTTCAACAGGAAAATGAGAAATTTGTTGATGACGGAATCACTATGGAGCCTTTTAATTTAGAGCAAGAGAGAGAAGAAGGCTATTTTGATGAACAGGGAAATTATGTTGAGTATGTTAATGAGAATGAAATCAAGGTACTGTATTTATGTTTCACAGATTTTTTGATCATATTTACCGGTTTTTTTAATTGAAGATTGAACATTGTTGCTCAAATTTTGTGTGATTAACAGGATGCATGGCTTGATAGTGTTCAAATTAATCATAAACTTGCTGATAAGGCTTATCTCCTAAAAAATGACGAGGATGATGAAAACAATGAACTTTCAAAGGAAGATATAGGAAAAATGAAGAGACGGATTGCTGACGTACTTGAGCCTGGAGAAACTGTAAGCTTTCAATTTCCTTTGTCCTCTTTTCTTTCAGGATTATATCCATTTTAGCGTGTATTGTAATATTCACATTCATATGGCCCCTTCGTTTATTTTAATGTAGCTTTTTAAGGAACGTGTTGTTTTTCACGCTAATTATTTTGTTATATGCATGATGAAGAATGGTTTAAGGGAGACTCGATTGTTTGTATTCGTTAGTGCTTTTCATATGATTACTAAATGTGACTATGT
Source organism: Primula vulgaris (assembly GCA_963920805.1). Classification (NCBI taxonomy): domain Eukaryota; kingdom Viridiplantae; phylum Streptophyta; class Magnoliopsida; order Ericales; family Primulaceae; genus Primula; species Primula vulgaris. Next base: position 14,427,404 of record OY987217.1, on the reverse strand, counting down.
GAGAAGACATGTTTCCGTCGAGTACTTACAATGTTTATGTCGTACCTTTTATCTGTGATTCACGCCCCTGTCTCTATGCCTCTTAATTATTTGCTTCGATGAAAAATATTGATCATCTCTCTGCTGAATGTGGAGGTGCTGAAACTCATACAAATGTGTACAATGATTGAATTTAATATTCTTTTAACTAGCATCCTTAGTTGTTAAAGTTATTATTTTTTTTTCAAAGTATCTCGGCGTCATTTGATCTTAAGTATTAAGCAAGAATTGTGAAACAAAAGGATTTGTATTGAGTTTTGTATGTGTGCTCAGACTCCCATGGAAATTTATTGCTGTTCGTTAAAACCTCTTTAGTTTGGTTGACATATTGGTTACTTTGTTTCTAATATTTTGTTTTTACCATTGCGTGTTAGGTCATATCATTATTGCGGGCATAATATTGGCCTCTTTACAGGTTCTTAGAGCTTTAAAAAGGCTGAAAGGAAATTCCAACAACAGAAAAGAAAAGATGTCTGGTTTAACAAAAGAAGTTTTTGACCAGCTCACTGAAGATGCCATGAAGCTGATGGAGAACGGAGACTACAGTTGAGTGGCTCATTTAGTTAGGGCCTTAATCGCTTTCAGCTTAAGCAGCTTCTTTTTTCTCTGTAAAATTTGGACACGCACTTGGTTTTCCAGATTAAAAGCTGAACTTTCTGGTTTTTACTCTTTTGCCTGAACTTTTAGAAGCTTTAAGGTGGATGAACCAGCTTTTCTTTATTCTGAAACAACCAGCTTATTTGCTAATATCTACAACCAAACAAGACATAGATTAGTTGTTAAAACTGCATGCTGGGACATGGATATTTCATCCAATGAGATGATGTCATAACATCTTTTATTGGTCGAGCAAGTTAGTACGCGAACCTTACTCCATTGAAATTTGAGATATTATTAGTTGGTATATGACTGTTATTGTTTGGTGTGCAGATGTGTATGATGAAAAGCAAGAGGTGTTTAAGCGTGAGGCAGGTTGGTGGCTTTCTATTCGTTGGTTCTTAAAATTATTTTCTAATACAGTCAACATCTAGTGTCCAGTAGTCCATATGCTAGATGCACCTTCTGTAGGATTATGTTGCATAATAAGCAGTTCCGAAGAACTGTGGTAGCACCCGCAATTTCAAAGTTCGTATTATGCTTAGTCTTGCATACATGTAGTTGGAGAAATATGTGTTAAGCCACATCGGACGATTCTTCAGGGTTCATCGATTTTTAGTTACAACACATTTTATGTTTTACGTAGGATTCATCTAGCTCTGTTTGTTTCATAGTAAAATTATTTCAGTATGAAATTCTTTACCCCATAAAGTTTTGCAGGGAATATTTTTGTTTTCGGTTCATTTATAAACGTTTGGTTGCCACAGAAAAATTTGCATGTACATTTTTGTGAAGATTCTAACTTAAGCCAATTCTTCACATTTGCACAAACTTTCAATTTGAATAAATAAAGCAAATGTGATTGCTGATTGAAAACACAAAAATTAAGTCTAATGAAATCAAAAAATTATTCATCAATTTCATAATATAAAAAGGTAAACAAAATTGTAGAAATAGTACCGATCTTAGATTACTGATTAGTTTTACAAAAAAGAACAAGGTCAATGAAGATCAACAGTACTCCTTTTTGACATTCATGGAGTAACGATTTCACATTCAGTGAAGATAAATATACAAGTGTTCACTACCAACACGAATGTTAAACGTGTAAAGAGAGAGTGGGGTGGGAGATGGTATACCCTTTTGTTTATTAGGGGAGAGAAATTGACAGAATGGAAATACGATATTGAAAAAGATCATGTATATTTTGTATTTGGCCTGTATATATGCACGCGCTACTTTGGTAGACGTTTACGCCTTTTTTTGTGGGGCAATTGTTTCCACCTGTTTCCCTTAATTTTTGGAAAACACTTTACTTCAGTTTAAGTTTCACTTTAAACCAATCAGCTGGAAAATTAATTTTACCCGTAAATGTTTACATTTCTTTTGTTTTACACTGAAACAAACGGAGCCTAGATGTTTTTCTTTTACCGTTGAAACCTTTTCTTTTGCTTGATTCATCTTTGAGATCCTTTAATATCTTTTTGATTGCCCCCTTGCTTCATTTACAGAGGGATATGAGAAGTTAGCACATGCAAGAGGGGAAAGCACCTCATTTAATCTAAGCCAAGAAAAAACAGACTCAGGTAGGGCCTATGATGTCATATCAAATAGAACTGGTTCAATTAGGGTACCCATTGGAATATGTTATTTCTCAAGTCCTAATTCCTCCTCTGCAGAGATTGTTTCTAAAGACGAGGACGAGGTTGATATGTTTGCTGCTGCTGATGAAGATGAAACTGCAAAGCCGACTGCGGAAGATGGTAGCAGTAGTAAGCTCTAAATAAAGAATTAGACTAGTTTTAACTTCTTTTATTAGTAGCTTCCATGTTATGTGGAGTATAATTTAAGAAAATGATTGTTGCTGCCTATATATATTCCCGATAAAATGACAAACGCCTAGGTGGATGCTTGTCATTGGTCCAACCAAGGGATTCATTTTGCAAATGTAATCAACTTCATGGACCAATGTGCAAAAAAATGATTTCCATTTCATATTTGTTTAAAATGGGGGTAAGCTTTCGGTGCCAATACAATGCTCATTGCTTTGTTGTATCTTTCTGCAGGCGGAGATCAAAATAATGACTATGCATATGACGAGGCTTCTGGGTATCTCTCTCTCTCACTCACTCTCTCTCTTTCATAGTTAAATGCGTATCTTTACATATAAAATTAAGACATATATGTGCGGTGTGACACCAAACCAAACTGCTCATTTTTTACGTGGTTTGGGTTGGGTTGGCCTCAAACCGCAACAAACCGAACCTTGCCCACCCCTAGCGGTGTCCATTGGAATTTGTTTTTTTTAAGTCTGTCGATTGATAGAACTACAGATTTACATGTCTTTGGGTGTCATTACAATGCACTAATACATCTCTCTCTCTTCTTTTCCTAGGTACTATTACAGTAGCAGTTCGGGATACTACTATGACCCAGCTACGACATTGTATTGTAGTGCAGCATCAGGACAATGGTAAATCTACTTGCATCTTTCTCCTATGATTTACTGGGCTGGGATGTGGAGTGATCTCTCTTTGTATAAAGTAAAAACAAATTTATTATCCTGGATCTGCTATATTCTTGAGAAGATGAGAAAATGCAAAAAACTTCAGCTAATTTGATAATCCTATGATTACCAACTTTTTACAGGTATTGTTACAATGAGGCAGCAGGTACATATGATGAGGTTCAGTCTGTTCAGGAGCCTGCGTCTAATTTAAGTTGATAGAGATTGCGCTGTGTAGAATATACCAAGTAAATCTAAATTAGATGAGGGTGTCGTTAAGTAGGCATGGATGAAGATTTACGTGTTGTTACTTTTACGTTTTGGCTAGGCTACAGCCATGCCTTCGAAGAAAATGTCTATGTTTTGTTTGTTATCGTTCAAGCACTTGCAGAGTTGCTGTAACTATCTGTGTCTATGCTATCTTCAGTTTTTGTAATTTTTAGCGGAGAATACATCTCTTTCTTGTATTTTAAAAGACTTTGCTCTTTGGTTTTTGTTTTATTTTCCTATATCCTTGGCAATAACGAGTTTCCTTGACGTTTTCGCTTGATCTACTTTATTATTCTTTTTCCAGTTCGGATCTTTTTTCTTTTAAATGAAACATAATACCTATGAGAGAATTAGAGAGACGGATGCATATGAGAAAATGAATTTGGTCCCTTCTTCTTTTCTTCCTCTAATCAGTGATTTCGGTGGTCCTGTTAAAAGAATGGAGATAAAAGAAAAATATCACGAATGTAATGATATGTTTATGATAGAAAATATGCGAGACTGTTATGTAAATATTTCCGGTAATTTGTAGGCAGAAGAGCACAAGTTCAAATTTGTGATTCTTGTATAGTGAAAACACAGGTTTTATGTGAAATAATGTAAAATTATTTTGGTACTGTCAAATCAGAGACCAAAGTTTATTAGGAAAAAGTCAAAAAAATTGAATTTTGTGTCAAAATAGATTTAGAGAAAATTTGAATTGTCTTGTTGTTTTAGAAAGCGTTGTTATCTCTATTATTGACTAAAAATATTAGCTAACAATGTAATTTTGTCTTCTCATTAGATGTGTTAAATTGTGTGTTAACTTTATAAATGTTAAAAACGTTGTTAAATATAACCATCTTTTTAATTGTTATTACTTGATAGCATGACAAAAAAATGCAACCCACACCCACAATTAAATGTTATTTCTCACGCATATATTTTGTGTGTTAACTTTATAAATGTTAAAAACGTTGTTAAATATAACCATCTTTTTAATTGTTATTACTTGATAGCATGACAAAAAAATGCAACCCACACCCACAATTAAATGTTATTTCTCACGCATATATTTTCTATCTCTATCGTACTGCTATTTATTTTCTCCTATCACCTATCCATAGTCTAACCCACACACACAAAAAACAGATAATTACTATATTTTGAATAATTAATTTTTAATTAAAATAGATAACATTGTTAAAGTTAAAACTAATGTGAGTGTTTAAATTAATATGTCTATGTGTCATTTAATAACTTTTTAAATGATGATGTGTCACTAGTTAACAATAAAAAGTTAACAAAACTATTGTGTATGCTCTTAGAGACAGATTTTTTTAAAAAGAAATAGTTGCAAAAAATTAGATTTATCGACAAAAAGACAAATTTTGACTGTGTATAAATAATTTGTCTCAAAATTAAAATAGAGTCATAACCAATTATGAAATCTCTCAAAAACAAAGAAATTCATTCATTACGATAAAATAGGCAACTTTTCTTTTGTAATAATTTTGACGACTGTATTAGAAATGTTCTTTTTGTCTGAAAATATTATTAGAAATGTTTATAACAGTTAAACCATAGTTGAAAGGATGAGTAACGGAAGCGACAAACAGAAACCGGTAACATGATTTTATTTTAAAATTTACACGTGAAATAATAGTAATTACGAAACGAGCGGGGAGTAGGAAACGAAAAACGTAAGTTTTGAAAGATTTCCCGGTAACTAAGAGCCAAACACACTACCTTAAACTAAGAAGATCCATAATGATATTATACACTTTTGTATTAATTTTGATGACTGTATAGGAAGGTTTAAAACAGTCAAACACGTGACCTTAAAGTAAGAAGATCAGTTTTACAAAATAAAAAAACTAAAAAGATCCTAAATGATATTGAATAATCTTAAAATGGTATCAGTATATTATACTCTATAATATATACAGTACATATGAAAAATGTATATGTTTAGCAGCCACACACGTCACCGTGATTTATCCACACATACATAAGGGAAAGTGTAATCACTCACATATGTGTCCGCTTTGTAATACCGAAGAAGAGAAAATCGAGCATTTGTTTCTTAAGTGCAATTGGGCAAGGGCTCTATGGTTCGGTAGCCCTTTGGGTTTGCGTATCGATCCTCACATGGTTACCTCGATATCATCGTGGCTTGAATCTCTTTGGAAGATGCTAATCTAAAACACGGGAAAGTTGAGTTAATGTTGAACATATGCTGGAAAATTTGGAAAGGGATGAATGAGAATGTCTTCAACCAAACAAAAGTTAACCTGGTGAACTTTCACCATTTTAAAAAGAGTAGTGTGGGCCTATAATGACAATCTAAAAGAGTGTTATTACCATGGTCTAGATTCATCCAAGCTTACAGATGCATCAATGCCTAGTAAATGGACGAAACCGCCTTTAGGATTACTAAAAATTAATGTCGATGCATCGTTTATAAATGCTGAACATTTAGCTAGAATCAATGTTATTGTTAGAGACTCGAAAGGAGACGTGGTTGATATTTGGAGTGCCTCTGTTAGAGCGTCGTCAGTGCTTATGGCTGAAACGTGAGGTTTACGTATGACGTGCGTTCGAGCTGAAGAAAAACATTGGACTCTTGTCATTTTGGAATCGGATAATCAGATTTTGATATCGGTGTGTGCTAATACATCGATCACAACTCCATGTCAAATCGAAGCAATGGTGGAGCACATTAGAGCTTTAACTAAGAGAAGAACTTGCAGTCTCGAATGGTGTCCGAGACTAAATAACAAGCATGCCCATTGTATAGCTAATAATTTTAGATTTCATGTAGGAACTTTAAGGGTGTGTTTGAAACCCGAAAATGTGGTGGAAAAAGAAAATTAAAAGAAAAGAAAGAGAAGTGAAGTGAAGTGAAATTGATCATGAAATCATTTTCCACTTATTTGTTTGTAAGATTAGTAAAAGAAAAGAAAAAGAAAGAGGGGAGAGAGAGGTAGGATCAATTTTCTCATTTGTTTTACTTTTTATCTCACTTTTGGAAGTTAAATGATTTCTCTCATTCTACACAAAATTTTCCCATATTTCCTTTTATTTTCCATGAGTTTTCATATGTAAACAAACAAAAAAAATTGTTTTCTTAACAAATTATTTTACTTTTACTTTCCCTATCCATTTTCCATGTTACAAACACACCCTAAGTGTTTTCGAGATGCCCGACATGTGTACTTTTATTGCTTCAGATGTATAAATATATTTATTCTTATATAAAAAAAATTAATAATAAAAACGACGACAATTATCTCATATAAAGAGAGCACCTTAAACTAAGAAGATCTTAAATAATACTTATATAATCTCAAAATGGTATTAAATAATCGCAAAATGGTATAAGTATATTATACTCGGTAAGTAATATTATACAGTACGAAAAACGTATATCACGCGTCACTGTGATCTATTTACACACATATACCTATATATATATATATGTTGTGAGTCTTATTAGCTCAGTATATATATATTAGAGATATAGAGAGAGACAACAAGACAGATCTTTATTCATTGATAAGTGTACGATACAAGGACCCCTCAGGCTCTTTAAATAGGAGAGGAGAGGGAGTTGACATGAACATAAACCCTAACTTGGAGCCCATGTAAAGCCCAAGTAAAGTCAAAGAGTAGGGCCCAAGTCTAACCACAAAATAACCTACAACACTCCCCATTAGTTGACTTGATTTCTTCGTCTTCGTCTTCGTAGCGCGATTAGCAGCCGAGTCGAGTCGAAACATATATTCATTCACAATGCTAAACACATAAAACCTTAGGGTCGGAAAACCCAATATGAGACAAAACTGGTACCTATGACAAACTCTGTAGCAGAATGATACAGGCCGAAATTCCATGTAAGTAACTAACCACAAAACAGTGTGGCTCATCAAAACCTTGCCAGAGCAAACCCATTGGGAAAATCTCTGATCGAAGTAAAACGAGTGCAATGGTAGTAGTAGGGGATCAACCACAAAATATGTGCCTAATCAAAACATTGTCATAGTAAATCCAGTGGGAAAAACCTCCGGTCGAAGGGCAAAAAAGTACATAATGGTAAGAAGTATATAACAGGATACTCACCCTAATTTCGGCAATCTTAAGTGAGATATGATGGGAACGTGTCTTGTTAAAAGCCTTGCCAAGGAAAACCCAATGGGAAAAAAACCTTGGTCTAAGGACAAAAAGAGTACACGAGCATACGACTGGATGCTTCCCCTCACTTGCACACGACAGGGTGCGAGGATTTCTACTAAGTAGTAATTAGTGGAATAAGCATTCACCTGGATGCTCCCCCTCACTTGCACAACTGGTTGCAAGGATTTCATATTCCAAGAAATAGTACTAGCATTCGACTAGATGTTTCATTTTTACTTGCACACGACTGGGTGTAGTAAAATCTTAACATGGAATAGCACATGCATTCGACATGATGTTTTTACACTTTATATGTGAAGATTTATTTCGGCGAGAAATGCTAAATAGCATAATCTAGTCATGTCTCTCTTGATTGATAACAACAAGTTGTCCTCATCAAATATGACAAGTGCTTCATCTGGATCATGAGACAGAGCATATGTAATTCAAGTAAGACTAATACTAGCTCGAAGCAATATACACTCTCTAGTCGTCTCATAGAGCATAAGTAGATCAGAGCGATTCGTTTGGAGTCTTACCAAGACCTCCAAGATATTGGATTATTCCTACTAGTAAAGACAAACCAAGTTAGATAAGTAACCGGTATCGGTATAACCGAAAAAGGGTTGCGTTAATTCGAGTATCAAATGGGGTAGGTATACTCGATGACGTAATAGGATAAGACAAGCCCACATCCACAGTTAACTTAAGGTAATGGGAAAATGTCTTTTATGCCATTTCGATGGCAGCGTGTTAGCGCAATGCTGTGTCGAACTATACAATTCACAGTAGACGAGATGTTCATCCTAGCACATTAAACCAAGTACAATGATGCGCTTATCGCACTTAGATATTAATATCATGGTTTAATATCTCTTCATCGTCTCATCATGGACGAACTAGGTCTATATCAATGTCTAGTGATCGAACGATCATGTGAGAATCTAACGACTTTGCGTCATAGCACCTTCTGAGTGTAGTCTGAATCATGGACTTAGATTCAATCTTTTCGGGACTCGATCAACAAGCCGAGTCACTTCCGTGTCTTCCAAAGATCCTTCATCTCGAAAGCAATCTAAAAGTGGATCGCGTAATAAAAGATGCAAGGACATAAAACGTATCTTTACGTATCCCAAGCCGATCAAGTAATCACTTAAGCGGGATACCACACCCGCTCGGATTTTATAATCCATATAGTGAATGTCTCAGTTAATCGAGAACATGTTCCGTGGTCAGGAACTACTTGATTCAAGCACATAAAGTCACACGGATACCTTCATCTACATCTCTTGTCTAAATACCCACAGAGATAAAACATGACCACATTCATAGTTGCACTCAGTTTTTTGGAAACTACTAAACTAGTAAAGTAGGGGACCATTATAACGTCCATTACGAGGAAGTAAACAATCTCGTAATCAATTTCAAGTTGTGAGAGAGGCCTTGCGCTAGTAGACGAGCACTTATACAGTCTCATTATTCTCATAATGCTTCCTTACGAATATCCAAATAAACAAAACGGTTTAATTTTGGGCGGTGTTGGAGCTACCGGTCGGAACACTCATTTCGCTAAGAAACTCTACTTGGATTGCAAGTTTCCATTATGCCAGTCTATTCTACGTTGACTTCAGGCAACAGTACATGGTTCTCTATTATAATTTGCTCATATTATCAGTCGTCACCGAATATATGAATAAATAATCAATGTCAGTCTCGTTTTGCTTCAATATCGTCTAAGATATCATGATCCACAAATATTTTGAGACTCTAAGGATGATGAGGAATTACACATCTTCTTGATCCTTTATAATCTCGTGTGACAAACGAGTTTTAGTTCACCTCTTTAGAGGCTGAATGAATTAAGAACCGGTCAACTTCCTCATATCTTAGGAAGGACGACAGACTGGACAACCGATGGCAGTGTCATTTGCTTGACGGGTTCGGCCAAAGCAACGTGTTACGATAGGAATACAACGTCTAACAGGGACATCTATCCTTGCAAGCATTTTGCAGCAGGTATAAATGATCTCGTGACATCTCATAAAGTCATTAAATGCGTCTGTCATTTAGGTAGACTTGGGGGGAGTCTAGGCACTTACTTATCAGTAAGTGTAGTTTAGGGGTCAAGCTAAGACTGAGTGGGTTATGCCACGTTACTTCACATTGTTCCTTATCAACGATAACGTGTAAATCTCTCCCTAACGACATGGAGAAAAATCTTAGCGATGTCAATTTCGCATATCATGGGTAAAGAGATCGTTTACCAATGTTACTCTATCAAATGATAGGCATGGGATTCATAATTGACTTATGTACCCTTCAGAGGTCCATATTTTGAATGCTATAGCGGCTCAATCAAAATATTAATTAAGCACTCCAAACACGCGTTAATATGAGATTTCTGGCTAATAACCAGTAACCAGCTGGTACGCATATGGTGTTTGAGTGTCTATGGGTCTCATAACGGACCAATGCAACAAAATAACATAACCTCATATGGAAATATAAATCTTGGTGCGCAAGACCAAGAAGTGCGTGTAATAATTTGCAGTCGCATCATCAAACTTTCCGTGAGTCCATTTGAGTTTGAACATAATCGACATAATGTTCAATTTCAATTCCCAAACTCAAGTAATTCAAATCAAAATTTCGATTCTTACTCTTCAGCATTATCAAGTCGACTAGACTTTTCAGGATAATCCGGATCAGAAGCTATCAATTTAATCATAGGGCTAAGAGTTTGGGAAGTGCTGCATTTCTGTGGACAACAATAAAATGTGATTTTATTATCGATGCATCAACCATAACCATTTATATTTATGGTCCGTCTTATGGTTGGATAAATACACACTAACTCCTTCAATTCTTTATAAGAATTCTACGAGTCCATTTTTATAATCTTTACACATATTAGTCTTTCAAGTAGATTATTAATGGCATGGATTTTGCATTAATCACAAAATTATCTCCTCAAATATGATCCAAATGCGATGCGATTATAAATCAAACATCGTCGTTTGATCTGGAAATATCTCATCCGGTCAATGCCACAATATCAAAATGCTCTTATCAATCGACGACATGCGAATGATAGTACAGACAATCATGTCTTAGCATCTAAATCTTTTATCAATCGACGATATGCGAAATGATAAGTTAACTTTAAATGCTTTAAAAATTGTGGTAGCAACCACTAGAAAGACATTTCAACTCCTCATGACTACGATTTTGGTCGTATTGTGTGGAGGTTGTGTAAAAAAATCTCAATTCTTTCATGAGCCATTTCTAGATGAAACTGGATTTCTCGAATTATCTTACTACTCAATAAGGTACGACATGACCTACAGGAGTATAAGACCTCATATTTGACAAATCAATTTGGTTTTACCAAAGATTTCAATTTTTGGAACGACATGTCCAGAATGGTTGTCACCGAGGACTCTTTTAGGCAAGTAGTTGATGAAATTATATGGTATACCGTTACCCACTATTTCCAGACAACCAACTACCTCACATGTATTGCCATAAAAATTCACAATTTAAAGTTTGGTCACATTTGTCAAAGTAATTTGCTCAAAACAGTTTAAATTATTTTGAGAAATTTCGTAAACAGACAAACCATAATCCAAAAGTATGGTCCAAATGGAAAAATCATAATTCAAATGGAAAAACATAATCCAGATGAGCGAAAAATCGGCTAGTTTCTTTTCAGTTAGCTTTAACCACATTAGTTTTGACTTTTTTACCCTCATGATAGTTTTGAACTATTTAAGCGGTAGCCGAGAATGACATTGGCCATTTATAGCAGAGAATTCGCTCCTTGAGCATTGTCTCTTGCTTTGGGACAACGGACCCTATTGTTCCTTTCAAGAACTGTCTTGGAACCACATGTCTTCGGTTTTGACGATTGTCTAAACCTCGCTCGGCTAAGCGAGTGTCAGGCTCACGACAGTTCAAGACAAATAACTCTTGTCCCGGTTCTCGATTCGTGAAAAATATCCATGAAAAGCATTAGTATCTGGTAAAAAATTCGCTAGTGACTCAATAGGATTAAAACTGCTCATCGGGGCAATTTTCTCATCCACAAACTGATGTGCGATGAATGAACATGGTGAATATAAATTCACGATACTGCTTATGGAATACATTTTCCAAGCTAGTATTTTGGTGAAGAATCGCTCCAATATGTCAATTTTAGACATTTGTTCACCATAGACGTCATTACGTCTCAAATGTGGTGGCGGAATAAAATCAATGCCTTAGCCTTCATCTCGAGAGTAATAACAAACTCGTGTATTACTCATCTAAGATGGCATCCAAAAAATTTGGGCATCACATTTTCACACATCAACGTGACTAACATGTAGTGACGAAATAACATCAACGTATAAACAGTTATTTCGCAAGTATACTTTGCGATTTTCCTCATCATAGATGGCATCCAACATGTGTTGGGATTTATGAATTAGTTATCATATAAAACGACCGCTTTATATGTTTATGGTTTGTACAAGCACAAAATTTGCATCGAAACGACAGGTTCGAAAATAGTTTTGCTTTTAAAGTGAACTGGTTCCTATTGATCGAACGACAGGTCGATACTGAGGCACCAATTCGGCGAAAACATACATCACTATATAAACACAATCAAAGAAATTATTATTTAGTCAACCCCTTTTGGTAGCTCTAATTGAACACGACCAGGAAAGAGGGTGAAGGTGCAGGTCACGAATGCCACTTAAAACCCGACCTCATTAGGATATCGACTTCCGACTATATCTTTCTTAAACATTGTATCCAAATAGGCGAGTCTAGTTGTGGAAGGTTTATAATTTTTCCAACTTAAATGTGAAAATATATGATTTCGCAAATTAATATATTATAAACATGGTAGTGATTATATTTATAGATGTTTTTATTTATGGATTTACTAATTATCATCAATCAACACATAATATATCACAATTTATACTAGCAAGATCTAATTATTATTATTAAACTGGCATATGTGAAGATTTTATTCATGTTAATTACAACATGCAATAGGATGGATTAAATTTATATGGAAACACATTAATTTGTTCAGTTAACATATAATTTTTATTCAATTGTCTTTTAATTAATATATATATATATATATATATATATATATATATATATATATATATATATATATATATATATATGCACATGCGTGAATATTTATAAACCGAATATTGACTTTTATAACACATATATATTGTTTTATACATGTAACATACTCCAGGGACCACATATGTAATTTCAGTAAATTACTAATTATAGTTCCGATTTATTACATAGTCAGTCCTTTATTTCAGACACGTTTCAGTTTTGTCCTTACTATTTTCGAACTAACGATTTGGTTCTACATGTTTAACGTATTACAAAACAGTATTACATGTTTCAATTGCATGACTTTTATTAACATAGCATGACCTTTTGTACGGTTAATATGTGTAGTATGGTTTCATCAATTCACGATATACCTATTAATCAAATATAGTCTCAAACACATACAGTAAATGTCAGCTAGCAAATATAGGAGTATTACGGTTTATTCATGTAGTTTGTTTACACAGTAATATAATTACGTGATCATGCAGTACACCTATAGTAATTTATATGTATAGTTTAACAATGTTATTTTACTCCGTACACATACAGTTGCTATTTAATTCCAAGAAGGGTAAATATTGTACCGTACGCCTCATATTTTGGAGAAGACCGGCACAATAAAAAAACTTTAAAATTTGGCCGTATGTTTATAACCCAATTTTCTATCTTTTACTCCAATCTCCATGAGCAGAAGTGCTGATAACGTGTTGCGAGTATTATTAGTTAAGTATAAATATATTGGAGATATAGAGAGACAATGGCCTCGTTTGGTCGCGTCTTTTATGTTGAAAAGTATACTTTTTGTAAGTGGGTTGAAAAGTATACTTTTCTGTTTACTTTTTAGTAAGTAAATGCTGTTTGGTGAATACCGTAAAAGTATACTTTTCATTAAAAATGTTGTTTGGTAAAATATGTTTACTTTTACTTTTTGAGTGAAAATGGATTGTTTATTCAAATAATGCACAATAGGTACCACTTTTGAACTTATATGTACCTCCATAAGTTCATATTCCCTATAGGTACCACTTTTTAATTATTTACTTTATTTACCAAAACGCCATATACATATTTCATAAAAAATGAAAAAAAAACACATAAAATTATATAAAATAAAAAAAATCTCAAAATAAATGAAAAAAAAATCACAAAAAATCACAAAAAATTAAAAAAAATTAAAAAAAAATAAAAAATAAAATAAAAAATTTATAAAAAATGAAAAAAAAATGAAAAAAAATGAAAAAAAAATTATAAAAAATGAAAAAATCACAAAAAATCACAAAAATCATAAAATTTTAAAAAAATTACAAAAAAAATAAAAAAATACAATTTTTTTTTAATTTTTTTTAATTTTTTGTGATTTTTTGTGATTTTTTATAAGTTTTTGTCATCTTATATATTTTTTTTGATTTTTCGGTATAAAAAGTGTTATATTGACAAAAAAAATTATATATATATTTTTAAATTTTTTTTAAAAGTTTGTGATTTTTTTCATTTTTTGTAATTTTTTAAATTTTTTATAATTTTTATAATTTTTTTGTGATTTTTGTATTTTTTAATAATTTTTAGTGATTTTTTATAATTTTTTGTTTTTTTTTGTTATTTTTTATATTTTTTGTGATTAAAGATTTTATTATTTAAAGATTAAAAAATACAAAATTAGGAAAATATAATGATGATAGGAACTAGATTTTGAACTGTACTTTAAAAGCACATTCAGATTAAAACCTACTTAAAAGTATCATCAAAAGTAAAAGTATCATCAAACTTACTTTTAAAAAGTCTACTTATAGACATTTACTTTTCACCAAAAGTATATTTATGAGATGACAACCAAACAAACTAATATAAGTAAAAGTAAAAGTAAAGCCAAAAGTATACTTATTGGTTTACTTTTTAAAAGTAAACTAAAAAATTGACGGCCAAACAAACATACAATAAGTAAAAGTAAAAGTAAAAGTAAAAGTAAGCAAAAAAGTGTGCAACCAAACAAGGCCAATAAGACGGATCTTTATTCATTGATAAGTGTACGATACAATGACCTCTCAGTCTCTTTACATAGGAGAGGAGAGTGAGTTTACATGAACATAAACCATAACTTGAATCAAGATTTGGTTAATGCAAATCTCCATGGTTTCACGACGGGAACACAAATATCGTCTTGTTTTTTTTTTCGAGATGTATAATGACATGTTTTCGAAATTATGGTAAAATTTAAAAATTCAAAACATGTCATTATATATCTCAGAAAAAAAACAAGACGCATATTTGTGTTCCCGTCGTGAAACCATGGAGATTTGCATTAACCAAATCTTGATTTGGAGCGTTTTTACAAAAAAAGTGTCTAGTTTGGTGTTTTTCATGATGTCCATATATCCTCCCCATATATATATATATTATTGTATATTAGTTTATGTCAACCGCCCTTATGAAGGTTTGAAACAAATATTTATAAATTAACCCTATTAATTAATCAAATTACAGCAAAAAAAAAATTGCCTTAAAAAGAAAGTGACGTTCGTTAATAACTTCCATTATCACTTTCAAAAAAAACTTTCATTCTCCCTACTATCTCCCTACTATCAGATTAGAAATAGTTAGATCAGAAAAATATTTAGATTTTTTTTTGGATAATCAGAAACCCTCATTTGGAGGTAATCTTGCTTCGCATGCGGCAAAGTTCGAACACTGGTGGTGAGCATGGTATACTCGCGTACCAATCACTTGGACCAACCACTTTAGATTGCTTCGAATTTTTTACGAAATCAATTGCACCTCTCGCGTGAGTTGGTTTACTAGTATATATATATTACCACTAGCGGACCTGCCCAGCCGATGAGTGTGAATTCAAGAAAAAATATGTAACCTATTATGCTAGAATTTTCGATGAAGAGAGTGACAATTATGGTTGAGATGATGGAGCGTGTAATTATAATTTGTGAGAAAATGCACTTAAAAATGAAGTTAATAATCAGATGGTAGTTATTTTTCTTTTAATTTCTATGTAAGAAATGTTTACTATTATTTTATAATTTTATAAATTAATATCAATTTTTTTTAAATAATTGTTTGAAGACATGTCGCATGAAAAGTAGGGGTGAACTTTTTGTACCGATTTGTGCCAACCGACCGATTTTTGAACCGAGCCAAACAAGTTGGTACCGAAAGTTCGGTATACCGACTTTTCGGTACGGTACAACCGAACAAAACTTTAAAAGTTGGTTCGGTTTCGGTATCCATTTCGTATGTTTGGTATAATACCGAACCGAAATAAACATTAAAATTATAAAATATATAGAAATTTACACATAGTCATAATTACAAATAAATTGTCGTATAGTTTAGTTTAATTTTACATACGACTTATTTTCATATTTACGAAGTCAAATATAATAATTTTGTGTTTCTCCATTTTCTTATCTCATGTTTTAAAATAATTATTATTTTATTAGTGTTTACTATTTTAATCAAGTTCATAATAAATGTAGCAAATATAAGAATAGTTGTACATATTTTATTTTTAATCAATTTTTTTGCTATTTTATTGTTACCAGGAATTTTATTTTAATAATACTAATGTTTCGGTATAAAACGGAAAAGCGAACCGTATCAACCGAAAAAGTCGGTAAACCGAACTTTCGATATACCGACTTTTTCGATTCGGTTATGATATAATTTTTTTCAAACCAAATAGTTCGATTGGGTATTGGTATAAGCCTAAAAAAAAAAAAAAAAGCAGTATTAGGAAGTCAATATAACGAAAAGTATAAAACTATAGATTTAATAAGAAAAACACGAGAATGATGTCGTAATAAACCAAAACACAACTTAAACATACATACATAAATATAATTACAAATATAGATAGAAATATACAACTAATAATAAAAGAGGAGAATGACGGAGTCGGGGGGATCTGAGAGAGAGTACAACGGATCCATGGACTCGGTGGAATCAAGGTGGGTTTTCCAAGACGAAAATGACCGTTCCGACTTTGATAACGACGACGACGAAGATGACGATGATAATTTACCCCTTCATTCCGACGAAGAAGACGACGAAGATAACGTCGAGCAGAGGCTCGTTCGGACTGGGCCGAGGATCGATTCGTTCGATGTCGAGGCTTTGGATGTTCCTGGTGCTCACACTAACGATTTCCAGGTCTACTTTTATTTATATATTTCATTTACTGTTTTGAAATTTGTTACTTTTATTGGGAAATGTCTATTGCGCGTGTGGCGCTATTTTTGCTCTATCGATTAGGTTCCCGGTCATCAAATGTCTAATTCCCACTAGTTTTGTTCTATCGATTAAGTTCTTGGTCATCAGCTTTATTTCCTGTTTATTTTATTAGGAAATGTCTAATCCCTGCTAGTTTTGTTCTATTGATTAGGTTCTCGATTATTATGTTTTTAAGATAGGTATATATATATATTTAGTTTTGATGTAGAGGCTTTAGAGGGTGCTCACACTAACGATTTCCAGGTCTCTTTTATTTATTTCATTTTCTGTTTGAAATGTGTTAGTTTTATTATGAAATGTTTAATGCCCGCTAGTTTTGTTCCGTTTCTAAGTTAGTATGTATTTGTATGCAATTTGGAGATCAGTTTGTATTTAATTATGTGTTTGTAGCTTTCGAGGAAGAAAGTTAATTAATTTCTAGGTAATAAATTATTTATCCAGTGTTTTAGGGAACAAAAATTGATATGTTAAGCTGATGGTGTAATTAAAGAGATTGTTGGATTACATCTTTAAAGCATAAGCTGGATGTTCCGTCTTTTATTTATTTAATTTCCTGTTTTGAATTTTGTTATTCTATTAGGAAATGTTAAATTCCCGCTAGTTTTGTTCTAACGATTAGGTTCTCGGTCATCAATTTTACGTATTCAGTATTCTGTTTCTAAGTTAGGTTTATGTATGTATTTAATGCCGCTAGTTTATGTAAGTTAGGTTTATTAATGTATTGGAATTTGTTGTTGTATCCGGAAATGTTTAATTCCCGCTAGGAGCTAGTTTTGTTCTATTGATTAGGTTCTCAGTCATCAACTTTATGTATTCTGTTTATGAGTTAGGTATATGTATGTATTTAATTTTGAGATTGGTTTGTATTTAATAATGTGGGTGGAGCTTTTGAGGGAAGAAAGTGGGTTATATTGAGGTAATTAATTATTTATCGAGTGTTTTAGATGTCCCCGGTGCTCACACTAATGATTCCAGGTCTTTTAATTTATTTCATTTCCTGTTTTTAAATTTCTTAGTTTATTAGGAAATGTTTAATCCCCGCTAGGTTTGTTTTATCGATTAGGTTCTCGGTCATCAACTTTACATATTCAGTATTCTGTTTCTAAGTTAGGTTTATGTATGTATTTAATGCCCGCTAACTTATGTAAGTTAGGGTTATGTCTATGTATTGAAATTTGTTATTTTATCAGGAAATGTTTAATGCCCGCTAGTTTTGTTCTATCAATTAGGTCTCAGTAATTAACTTTACGTATTCTGTTTCTAAGTTAGGTTAATGTATGCATTTAATTTTGAGATTGGTTTGTATTTAATAATGTGGGTGTAGATTTTGAGGAAGAAAGTGGGTTATTTTCAACGTAATTAATTATTTATCAAATGTTTTAGGGAACAAAAATTGATACGTTAAGCTGATAGTGTAACTAAAGGGGTTGTTGGATTACAGCTTTAAAGCAAATAAGCTGGATGTTCCGTCTTTTATTTATTTCATTTCCTGTTTTGAAATTTGTTATTATAATATTAGGAAATGTCTAATGCCCGCTAGTTTTGTTCTATCAATTAGGTTCTCAGTCTTTTAATTTACGTATTCTGTTTCTAAGTTAGGTATATGTATGTATTTAGTTTGTTGTCAATGCTTTAGATTAGATGTCTTCGGTGCTCACACTAACAATTTCCAGGTATCTCATTTATTTATTTATTTCCCCTTTTCAAATGTGTCATATTTTATTAGGATATTTCTAAGGCTCGCTAGGCGCTAGTTTTGTTCTATTAATTAGGTCTCGGTCATTAACTTAAGGTCATTAACAAAAAAAAAAGAGAAGCTTATAGATTTTAACTTTTAAGGTCAAGGTAACCGAGGAATCTGAGTTGTTGAGCTGATTAAGTTAATGCAACACGGGATTGTTGGATTATAGCTTTGAAATTTGTTACTTTTATTGTAAATGTGTAATGCCCGCTAGGCGTTAGTTTTGTTCTATGCTTAGGTTCTCGGCCGTCAACTTTACGTATACTATTTCTAAGTTAGGTATATATATATTTATATATATGTATTTAGTTTTGATGGCGAGACTTTAGATGCCCCTGGTGCTAGGTGTCACAGGGTTAATTTTTCGTTTTCAGAATCAAACAAGTGATGGCACGAACCAGGGTTAAATCCCATGTTAACCGTTTGTTCGTTCAGCCCAACAACGACTCACTCGTTCACTCGTGGTTGCCTCTCGTTCACTCGTGTTTGCATCGCAATTCACTCGTGTTTCACTCAAGAGATTACACTCAATACGCAGCGATGATAATCACAATTAAGACAAGTATATGGACAGAATAAACGTATGTAAACGTAAACGAGCACACACATACGGCCGCAGCCAACCTTCGTTTTATTACCGTAAATAATACAAAGGATCCGTTATACACATTTACATAATTTGAACCTTGAAAATGAGACTATGTAATGAATACAATCTGTCCTAGCACTTATAATTTCGTGCATAGCCAGTTACATGGCAGAATAATAGGATAATAGGGAAAATAACCGCCGTGGCGGTTACAAGTAACTCTAGAGGGGCTGTCCACTATTTGCAACTGTTCCCACCTTTTCTTTAACACTCCAGCACCTGGATAATGTGTTATACAACAGCTATGAACATCCAAACAAGCAGCCCGCATGATCCTCCCGATCATACTCGTTGTCGTCTAAACCGACCAGCATTAGAACCATATCTAACCCGCTGAAACGACTCAAATCCAGCTACACATCTAAACCAACCTGCTATGTTATTTTACTCCCAAATCTTTCCACAAGCTTGAACCATATCAAACTTACTCATTGACACTCCTACACGTCAATTTCATGCCAACGGATCATACCAACGGACCAACATCGGAACCGTATCCAATGTTTCATGACCAGCCACGTTTCCTCAAACCAACTTAGACTTCAAGTCCAATCCGCTAACGAGTCTGAACCATATCAAACTCAGCCCTTGGCGATCCAACACGCCAATCACTTGCCAACGACGTTCACAAACCAACCATATGAAGAGCAAACTCGCTGACCAAGTCACCCGGACACCAAGGTCCTAACACTAGGTCTCTAAATTATTTCATTTTCTTTTTCAAATTTGATTATTTTTATAGTAAATATCTTATCCCCTCTAGTTTTAAGTTAGGTATAGCATATATGTATATATTTAATTTCGAGATCAGTTTGTATCTAATCATGTGGCTGTAGACTGTAGTTTTTGAGGAAAGAAAGTGCTTTGCATGTCCCCGGTGCTCACACTAACGATTTCCGGGTCTTTTATTTATTTCATTTTCTGTTTTGAAATCGTTAGTTTCATACTCTTATCGGTCGCGTTTTATAAGGATGTTTGGGGAATCCAACTTTTTATGAATAACTGATGATTGCGTATTTAGTCGAATTATTAGTTTGTGTGCACAGATCTCGATGTAGGTTAACAGAGTAAATGTATGCATAAGGCATCTAGTTGGAGAAAGTTTCATTAAATTTGGTACATCCCAAAATGGAATAAATATCAATTAATTTGAAATCTGGGATAGAGCGAGTAGTAAATGTCTAATGCCCGTACTTTTGTTCGATTAATTAGGTCCTGGTCATCTACTTTATGCATGCTGTTTCTAGGTTTTTATTTTCATTTTCGGTTTTCAAATTTGATTACTTTTATAGGAAATGTCTAATCCCCGTTAATTTCTAAGTTAGGTATATGTATGTATTTAATTTCGAGATCAGTTTGTATTTAATCATGTGGGTGTAACTTCTGAGGAAAGAAAGTGGGTTATTGGAGGTAATAACTTATTTATCCAGTGTTTTTCGGTAAATAAAATTGGATATGGAAAATATTGTTATGCTGATACTGTAACTAAAGGGATTGTTAGCTTGAAAGCAAATAAGCTGAATGTTCCATGTTTGAGAAAAAAAAAAAAGAAGCTTATAGATTTTAAGGTCAATGTAACCAAGAAATCTGAGTTGTTGAGCTGATTAACTTAATAATGCAGCACGGTATTTAAGCAAAGTAATAAGAACTATTCTTAAAAGCTGCAAACAAACAAGGACAAATTACAATCGGTTATATCTCAACCATAAACACACCTACGGACACAAATTCTATTGCATTCATATAATTATCTTGTGCATGTGCTGCCTGCTTTGAAGCAAATAAGATGGCTTTTTTTGAGGCTTGGCAAATAAAAAAATAATCTCATCTGTCTAAAAGCTTCTGGAATTTTAGGCCATTGAGGAAAAGATTCTCATTTTTCAGATGAGCAACCAAATAAGATGCAACTTATAAGCAAAAAGGCAAAACAAGCTTAGTAACTATCACATGTTAAGTAACTATATTTTAGAATGCTATAAGAATTTTCCATATTGTATATGGTTCTCCTACTTTGTTTTGCTAGACGTTTTTGAGGGTAATACTAATAAGGTTCCGTCTCATGCTATTTGTGATGGTGTATCGGTATCCTGTATATCCTATTAAACAAGTTTTATCTTTTGTAAAGGATAAGGAAAATGAGAAAAGTGTGGCACTCCTTTTTAGTATTATCGTTTAATAGCGGTGTAAAGGTCTGCTTAATATCCAAGTTTGTTATATTGTCCTTAATGCACGTTTAGCTGGACGCCCTAATCATGGGCTTGTCGTCTTGGACTATGCTTAGGCAACTAGTTGGCTAGTGTTGCTAATCGGGGATAATCAAGACTAATAAGAGCTAATGGGCTGAGAGGGTCAACTTGGATATAAGAAAAACGGAAAGAAAAAGAAATGGTTCATGGAAATAAAATTGAGAGCATTGAAGAGGTGGAGGAGCTTGGAGTAGATTATTTTCAGAGCATCGAGAATGATTGAAAGAAAAAGTTAAATTGGAATTTGATTAAATAAGTATGCTGATCTGACTTTGTGGCTTTTAATTTAATTTTTACTTCAACTTTGACTATGAAGTTTTCGCTCATTTACATGTGTGGCAGATGTTGTCTGGAGCCTTCATTGGTGCAAAGGTTTAACAAGTATAATTCTATATAGACTTTACATACTTAACTTTAAAATCATTTTTACAATGTATAATATAACTATTACAAAAAAAATTTGGGAAAAGAAATGCAAAATTTTAATAGATGAAGTCAATAAACAATAATCAATATTTTACTTTTTATAAGATTAGTTAGTCCATAGAGATCATGTATGTTAAATAAGTCTCATACTTTATACATTTGAAGTTTTGAATATAATGAGAGAAGTAAAATGAAAAATATACCTAAATTAAACTAAAAAAATGTTAATGAAGATAACTGATCAACATTTACAGACTATAAAGTTATAGTTACAATGTATCATTTTATCTCTTTTAGTACTATAGTTGTTGAATATGTGAATAAAACTAAATACTAAAAGAATCTAATCAAAAAACCGATTAAATTGTAATTTTTTTCATCATTTTCCGACCACCATTCTTTGTTCATTTCACCCCTCTATTTTTACTAAATGGTTATTTATTTTTTGCAATTTTTAGTAGTGTTATTTTTATATATAAGATTGTGGTTCTTGTTATACATATATATTTTGAAAAGTATATGTCGGGATAAACCCAACAAAATCGGGGCCCAAAATAATGTCGGGACCAAGATTTTTTTTTTCACTCCAAAAAGAAATCAGGTCAGGACACTTATTGAGGTTTACGGGTCGGGTACCGGCCCTATTCCACCCCTAACGGAAACAACTAAAAACCTGAGCTTAAAATATGAAAACTAAACAATCCTTAAGCAATAAAGTCTGGATGCGATAGAACGATTTTATTTTGGTTGTGGTTTCATTCCCCAGTTTTGCTAGTTATTTTCTTTGGTAGTGGGTTTCTCTTTAAAAAGCTAAAAGGGTATTGTTCTATTTTGCTGTTCAATATAGGTAGTAAGTTGGGAGGATGTATTCTGCTTTCATTGATAATATTATTTTTTGATAAGAGAAAAGGAAAGAGAAAGAAACTGTGTTACCCTTTCTAGAGTTATCAGTTTATAGTGGTACCACGGTCTGGATGCAGCACTAATTTATATGGCCTAAGGCATCTTTTTATGCGGTGTTGAAATTTTGTAAGAAGTTTGCTTATACCTAGGCACTCACAGAGAGTGCGAGATATAGATATTTAAGAGCAAGTCGTCGTCATTACATCACTGGAGTTTTTACGATTTCTAAAAGTGAAACAATATTTACAAAGCCTTTCAAAATAATGGGGAATGAGACTGCTTAAATTACCCCTTCTTGGCTCTTGCTGTGTTTGGAAGTGTTTAGAAGTTTATGGGACAAATAGAGGTGTATGGAGAGAGTGAGAGAGATTTCATTGCAACTATAGGGTTTGTATGAGTTCTAAAGCGAGGAAAAAACAACATGCTCATCGAAATTAAATGAGTATGCTTGAATTTGCAAAGTGCCAAAAGGAGGAACAGTCTCACGTGCTTGAGGAATGGTAGTGACTAATACAAATGTTAATGTAACATAAATACACCCAAGTTAACCATAAGCCTTTATGTAACGGACTCTCCTTTACTTATACAACTTAATAGTATTGTCTTTGGGCATACACATGGCTTGGGAGTTACTACCATTACAGTTACCTTAAATTTTCTTGAGTGGTCATAGTGAGTTATTGAACTGCGCTCTATAGTCTGAAAAACGTGGATGTGTTTGAGTCTGAGGATCCCATCCCACCTGTAGTGTGGACATGTCCTGCTGAATAATTAAATTTTCCAGCATCAATTATCACTTGGAGGTTGTGACCTTCCTGCTACCTATATGGCAATATCATATTCCTATCTCCTCTTTATATTGATAATTGAGATGTTAACTGGAATTTACTAAAACACTTGAGTTTTCTGTTTTTGTTTGGTTACTGAGTTTTGTTTAATTGCAGGATGTTGGTGTTGGGAGGAGTATAATTCTGGCATTTCAGACACTTGGGGTTGTTTTTGGGGATGTTGGGACAAGTCCATTGTACACTTTTGGGGTAATGTTCAGTAAAGCCCCAGTTAAGGGAAATGAAGATATAATTGGTGCACTATCACTAGTGTTATATACCCTTATTTTAATTCCTCTGGTCAAGTACGTCTTCATAGTTCTATGGGCTAATGATGATGGAGAAGGTATGTTGCTACCTTGGATCAGAACTTATCTTGTGAAATCAGTCATGTGGACGGCTGATTACAACCATTTGCACTAACATATCATCAGATTTTGCTCTTGTGCACTATTCTGTAAAAGTTAGCAATTAGTAAACCTGACATAAGATTTTGTCATTCTTTTGTAAGCTACATGTAAAAAAAGTCAGTTTTGGGATTAAAATAGGAAAATCTTGATAAATAGTGTACAAAAGCGAAAAATACAATAACAGGATGCAACATATTTCATTTTTGTAAAATAAGTGGTACTCTCAACCTAATTTTTTTCATATTGGCTATAGAGAATGTATGAAATCACCGAAAAAGTAAAATTATTGTACTAATCGTAAATTGAAAACAGGTGATGCGTAGTTTTACAAACCTCTAATTAACCTCTAATATGAACAAGTGATTTATCCTACTTTATTTATTCCACTTTATGTGCAATTACTGCAGGTGGTACTTTTGCATTGTATTCGTTAATTTGTCGCCATGCTAAGGTCAGCCTTTTACCAAATCAACTACCATCTGATGCCCGTATTTCAAGTTTCAGACTAAAGGTACCATCTCCAGAGCTTGAGCGATCGTTGAAAATAAAGGAAAGGCTTGAAAATTCTGTGACCCTTAAAAGGCTGATACTAATGTTAGTGCTTGCCGGTACTTCTATGGTGATAGCTGATGGTGTTGTTACACCAGCTATGTCAGGTATCACTGTGTATTTCTCTTATTATTTCCTTCTATTGTGTTTATGGGTGACCAATAAATAATTAATACTGAGACGAAGAAATAAATGAAGCTAGATTATATCAGAATTAAGGACTTATTATGTTTCTGGTCGCTGCAGTGATGTCTGCTGTTGGTGGTCTAAAAGTTGGAGTTTCAGCGATCGAGCAAGGTGATATGATCTACTGATTGAATTGATGGAATCCTTTAATCGTATTTTTCCTTCTCAATTACGGATTTTTAGAGGATTGTCACTGACTATAATTGTGTAAGCGTTACAGCATTATATGTGAATACCATTGTTTTTAATGGGACTTAATAAATGAATGGCGGAAAAATGTAAATTGTGGAATTCGTCAGATACGTCAAGTGTACTGTGTAACAATATCTTCCTTTCACGTTAGGCAATAGCTTTAGATTAATACTCCCTAGTAAAGACAAACTACACCAAAATTAAATAACCGCGGCCATTGCTTTCTGTGTTATAGGTCATCGACTTGTAGAAAGTTTAGTTAAGAGGGACTGAGAGAAAGCTACTTGGTGGAGGTTTTATTTAAATGTGGCATCTGATTAAATTCTCTAAGTGAGAAGAGTAATACCACTAAAACAAAATTTCACCCCAAAATGCCAATAAAAGGTTTCCTTTAGAAAGACATTATACGCAATATGCATTTGATAAAAGCTCCAGGTGTAGCTTGTATACAGAGTTGGCTATTTGATATCTACTTTTTTAAGTACTTATCAACTAAAATGCATGATTTATTATAAAATACTTCTTGCCCAACTATAGATGAATCCGTTCCTTCCCTCTATTCTATGGCTTTCCTTCACAGCATGAAATCAGAAAAAAGTTTAAATCTCTTGCATTGTTTATCTGTGGTCTATTTTCATAAGAATATATCATGCTTTATCACTTATGATGCCTTTTTTAAATGCAATGCAGATGAAGTGGTGATGATTTCAATCGCTTGCGTTGTAATTTTGTTCAGCTTGCAAAGATATGGTACCAGCAAGGTTGGTCTTGCAGTTGGGCCAGCTCTGTTCATTTGGTTTTGCTCTCTTGGGGGAATAGGCATATACAATCTTGTAAAGTATGACAGCAGTGTATTGAGAGCGTTTAATCCTATTCACATCTATTACTTCTTTAAGAGGAACTCGGTTAAAGCATGGTATGCCCTTGGAGGATGTCTTCTTTGTGCAACAGGTCAGTTCATGTTTCATCTGTTGGAGCTTTTATCAACAATTGATGGTTTGAAGTCTAGATTAGAATTTTCAGAAAACGGTCTATCTATGCTGAATTTAAATTTAAATTATTAAGTTTGTCTTCTCTTTTTAGCATTTTGGTAATCACTATTGTCCTTCTTTATCTCTCTTTTTTCCCGTGCTATTCTCTGTCTCAAATTCCAGCATATTGCCTATCTATTTTAAGATACAGTTTTTTGACACCTTCTCAGCTGCAAAATCTTTTCTGTAATCTTATATGATATAAGCCAGATTCTGGGATTTTTTTTAATGTTTTAGGGAGAAATCAGACACCCACAAGAAATTATTATTTATATAAAAGCAAATACTTACACCATTGGTAGGAACATTATTCAGACATTAGGTTTAAAGAAAAGGAAGAACATTCAGTTAAACTGACTTATATGACTAATTCTGACTGATAGGATAGACATGCTGTAATTAGCAAAGTTTTGAATTTATTGTTTGTTAAGTTTGCATTTAGATTATAATGTTTCTTTAGACTTTGCCTGGGAAAATTGTATTAGTTTTGAACTCATGTTTAATGGCTTAACGGTATTGATTAGGATATGTAAGAGAGAAGCACCTAGCTATCATTTTGCAATATGAAGTGATGATCAGGTTTCCTTTTATTAGAATTTCTCTTTGACTGGCTACTTTGTGAATATTTTGGCAAGTAGGCTGGGCTAATTAAACATTTCTATTTCAGATTAAATAAAAATTTGTTATATTTTCCATCTATTTTTGTAGAATGATTATACATGTGGCGATAGTGCATCTCGGGAATTACAATGACAATGGTACTATGAAGACATATGTTCCAATTTTCTCATCTTACACTTCTGAATTTTGTGCCATTCAGGTTCGGAGGCAATGTTTGCAGATCTTTGTTATTTTTCAGTAAGATCGATTCAGGTGAGATAATGGATAAACTATTCTTAGTCAGCTTGGCAGTAAATTTTAGTTGATGTAAGCTGTATGTCTGTGTGCGTTGTATAAAAAGTCTTCTTCATTGCATTGCTACTGTGCAGTCTCTAATTACTTGGTTGATATATGCAGCTTACTTTCGTGTTTCTTGTTCTTCCTTGCCTTGTTTTGGGTTACCTGGGTCAAGCTGCTTATCTGATGGACAATTACGATGATACAGCTCAGCTTTTCTTTTCTTCAGTTCCTAGTAAGTTTTACCCTTGTTTTTTCTCTTGAAGTGGAAAACGACAAGTCTTTTAGATCCTACATTTTAGTCCCTGTTGTTTTTACGAAAAACTACTGAACTTGCTGATAAATCATCTGTTGAGTTTTCCGTGTAACATTTTGTGCTTTTTTCCTATTAGGAGATAAATAAAATGCAGACATTCCAATTTGGGTGTTTTTGTTTTCCACTTCTACAAATTGTCAACAAATGTGTCCAGGCTAATGAATTGTATAATGTAATCGTAGGTGGTGTTTTCTGGCCAGTTTTTGTAATTGCTAATGTTGCGGCATTGATTGCAAGTCGAGCCATGACAACAGCAACATTTTCCTGTATTAAGCAATCAATAGCACTTGGTTGCTTCCCTCGCCTTAAAATCATTCACACATCTCGCAAATTCATGGGTCAAATCTATATACCAGTCATTAACTGGTTTCTCCTGGTATCTGCCATTGTGTTCATCTGCTCCATCTCAAGCATTAACGAAATGGGAAATGCATATGGTACTTTCTCTCTACACACATTTCCCTCTAATCTACCGTGGCTATAAGTGTGAATTAAAATAGTATGATCTCTGGTATATTTATTACAGAATATATACTCCCTCCGTTCCACTTAGTGTGTCCATATATCTTTTAAGTTGTAATAAACACAATTTTCCAATTTTACCCTTTGATTTATTTTGAGCAAATTAAAACCACTATATGAAATTACTTATTCATGGAGTCCAGTGAGGGTTTTTAATAATTGGTAATTTAACATTTAGGCAAAGCCCTAACTGCATGTTTATAAAATTTATACTCTCAAAACCGGCAATCAAAAAGAATCGGAGGGAGTATTACGTTAACCTCAATATTATTTTTTAAAATTATTCTTTGGACACCAAATTATTACGAGTTTGTTCCATTATTTTTTCTTTTAAACGACTAAGGGGAAGAATTGTTCTTCTCATCTGCAGGCATAGCTGAACTCGGAGTGATGATGATGACTACTATCTTAGTAACCCTTGTTATGCTTCTTATATGGCAGATAAACATCATTATCGTGTTGGCTTTCGCCATTATTTTCTTGGGGATAGAATTGACATTCTTTTCCTCGGTTTTATGGAGCGTGGCAGATGGTAGTTGGATTATACTGGTTTTTGCGGTAATCATGTTTCTTATAATGCTTATCTGGAATTATGGCAGCAAGCTTAAATATGAAACTGAAGTTAAGAAAAAGTTGCCCATGGATTTGATGAGAGATTTGGGTAGTAATTTAGGTACTATAAGAGCTCCCGGTATTGGCTTGCTTTACAATGAGCTGGTGAAAGGCATACCTGCAATATTTGGGCATTTTTTAACAACGCTACCTGCTGTTCATTCGATGATTATCTTTGTATGTATAAAGTACGTGCCGGTTCCTTTGGTGCCTCAAAGTGAAAGGTTCCTATTTCGACGTGTCTGCCCTAAAAACTACCACATATTTCGCTGTATCGCCAGGTAAGATTCTTTAGTTTCTGCTGGACAAACAAGTAGCCCTGCTGTAGATTGTTTAAGGTTTTTCCTATATCACTAAGATCTAAGATTCTGTTTGGGTGGGCAAAATCATTACATGGTAATTTCTTATAATCCATCTCATTGTTGGTAAAACAAAGTTAACAGTTCTATCGATAAAATGGAACAAACCCATATCTCATGTGTGTATACATATATATATGTGTGTGTGTGTAACTGTGTATTATATCTATACTTCCTCCATTTCAATTTAAATAACAGTTATTCTATTTTGGCAAGTCTCAATTTAAATGGAAGTTCCTAAAATAGAAACTAAAAAAGCGATGAAGTTACTTTATACCTTCTTTGGATTTTGTGCAAGAACAAAATATCTTGATTTGACCAAGGGTGTGTTTGGAGCTCCAAAAACGGGTGGGAAAAGAAAATGATTTCCCGAGAAAACAATTTTCTGTGTTTGCATACAAAAGAAACGAAAGAAAGATCAAGAAATTTGTGTGTAAAAGGAGGGAAACCATTTTCCTTCAAAAAATGGGAGGAAAAGGAAAACAAATGAGAAAAGTTGGACTTAAAATTATCTTTCACTCTCTTTCCCCATATATGCTACTGGGTCTCTCTCTCTCTCAAAAGCTTACGGGAAAAAATAGGAGTAAAAAAATCTCTCTCTCTCTCTGAAAAGAAATAATCCAGACCCAATTTACACAGATACTTTGTCAAAATAATTTCAGTTTTGCTTTCTCTTCCTTATAAGAAATAATCATAAATTCTGCATTATTTTTTATCAGCTTAGTGTAAGCTTTAAAACTTGGCTACGTGATGAATTATAATATATTTTGTTCCATTTCTTTTTAATTAATTTCTGATGGATCAATTTTGAACCAGATAATCGTGTACGAAATATATTTTTGTTAATTACTAAGATACTATTTCAATTTGTAGCCTTTTGTAAATCTTCATAAACTCTGAATATATTAAAAAGAGCATTTTGTTGATTAAGTAATTTATTAATAATTAGTTATGAAAAATAAGGCATTTATTATGAAAATAAGTAAGATATTTTATGTTGATTTTATTTTCATTTTCTCGTTGTTTTCCCAACCTTTCAAATACATTAACGGAAAATTATTTCATGTTAATTTTCCTTTGCATTCCTTTCCTTTTCTTTTCTTTTCTTTTCATTTCACGTCATACTTTCTGGTTTCCAAACACACCCTAAGGCTTTGTTTGGTACCCGGGTTTTGGCCAGGAAAAGAAAACGCTTTCCTGTGAAAACTACTTTCTTGTGTTTGGTTTAAAAAAAATAAGAAAGAAAAGAAAATGAAGGAAAACTAAAGAAAAGTTCTGTATACAACAATAAGAATCTGTTTTCCGTCAAAAAATGAGCGGAAAGTGAAAACTAAAAAGGAAAATCCTATACAATTTCTCTTTCTCTCCCTTTCCATCTCTCTGTCACTCTATTCTCTCTCTCTCTCTTTCCCAGTTCCCATCTCTCTATTTCGGACTCCTCCTCACCTATATATCTGCTTTATATCATGGATAATTAATTGATCCTAGCTACGCTTCTCAAATTCTTTATAAGGGAAGAATGATGTTTTGATAAGAACTCTATTTGTTTGAAAATTCTGATATTGAAATATTACCATTTTGTTTTTCTCTTATCTATTGAAATAGCTCCCGGTCTATAATTATTATTTCGGATTGTACAATAATCAGGAAATTTTGAATTACGGCTTGTTACTTCTTGAGTTGTGGTTTTCCTTGTATAAGTTATTTTCTTTATCATGTAATTTTGAGTTTTACCGGGTGCGCTTTTAGTTCCTTTTTGATGTTCTGTTTTTTATTCTCAAATGCCAATTTTTTTTTGAGTTTTATTTTGCATTGGAGTTTTTACTATTATTTATTAAGGCGTTTATTTGCATATTGTTTGACATCTTCTATGAGGAGGGGTTTTCCTACAAATTGAGGAGGTAACTTTCTTTTCATTTTGATTTTCTTGGCGTGTCAAACACAGAAAAACCATTTCCTAAGATTTGTTTTTCATTTTCTTGATATTTTCCTTAAGATGCCAAACACGAAGGAGCGAAAGTTCTTTTCTTTTCTTTTCTTTACTTTTCTCGTCCATTTTCCTAGTACCAAACAGGGCCTAAAAAAATGGGCAATATGGACAAATATAAGTACACTCACTTGCTTTTCTTAAATAGTTGGGTTCCCAATGCATCCGTATAATTTGGGACGGAGGGAGTATAATATATGTATATTCATGTGTGCATGTATATGTATATTTATATACTTACAAGTATACGTTTACATAGGTAATATATGTATATTCATGTGTGCATGTATATGTATATTTATATACTTACAAGTATATGTTTACATAGGTACATGTATATGTATATCTATACGTACATGTACATGTACATGTACATGTACATGTATACGTACATGTATACGTACATGTACATGTACATGTACATGTATACGTACATGTACATGTACATGTACATGTATACGTACATGTATACGTACATGTACATGTACATGTACATGTATACGTACATGTACATGTACATGTACACGTACACGTACACGTACACGTACATGTACACGTACACGTACACGTACACGTACATGTACATGTACATGTACATGTATATGTATATGTATATGTATATGTATATGTATATGTATATGTATATGTATATGTATATGTATATGTATATGTATATGTATATGTATATGTATATGTATATGTATATGTATATGTATATGTATATGTATATGTATATGTATATGTATATGTATATGTATATGTATATGTATATGTATATGTATATGTATATGTATATGTATATGTATATGTACATGTATATGTATATGTATATGTATATGTATATGTATATGTATATGTAGATGTATATGTAGATGTATATGTAGATGTATATGTATATGTATATGTACATGTACATGTACATGTACATGTATTTACTTAGGTATGGGTACATGTATAGAGGTATATAGGTCGGTAAGGGTAAGGGTAAGGGTAAGGGGTAGGGGTAGAGGGACATGGACATGGACATTTATATATTAAATTTGCCGGCTATTCTAGTCATATATAAATGCCTGGGAAGAAGATGTCCAGGAAGAGTTTAATCGTTAGCATTTTGAACCCGCAAAGTTAGTTGCAATTAATGAAAATTAAGACCCTTCTGCATTTGTTGGAACTTCTCATCTGCTGCTATGATATCTGTTTTTGGGTTCAATGAAGGGATGGAGGGAGGATATGCCTATAACTTTAGCTTTTAACAGTAATTTCTGGGTTCTTCTACGCTAGAATCCCTAATTTCTTTTTCTTGGTTGTAATCAGCTTACTTTCGGTCAATGAAGTATCAGAAAATGCCCTAAAATTCTCAACCATTTGCTTCCTTTTCTCATTAGCTTTCTACCAATATTATTGATTAGTATACTGAACTTTTGATTTTTTTCAGATTAGTATACTACCGTCTAAATTAACAGAAAAAAGGTGACGTCATATGACGTTTTCCGCTATCATCAAGGGTATACTGGTCATTTTACTATTAAATCATCTAAGACCGTCGAATTAGATCCAAAGGCCAAATATAAAGGAACATTTTAAACCATTAGATAAAATCTAATGTGCATAACTAAACAAACCATTAAAAGATTAAAAAAAAGTTTCAGTTTATAAACATACCACAGACCATATACACATACACAAGATACATATATATATATATATAGAGAGAGAGAGAGAGAGAGAGAGAGAGCAAGAGAAGTGGAGAGAGTGAGAGGTGTGGCTTATGGTTGGTGTATAGGAATGGGTCGGATATAGAGGGCGAATTGGAGAACAGCGGGAGTGGCTCAGAGGTGGTAGCGGCGTTCGTTGGTGATGCGGTAGCAGGAGGTTATGAATTTGTTGGTGGCGGTGGTGATGTAACGGCCAGTTTAGGCACGGTTTTTTATTTTTATATTTTTACTAGAATACGTCGAAAAAAATCAAATTGGTTATATTGAAAGCATATTCGTATATGTATAGGTTCCAGTTACGATAGTATGAAAGGAATTAACCATAGGATGAGCCAAACAAAAATTCCCAATTTCAATTGGGTTTTGAAGAAAATTGGGAATATGATACAGTAGAGAGATAGAGCGAGGTAGAAGAATAGTGTGACTGTTATTTTTATTAGTTTGATTTCTTATAAAATAAGTCCTTTTACTTTAAAAGATCATAAAAATTACTACCTGATTTTATAATGCAAACAAGTTACAAAAGATTACATAAAACATCTTAAATCTACAATAGGGACAGATTTGGTTAAAAATATTAATAAAAAATTGCCGAGTAGAAGACTTTCTATTCATTGTCGTTGATTATCATTTTTACAACCTTAGGTAAGACAAAGATTACTTTATTATTTCAACTAAAAAAGAGTTTATAGATCAACGTAATTAGGAAAACTGAACTTTTGAGTTTATTTCAAACAATTTAAGAGTAACCCATTTTTCCTATATAAATATTTTTGTCTTAATGGATGTGTTTTTTAATGATCTTGTGTCAGATTTTTATGAATTTTTCCTAGGATCTTTTTTTTTGTACACTGTATGAAATATTTTTTTATCCGAGAAAGTTAAAAAAGTGAGTAAAACATTGTGTACATTTGGTACATATTAATCTATTTGTCTTACATATTAATTTTCAAGTTACAAAAGTACGTAAGTTTTTTGTCTTACATATTAGGTAAAAAAGCGCTTAAGTTTTTTGGCATACATATTAATTTTTTAACTTTATTTTTATTCATTTTTGGTACATTTGAGATTAAAAGGGTCAAATTGATTATATTCTGAAACTACAATGACTACTTCAGTAAAAAAAATAAGTGTGGAGTTGATAGAAAGCATAGTGTACAAAAGAAAAATAAAACACAAGTTCAATATACTAAACTGAAAATAATAATAGTTGCATGAGGGTATTTTAGTAACTTCAGCTATTTTAATTAGTCAATTGGACGGCAGTATACTAATATGAAAAAAATCAAAAGTTCAGTATACTAATTAATAATATTGGTAGTACAGTATACTGAATCGAAATAGCATGATAGTTGAATATACTAAACATATATTTTCTCAATCTCAATGTCAATAATAGTCGTCGAATCCTTAGATAAATAAATCAGTCCTTGATAACATAGAGAAGCAGGCATATTCTCTGACTCATCCACAGGACCTCGTCGAATCAATATTATTTGAACACTAACTTCTTAGAAGTTTATGAAACTTCACTTTGGGCGATTAGCGAGACCTTGTCTATTTTTCATTTTTCTTTCTTAAATTTACATGGGTACTCACTAAGTCACTTAATAATTTGTTTGGTGGTTGCTTTACTCCCATTTCTAACAGATATGGCTACAAGGACGTTCGCAAAGAGAATCATCAAACGTTTGAGCAACTCTTAATTGAGAGCCTTGAAAAATACATACGCAGAGAAGCCCAAGAACGCTCATTAGAAAGCGATGGAGATGGTGATTCAGATTCCGAAGAAGATCACTCTTTCTCTAGATTTCTCATCGCTCCGAATGGCAGTGTTTACTCACTTGGTATACCGCTCCTTTCTGATTTCACCGACATAAACGAACCTGTATCTCAAGCAAGCTCTTCTCATGAGATTAAACCAGACATGCAAACCGATACTAATATATCTGATCCCGAGCAGAGCTTAGAGAGAGAGCTCTCTTTCATAAGAAAAGCAAAGGAATCAGGTGTGGTTTATCTTCTTGGACATGGAGATATAAGAGCAAGGAAAGAATCCTGGTTTATCAAGAAGCTGATCATAAACTACTTTTATGCATTCTTGAGAAAGAATTGTCGGAGGGGTATTGCGAATTTGAGTGTTCCCCACTCGAATCTTATACAAGTTGGCATGACTTACATGGTTTGAGATTGCGAACAATGTAGGCATTTATGATCATATTGTAAATTACGTTCTCTAACCCGAGTTTACATGCTTTGCATTTTGATTTCTCTCATAATTTTTAGCAATCAAGTTTGTCTTTGAAGTTCTTGTATGATTTGGATTTTTGAACATCGCTCTGCAGTTGCAGATTACACGTGTAAGGTTATATGATTTAAAAAAGTTTAGGTAGAATCCCCACACTACAACCATCTGAAAACATATCAAGGGTTTTAATTGTAGTGTTTCTGGATCAAAGTGGGTTCAAATGTGGAGATCATCAATTGGATTACTGTCGACACTTTCATGTTGTATTATAACAAGTTATGAGGAGGCCTGTTGAAAGCAAGAGGTTACAGTTGATACAAGTTGCTGAAAGCGGCAGCATGCGGAACTATCCAGTGCTCCATGTTTTTAGTTATTGATAGTTGAAACTCTTGGTCTAGTTGGTTGCAATTTTGTGTAGCTTATATTATCTTTGGCCAGCTTTCATGTGTATTGAGTTTTAGTGTTTTTGAAAGGTTAAATCAAATGCTATAGCAACTTGTTTGATATCATATGAAAGTGATTCTTTGTTGTAAATACTTGGAGATGTTAAATAGAGGCTGTTTACTTTGAGTTTTCTAATCAGACGTTTCCGTAAACATTCGTGGAGTGGTTATTTGCAGCTTTTTTTACTTTTTGAATCAGAGGATTTCTTAAACATGTAATTATAAAGAACGGTAAATGTTCCCATCATGTTTATTAGAAACTTTTTTTGTACCACTTTTTCTCAAAACAATACTCATTTTTAACCAACCTGAATAGAAAGGGAACACACCGTAGTGGTTTGAAACAACAAACAAGCACATGTAGTGGTTATATTGCCTTCCCAATCCTATCCCTGGGTTTAATCCATGCATTCTTAGGTCTAGAGATACATTAAAACTCTCAACAGTCATACGTTTAATATAATATATTATTATGGCGATGTTATGTTTGAACAGATGTGACAAATAGAGATAATGTGTTATGTTTAATACCCAATATACCATCATTACTCAACTTATTGTCTAAAAGTACACTTTTCAAAACTTGAGTTTCCATGAGGTCACTTCTTATTAATATTCACCATATTTACAAAAACGCCCTTATTCAACATAAAACACATATTTTCTCTCTCTAAAAACCAAAAATCATGAAAAATATATTAAAAATTCAAAATAATTAACAAAAAAAAATCAAAAAATATGAAATATATATATATATATGTATATATAAAAAATCAAAACCTCGTTTTTTTAATAAAATTCAAAACATTAAAAATAAATATAATCACAAAAGTGCATAATCAAGTGCATAAACTTCACTAAAGTGCATAATAAAGTGCATAAAGTTCACTAAATTACATAATAAAGTGTATAAAGTTCACTAAAAAGCATAATAAAATGCATAAGGTTGAGTTTAAAGTGCATAAAGTTCACTATAATTGCATAATTTTCATTAAAAATGCATACGGTTGGTTAAAATGCATAATTTTCACTAAGAAAACAGTAATATTTAGTAAAAAGTGCATAATTTTCACTAAGTGCATAACTTAAGCATCAGTTTGTATTAATCCAACCTTCGACATATATATACACAACTACATATCATTCTATTATAATAAGTCAACTCAAGTCAAATGAGTCAGCCCAATTTAACAAAAAAAAAATTCAAAAATACTCATATACCTTTATATTAATTACAATAATACCATACTCACATACAAATATAAAAACTAAAAACTAATAAAACTATTTATCTCTCTTTAATGACCAAACATTCTTTTAAATTTTAAACTATTTTTTTTTTGTATTATCCACATTTATATCATAACTATACATATTATCTATATTTTTATTGCATTACACGCCACACGCAACGTGAGGCACGATTACTAATATATATATATATATATATTGGAACACATGTGAATAGGATGTCAACAATTAAGTCCTTTTTTTTTTAATAGGAACACTTATCTATCAGTTAAATCACCAAGTAAATCTCCACTTTTCTTAGCCACTAGCACTGTTAGTAAAATTTATCATACCGTTAAACACTTATTATTGCTTGTCTTATTGAGAATACATAGCTTTTCTTATATAGGCAAAATATCTAAGCAAATGACCGGTTACCGGCGGCTACTGGTTACTATTAAACCAATTATTACATAGCGGCCGACAAAAGAAAAGTAACATGATAATAAAGCCAAAAGATAGTGGCCAACAATAGATTCTCAGCTTTTCTTTTAAGCACGGCGGATGCACAATGGGCCCCATCGTTCACGTGGATAAAAATAGTGATTGAAGCAATCTTTAGAAAATAATAACAAAATATATAAACAATGGTGTCAAATTAGGTTGCCCTTATCTTTTTTCTTGGCAGTTTCTTGAAGAATATCAAAATTGTCAAAATTGTATTTACCTAAATAGTCTTCCATATCTTCATTATCATTCTCATCTTCGTCCATTATCCAACTGTTGCTCTAAAAAAATGCAAGGAAAACTCTTTTTAAGATCTGGAATATAGGGTATATCCCTAGTTTTATTTTCGGGTACATATTCCCGTTCCATCTTTTTATAAGATTCAATACTTTCTTGAATTTTTATTAGGACTAATTTATAGTCAAATTTGGTCCACCATTTATAATAGCTTTGCGTTGATAGGGTCATAACCCCGATTTCTATAGGCATGACAGAATAAGACCATTGTCATATACAAGGGAGACTAAGTTTTATAAGAAAGAGAATAAATTACTTCCCTTGATTACTTTAACCCCTCGGAGTTTAGGATTACTTAGTATATAATCCTCATATGCTTTTATGAATTTCTTCAGGTAAAATATCCTCTTATGGTCCATTGAAGAAAACCAGTCATAAAACTAATATGGTAATTCTTGGTTGAGTAAAGAAGGTTCTACTCTAATAAACCAAGTATGTTTTTCGGCTGTGTTTCGTTAATAAAAAGCATTTTTCCAAGAATTAATATAATCACAGTAATTATAATTTTTGTGGGAGAAATTTAGTTGCATTGATTTATTGGGATTTAATGCCCATTCAGAAATATGAATAACCTTTTTTATAAAAGATTTATTAAAGGAAATATCCCCTCCTCTATGCTTGTTTTGATTCATTTGATTAAAAACCACACATCTTGTCTCAATTAAAATTGATTGAAGATATTTCAAATCTTTGTTATCTATAAGAATAAAATTAGCCTCACTGTCAAAATATCTCTTTGCTACAGTATTGGGAGAAGTAAATAATTTTTCATCTCCCTTTTGGAGAATAATAATAACTTCTTCCTTTTCTTTTTTAATACCAGGTAATACTGGTT
This sequence comes from Primula vulgaris, assembly GCA_963920805.1. NCBI lineage: Eukaryota > Viridiplantae > Streptophyta > Magnoliopsida > Ericales > Primulaceae > Primula > Primula vulgaris. The sequence goes on along the minus strand of OY987217.1, from coordinate 14,389,334 downwards.
CTTTGGTAAGAAAATCAGGAAGATAATTATTTTCTCCTTTAATATATTCGATATCAAAATCAAAGATAGATAAAATGGACTGCCATTGTGCAAATATATGTTTGGATGCAAGGTTCTTAACATCCTTTTCCACAACATCTTTGCCAGCCTTGCAATCTATTTTTAATAGAAATTTTTGATTTAATAAATCATCTTGAAATTTTGTAATGTAATTTACTATAGAAATGATCTCTTTAATTTTTGCATTATTCCATTTTACAGAAGTATACCGAGATAATATCTCTTTCTCTTTATTAGTAAATTTTTGTTTTAAAATCCCCCCATAGCCTATATCTCAAGCATCTGTCTCCACAATTTTGAAAATTGTCTGAGATATAAGTGCTAGACAATGGAGGCTTTTGACTTTAGACTTAATAAGTCTAACGGCTTTTGTGTGAATATCACTCCAAGGTGGTGGATTTTTCCTCAACCTTTCGTATAAAGGAGAGCTATCTATAGAAATGTTTTTATAATAGTCTGCAATATAATTGAGACTTCTCAAAAATCTTTGTAGTTGGGTTTTTTCTTGCAATATGTCTGGGAATTTATCCGCAAATTGGATTGCTCTTTTAATATGGATAATTTTCCCTTGGTCTATTTCTTGACCTAAAAATCTAATATTTGTTTAAAGACATCTTTTTAACAAAGACTACTAGTCCTGTATTTTTTATAAGTTTTATAAAAATATTTATGTGTTTGAATTGTTGATCTATATCTTGAGAAAAGATGAGGATATCATCAACTATACTGAAAGTGGAATAAGGATAAAATATATCATTCATACTGTACTGTTTTGGGGCATAACATTCCATTCATAATATCGCATAGGAACAACAAAAACAGTTTTATATTTGTCCTTTTCATCAATTTGAATTTGCCAATATCCATATTTTAAATAAAATTTCGAAAATATATTGGCAGACCGGATTCTAGTAAACAAATATTTTTTATTAGGTAGAGGATACCTAATCCATTTTAATACCTTATTTAAGGGTTTATAATTAATAACTAATCAGGGCCCTCTTTCTATCTCTGCATTTTTGTAAACATAAAAAGCAGTACAGCTCCATAGGGAATAGGATTTACGAATAAGTTTCTTTTGTAATAAAGAATTTATTTTTCTTTACAATATTCAATAAGATCGGGCCCCATTTGGGCAGCTCTTGTCATAGTGTTGATATTAGTTTCTTTAAAGTCTTCCTCATAGGGAAGGATAACAATATGTTTTTTTCTTTCCCAAAAAGCAGTGGGAAGCTCACTACATATTTCTCTTTTTATAAGATTAGAGAGAAAATGAATTTTATCTTTGTTGGAAACAATTTGTCGAAAAATATTCATAATTTTCAAATTCTTTTGAAGAAAATTGATTTGATTTTCTTTATAAATTAAAGTTTCTTTTATCATATCAATTTCCCTTGTTTGAGGTTTGGTTATAAAATCAAACATAATTTTTTGATCATTTATTTCAAATAAAATACCTTTTGCTGTAACCATATGGTTCAATTAAATTTAAAAAAGGAGTAACCAAAATAATTTGTTGGGTAAGACTTTTGACCATGACAAAAGTGGTTTGAAAACAAATTACTCCATTGCAGATATAAGCATTAGAAAGTTTATATTGAATCTTCATACGAGACCTATCCACAGTATTAAGAGACTGCGAGGTTTTATCATAATAATGAGTAGGGATTAGCCCTTCACAAATACAGTTTAAATCAGCTCCACTATCTATAAGAGCTTGACCAGTAAAAGTATATTCTTTGTTGATAACGATAGTTACTTTAGAATGCCATTTTTGATAAGTAATTTTATCAATAATGTTAAGAAATGTTTATTTTTTAGGAGTTAAATCTTCTCCTTTTTGAAAAGAAATATCTCTTTGTAAAAAATCTTTAAGAAATTTTACCTCAGTTCTTAAAATATGGATTTCATTTTGTAAATCCGCAATGGAGATTTCGTTATTTTTGATAACATTTATTTCTTCCCTGAGAGTTTTTACCTCTCTTTGAATTTCATCCAGCGATAAATTTTTGGATGGAAAAATTTGTAATTCCTGAAAAACTTCTTTAAAAGAATAAGATTGTTTAGGGATATAAGGAGTTTCCTTTTGTTTCCCTTTTGTAAGAACATCCAAATAATGTTCAATCATTTTTTTTTCTTTATATCAAGATATTCTATTTCACTAATAAGATCTAATATAGACCGTTCTTGCGAAGTAAGCACATTAATGTTTAAGCCATTTAAATCAAGCATATCTTTATAATGGTTAGCTTTGCAACCACATTCTGAAGAAGAAGAGTTGTCTTGTTCAGAACTACTTTCGTACTCCATTATTTGAATGTCTTCTTCTGATTCTTCATCAGAAGAATATAACATTATAGCTATAAGTTGTTTCTTAAGACCTTCATCAGAAATTTCGTTTAATTTCTTATTGGTCCAACATTTATTAGCATAATGACCTATTTTTCCACATTTTCTACAAATAATAGAAGAGTTAGGATTACGATTTCTGTTTTTAAAACCAGAAAAATGGTTAGTTATCTGATTATCCTTTCTGGGTTTGGAGAACTTTCTATTCTTTTTAGATTTGGAAAAATATTTTTTCTTAGAAGGATATTTTGTTTCATAATGGGCTTTTGGGGTTGGTAAGTCAAAACCAAATTGGTCACAAAAATCCCCAATTTTCTTTTTCCCACTCAAATTTTAGCTTTTTAATTGGGCCTTTAGTTTTATGTCATTGAATAGGGATAAACGTTCCCCTACGCATTCACCAATAAGCTGACCGTAAGTATATTCACTGTATGGAATAATATTTCCTCCATTCTGTCTTAATATTTGGTCTTTGACCTTTTGAGCAAATAGAGTTGGAAGGCCTGCTATAAATTTTTCTTTCCAAAAATCTTCATTAGCATCCGGCCTTAACATTACTTTTGTTAAGAAAACATCCTTATATCATCTAAAATGGGTTAAAGTGGGACATTTTAGGTTGATTAATAAATCCTTGTTTCTTTCAAATGAAACTGGATTAGATCCAATAAACGCTTGTAAAATAGAAGTCAAAAGAGTATAAACAGCATTTGGCAAAATTGTGTCCATAGAAGAATCTTGGCCAAATTCATTTTTAATAGGATTCCTAACTATTTTAATCGCTGTTAGAATAAGACTATGTTGTTCAGGGGACAGAATATTATCCCACCAACCACGAAGTTGGCCCGCAAAACCTGCTACAATAAATTCAGCAATTTGATTGTTAGTGTTGTTAGCACTGAGACAAACAGTAGAGTACATAGTCATTCTATGTAAGAGTATGATTATCTGATATTCAGTTAATCCATCAATATTCCATTCATAGATGGTCCTGACACTAAAACTGGCTGTAAAATTAGAACTTTCTTCCTCAAAAAGAGTATCTTGAGGAGTAGGTCTAGAATAATAATGTTTCATAACAGCAGTAGGGACTGTCTTTTTTCCAAAAGCAGTGGACTTCCCAAAAACATTTTGGTTAATACTAGCTTGTTGGTTTTCAATTCCTAATAATTGTTCTTCAAAATTATTTAAATCACCTGTATTAGTAGGAATTTCTGATAACGTAGCAACTTGCTTACCTTTATCAATAGTAAGATTTTCTAGTTGCCTTGTTAAGAGAGTAATAATGTCACTATTATTATCCGGTACAGTAATATTAATACTTGGTTTTAAAATAGTCGGTTCAAAAAGCTTTTGCTTTTTTATAACCACTGGTGGTTTTGAGGTGCTGGGTTGATCTATAGCCTCTTTAGGTTTATGTTGTAAATTAACCTTATCCTTTTTATCCTCCATCCTATTAAGTTGGGAACAAATAGTTTGAAGGGTTAAATTAGTATAATTTAATTGTTTGTCATGAGAAAAAGCTACAGATTCAATTGTAACATCTCCAACACGAAGTTTTAAATGCTCAGAAGGGGGATGGACAGAGTTAATAATATCTCCCTTTGCAGTAGTCCAACTTTTCTTGAAGTTTTTTAAAACTTGTAAAAAAGGACCTTTTTCTATTGTTGTCTGAGAAATAAACCAAACAGGAAAAGACGCAAGTCTTTCAATACTCTCAATATGATCGTAATATAGTTTTTTAAATAGTTGTTGTTCCTCATGATGATAAGTAGTGAAGAACCATTTTCTAAAACATATATATTTATCTGGTAAGAAATCTTTTATACAATCTTGTCTATTGTAAGTAAAAGGGATATACATCATGTTTATAGAAGAAATATCATCAAACTCAGATAAGGTTTCTGGTTCTTCTTTCTCTTCATGATAAATAGCACGAGGAATATGTTGTGTGGAACTGCCGTCAAAAATTAGATTATAATTTTTGGTGGGAGCCAAAGAAGTATTAGGAGTATAAAATCGTGATGATTGACCTCCTTGTCTAAAAGAGCTTTCATAATCTGAAAAAGAACTTGTAGAGGCTAATATTTTTCCTTTATCAAATTTTATAAAAACATTTTCTTCTTTTGTTTGAATAATTTCATCAATATTTGTATTTTCCATAGGTTAAGCCGGACTTACGGAATTTAAACTCCATTCTGTTGGGGGTTCAATATCCTCCCATTTAATGGTTTGAGGAGTTTGGACATCTGATTTTAATAAATTTGTTTCTATTAAAACAGTTTTACCTTTTGTATCAAATATTTTTGCTCTAGGACTTAAGGTAGTCATAGCTTTATAAAATACTCTATAAGTAATGTTCGTAGTCATAGCTTTATAAAATACTCTATAAGTAATGTTCAAAGGCTCGGTGCCTTATTTAAGTTTATAACCATGAGTTTTGACATTCAGAGTTAAAACATCCAAAATATTTTTGTCTGTTAAAAAAACTGAAAAATTAGGAAAGCAGTTAAAATAAACTTGACCATTACATAAACTGGTTTGAATAATCGCTAATAAGGAATCTTTAAACTCAAGATGCCTACAGTTGCGTAAGGCAATTAGTACAGAGGTGTTTAGACCTTGGGCTGTAAGAGGTTTAATGGCCACCTGGACCATACCTAAATGGACATACTTATATTTGTCCTTATATCGTTTTAATTCTTTTTTATGCAATAATTGAATAGTTTCTAGAGCTTTTTCTACTGGAATAGTCTGTTTTATAGTTTTTATGGTCATAACCATTTTGAAATCAAACATTCCTACAGAATATATCTCTGAAGGTTTAACCTTAGAAATGTGCCAATTTGCTAACTGTTCTTCAAAGTTAACCATTTCTGCAATATCATTATATTGACATTCTTCCTCATTTATAATATTATGATAATTAGAACTCTTATATGAGTTTGAAGCCTAGCTTCCAGCAGAAAAATTATTAGAAGAATTAGATCTTCGCAATTTAGAGAACATAATAAGTGATCATGAAGATAAGTATATTGCGGAAAAAGAAATCAATCTCTATACTACTGTCAACGATTTATAAAACGTCTTACCCTTAATAGGAACATTTATCTATCAGTTAAATCACCAAGTAAATCTCCACTTTTCTAGCCACTAGCATTGTTAGTAAAATTTATCATACCGTTATATTTTTTTATCTATAAGTACAGTGCAAGGATCACCTTTTTAAGAGTTGTTTATTAACTCAACTAAACAATATTTTCGATTATTTAAAATAAATATATAAGGAGTTCAAAAATTATTTCAAAAAGTAGTGGATTAGATAACATAAATTCGTAGTGGTCATTGTTACAGCGAAAACTTATTTTATTTAAAACTTGGCGAGGGGAACTTTATTTAGAAATTTAATTTACATAACCGTTGCCTAACAAAAACAGCCATTCTAATGTCCCTCTCCTCGACCACGTCTGGATTTGCTCCGTCATCACTGAAACCTAAAAAAAAATGATATAACAACGGAATGAGTATTTTATAGAAATACTCAGTAGGGCTACTAGCTTAAAAAAATTATAATTAAGTAGAACATGGACCACACACACCATAACGTATCCATCCTGCAAACATATCTTAGACGAACAATAAATAACGAAGATGCTCAATGTGATAAATGCTCGTAAATATCATAAATGTAATGCAAATATGTCATATCTTTGAGCTCAAGTTGTTGTGTAGGGTCCATGTCGCTACACCGCGGTACCGTAGGGTTCATCCCCTACAAGAGGTACCGTGGGGTCCATCTCCCCGAAAGTGATATCATAGGGTCCATCCCCCTATAAACGGTATCACAGGGTTCACCCCCTACAAGCGACAACATATGGTCCATCCCCCTATTTGTGATACCGAAAGTCACACCCAACTCTAGGTGTATAACCTCTCCAAAACCGGAAGGACAATGCTTTTTGTTTTATGGTTTTGAATGCAATTGAAAATTGTGAGTTTCAAAACTTTATTACCCCATTAATTGTGGCTCTTTATTGGAAAAAAGAGTTACAATAGAAATGCATAAAATGATGGTTTCCAACCATTTTTTCTAAAAGCTTTTCAGTAAGCTTTTTATGAGAAATAAGATACATAGCATATACACATTCACACACAAACACATATGCATACATATAGAGAGAGAGAGTACCGCACCACCAACGGTCCGACCGTGGCTCGGTGCCGTTTCCGTCGAATCACATGCAATAGACGTTGTACCTTGGGAACGAAGTGCCCCATTTAGCCAGAAGCAGAGGTGGCGGGGCAAATATCGTTTAAGGAAAACTGCTTGCAGTTATCTCGTCTCGGACTTTAGTCCATTTCGGTATCATTTACATACTCTTAATTTTGAAGGTTGTAATTGATAATTATATATTTGAAGAAAACATTTTCTGTTTATTTGTCCATTTCTTTTCCGTAGAAATTATTGTGTTTATTTACAACGTACCCAACAATCTTAAACGATAATTTTATGTTTTGTACGTTAATACAATAATTTCGGTGTATGGATTTACATAAAATTATTTCCATGGTAAGACAATTCTTTGGAAAATCATTTTCTAACAAACTTTGGTTTTAATAAATTGGTGTTTCCGATTGAATTGTTGAAAGCGTTTTTCGTTTGGCTTTTCTTTTTTGGGTTTTGGTGAAAATCCTCTTTTCCGGTTTTAGATCATCTGGTAGGAGTAGTGATGTATAATATGTGTTATGTATCACGTGTATGAATGTTTGTGCCGGTTCCAAGCATGTTTCTGTGTGGAACCATTATGGGATTAAACATTATTTTTGGTGATGTACATGCCTGCATGTTTAGTTTTATATAACAGCATGATATATTTGATAATTAGTCTAATATGTATGTTTGGTTTTTGATACGAAACGCATGAGATGCAATTTTGTATATTTGTGACCATTTATGGTGAGTAATTTTGGTGTTTGGACTTTTGTCCAGTGACATGCCTCATACATGTATCTTTTTATTTATATATGAATGTGTAATATGTAATTGTTGACCATTTAACTTAGAAACATGTATGTTATGAGTTTTGTTAATTTGTAAATGCACGTTCTTGATAGGGACTACTTCCTGCATGTCCAGTGGCTTGTAATACTTTCGAGCATGTAAACGGGTTGTCAATCTTTTATTTTATGCTCATGGTACAAGAATTGGATAATTCTTTGAACGTATGTTGAGCAATGTGTTTGCTACTTGTATAAATTGTATGAACAAGTATGTAATTGTTACTGGTTGATTTTATTAATGGCACGTAAAGGTAATGTCACCTGGTGTGTTTACAATATTAAGTTGTGATAGTATTGCTTAGCAAGCGTCTAAGCTTATGAATGAACCTGTTGGTTATGCCTATAATGCTATGACATATACTTTACTGTAATGGTATATTTTGGAAAATATACACGTGTTTATTATTTTTGGAGTAACTTCCCTTTGTTGACTTTTAGTTACAGTGGTGGTTAGAACTTAGAACTTAGAATATTGGTTTGTGAAACCGTTTTGTAATAAATGATTTGGGCTGTTATTATAATAAATTATGAGGATTATAATATAGTGAATCATTTATTTACATTGATTTTTTGTGAGCAATGTGGTCTCTGACCACATTATATTTTTAATGGATTTATATATATTTATTGTTTTCATGTTAATAAAATGATTAACAATTTCCAATTAGTATTTGTGTAGACATATGAATCTCTACAATGGAATTGGAGAATCGGTGATTATTCAAAGCAGTTCTAGTAAAAGCCATTAAATTGGAGATTACGACAGAACTGATTTCGAAATAGTTCTTGTAAAACAATTTTCTGATTTTTCAGAATTTGGGGCTTACGACAGAACTTGTTTGAATTCTGAGATTTTTCTTTGTAAAATCAGATTTATCTGATGTTTACAGTTGAATAAATCTTTCAGAATTTGATAATGTTTTTCGAGAATTAACTAGAATACTCTTGCAAAATCAGTTTCTTGAAATCATGCGTGGTTATAGAAATTTGGTGTTTGCGTTGGAGGAGTTTTAGTTTCATTATCCGAAATTAGATTGTGCATGTTTGTTATTTGAGATAACAAACAGTTTCCTGCGGAAAATGTCCGGAACACAGTGGGTGATGGAACTGACCAGAACATTGTGGGTGCCGGTGTAACTCCTATTAATTTTGCATGAGTGCATATTAATGACGGGGGTTACAAATTTGAAACCACCATTATTAAAGACATTAATGTAGTGATATAATGGCTGGTGTCCTTATTAATTGTGATTTATTACAATTTAATTTGAAGGGTTACAAAATTTGTAACGGTAATCATTAATGAGATTAATGACGAGTATTTATATCTTCTTATTAATTGTGATTAATCGCAATTTAATTTGAAGAATTATAAAGTATTGTAACGACAATTATTGTTGGCATTTATGGAGAGCTTTATTAGCTACCCACGAATTGCAATGACGAATTGGTTACATATTTGGATGAAAGGTTATTTCATAACAACTTGATTCATCCAAGAACAAATAATTTGATGATTAACAAATTATAAATGATTAACAAATATCGGCTAATTTATTATTTGTTGAAATAATATCTTATTAATTTGCTGAAAGAACATTTAATAATTGTTGAAATTAAGATCTTATTTATTTGTTGAAAAAACATTTAATAATTTGTTGAAATAACATATTATTAATTTGTTAGTAAAACATATTGTGAATATGTTGAGTTTGCAATTATTGAGAATAGTAATTTAGTAATATTATAATACTATTATTGGGGGAGAACCCCAATGGTCCCACAAATATGGGGTAACCCGTCGATCCTGTAGATCGAGAATCTAAACATACCCCAAAGCGCATACGGGCGAGTGAGAGAATACCTAACGGTTCAGTGGTATAGGACTTAAAACGTCTAAAATAAATGATATTGTTAATTTATCATCTTGAAACCGATTAATTTTCTCTATAACAGTGCGCATGTTCTGAGTGAGAACAAATGGAATGCATGAACTGTGGGGGCGTTAATGTGTGGAAATGTTTTAAACGTTTGTAAATCCACTAACAAGTGCAAACATCCAAATCTAAATCATGACTAGTGGTTTTTGAAACCTAAAGGGCAGTAGTCTTTCGGTAGCCAAAACACTAGGATCAAATTGTGATAAGTTTGCTTGTTTGTGGCGATACATGAGTGACTATTTGTTCAAAATGAGCCGTTTAGTCGATACTCTTGTGGTCATTAATGACATGCTGAGTTATTCAACTAAGTCACTGATTTGACATGATATAGTAGGTCATGAAAATATAGAACCATAAATGTTTTATTTTTCTAAATCTATTATTTAAATTGAAACACAAATATGAGTTTGTGTTCGAAGCAATGTATTGCTAAGTTTTCAGTTCGAAGTTTTGAACGGAGTACATAACCTAATGGTTTGATGCATTTGAGATGCGTGCAAAACCAAGAAGGGTTAAAAAGGTATTTCATCAATTTATTGATGGTTGTACTAAACACTGATATGTCTACTTGATGAGAAGTAAAGACAAATCAGTCGAGATATTCATTCAAGTAAGAATGAATACGTGAATTCTATTGTTGAGAATTAAGGCTGAGGATTAAGGCTATTTAGAAAACATGTTTAATCATTGGTGTTCTGTTGTGTTAATCTACCAACTTTAATCCAATGATTAAGTGCTAATCATTAAATGATAGACTTTTCTTGGACGTGTTAGATATTGTCTAACTAGTTCCGAAACGGTATATACACATGGATATGAATACATGGTCAGTGAATATGAGACGCCATTCACACAATTCTGTTGTTGGATGACACCAATCGTTAAAGAACGACTTATTACACTCTCGAGCAAAAATGTAGTTCTTAAACGATGAATATCATGTTGATAAGTTCAGGGTAAAACTCTGAATTTGTGTGGGAAGTGAGCTTTCCGCAAGGTATGTGTTGAACAAACTACCGCTTAGGAAGTTGGACCAAACAGTCGGAATTATAGAAGGCATGATGCCTGGCTATAAGTTCGTGAAAGCTTGGTGCTACCTAAGAAAGGTCGCAATCTTGCTCCTTGAAGGACTTGGATAGGATCGAAAACGGTAGATTGTGTGTTCATCGGATAAGCACAAAATATAGTGCTGATCGGTTTCTAGTGCATAAGTCAGATGACTTTAAGCTGCATATAGAGTTCTATGTCCGAGAAGCATATTTTCTAAAAGAGGAGATTTCCCGCAAAACTCTAACCCCTGGCGAGTGTGATTAATACGTTGAGGGTTCAAAGAATTACGCTATCCAAGACAAGTGAACACTCAAACGGTGCTGGAAAATGAGGGCAAGTGAAGCTTGTAAAGAAGATGAAGTGCCTCGACGTAGTAAAGGGTGACAAAAGAAACTTTCTTCGACCCTTGACCTTCATGAGTAAAGGTAAATCGATGACATTGAAATAATCAATATTATCCCTATAATGTGTATATGGGAAGAGACCATCAACAATGAGGTTGATAGGCGCCAGAGACATATAGTCAATGACTATAAGTAAATTGACGATGTTGATAATTTCAATAGTTATACTCCAGTCTCATGGAGGTTTTTGTATAAACCTGCATAGTTGGAGAAACTGTAGAGTTAGAATTCATAACGTTGAATCAAGCTACATAAGAGGCAGATTGGCTGAGAAGTCTTGGAAGGTATTTCAAATGGCCAAAATATGTTCCCGCAATAAACGTGCACTGCTGCAGTCAGGCAGTTATTATACAGGATCAAAATAATTTGTATAATGGAAAGTCCCGACAAAGTCATGACATATTCGTCGGAGACACAAATCCGTAAGAGGAATTGCTAGCAAAAATTATGGTATCCATAGACTTTGCAAGGTCTAAGGATAATAATGCGGATCCATATACAAAATGCTTGACTCGTGGAGGAGTCGGAGCATCATCGAGGGAAATGGGGGTTGAAGCTCAATAAATTGGAAACCTTCACATAAGCTACCCAACATGTACTGGAAACTCCAGTCTCAGGTTCAATGAGAAAACTGAACTGTGCGGGTTACCGAACAAAGCATTCGAGAACATAAGTTCTCAGCCCATTTCTATGATGAAAGAGTGATAGACCTGTATCATTTTAAGGGTGAGCATGAGGCTCTTAATGAATCAAGTATCTCGAAGGTCGAGTGGGGCGAGTCAGGACACCTTTGACTTGAAATCACCTATAACGAGTGTGTATGGCTGATACTATGTGATGATCTAGGGCTAAATCACTAGAGCACTCGGTTGAATTTGCCAAGGCAGTCCAGGGCCAAATATGGACAACAACTAAAGGGCCTAGTAAGTGGTGTAGAGAAGACATTGTGTGGGTATCATTTTGTTATACACAAAACGCTAAAGGTTCAAAGCATTACGCTACCTAAGGCAAGTATATCCGAAAGGTATTTCGCTATGGCAGGTTCAAGGCGCGCGTTACCTGTCCTTATGCAGTGAATTCTCGTGGTTCTCTCGATTGCATTTAGTTGCACCTTACATGTTTTATAATTGCATTCATGTGGGTAATTGTTGGATAAAAATTTGTTTTATAGTTTTGAGTGCAATTAAAAATTGTGAGTTTCAAAACTTTATTACCCCATTAATTGTGGCTTTTTATTGGAAAAAAGAGTTACAATAGAAATGCATAAAATGATGGTTTCCAACTATTTTTTCTAAAAGCTTTTCAATAAGCTTTTTATGAGAAATAAAATACATAACATATACACATTCACACACAAACACATATGCATACATATAGAGAGAGAGTACCTCACCACCAACGGCCCGACCGTGGCTCGGTGCCGTTTCCGTCGAATCACATGCGATAGACGTTGTACCTTGGGAATGAAGTGCCCCATTTAGCCAGAAGCAGAGGTGGCGGGGCAAATATCGTTTAAGGAAAACTGCTTGCAGTTATCTCGTCTCGGACTTTAGTCCATTTCGGTATCATTTACATACTCTTAATTTTGAAGGTTGTAATTGATAATTATATATTTGAGGAAATCATTTTCTGTTTATTTATCCATTTTTTTTCCGTAGAAATTATTATGTTTATTTACAACGTACCCAACAATCAAATGTAATGCCATAATATACCAACAACCAAACAAAATATCAAAAGTCTCCACCCGAGCTAAACACTACTAAAAATAGGCATATTCATGGAAATAACCAAATTTTAACAAATTTAAAACATTGATATGCATAACACAAATAATCAAATAATAATTTCACATAACTCGAATCCGTCAATATAAAGAAAAGAGATGTTAAGACAAAATTATAAAAACTTTAAGGTTTCGACACCCAGCTTTTTATGTGTAACTTTTTGTTAAGTACCGATTCCACTACTAATGTCCGTCCACTTCTATAATTAAATTTATATGTCATTGTCATCAATTGTACTTAAATGAGTCTTATATTATATACACATGAGTCACTAATATGGTCCGAATAGTTATGCTTTGTCCTCAAGCATAAATTGTTCAAAATAGTTTCGAAGTGTCCAATGTCCAAGTCTGTGATTGTAATGTTATTTTCTACCTCTATACAAGTCCAAATGATGTGAGTACAACTTTATTACATTACATACTGAATTATGTACTTCATATATTTTTTTCATAATTTTTACTGACTCAAAAGTATTTTTAATATATATTAAATCGTCAACTGTTTATCCTGTTTTTACAGTTCCAGATTCTATACCGTTTTTCAGAAATTCATCGTAAATCGAATAAAAATCATTCTAGTTTGGTTGGAACCACAAGTTAGTAAATTGTATTATGTTTACTGTGTAAAAGGGATAAATCAAAAATAAATTTGTAAAATGTAGTTTTGGACATTTTTGTAACAGAAACTCCGTTTTCCAGAAAACGAATTGTTTTCTTGTGTTTGTTTAGAAAAATCACAACTCTCACATAGGAGCTTAAAAATTCGCAAGTAAAATATTTTTATAAATTTATTGAAGTCTAGTTTAACATATAAAATAATAAAATAATTTCAGTGTGTACATAATTTCTCAAAAATCCGAATGTGGGAGGTGTTTGACAGAAAACAGCATTTCCCGATTTTAGTTTTAAAGATAAAAATGTTTAAAGTGAATAAATATAAAGAGATTAATATAAAATATACCTCTTAAGCACTTAGTATATGTGTATATTAACTATTCAAGCTTGTATTTTGGTCTCTCTCTTAATATATATATACTAGCGTATGTATGTCCACGCGATGCGTGGTGTAACGTGCAGAATTGTATAATGCGAGATATGTGTAAATTGTTATTGAAGTTACAAAAAATAGCCAATATAAAACTCAATTACAGAAAAAAAAAAAAAAAAGTCCTAATCTTAAAAAGAGAAATAGTAATACCTGGGGGGGAAGTTGACAGAGGTGAGAGGGAGAGAGTATTTTTCACGTTAAAAGAAACAATACTTTTGAACTTTTAACCATTCCTTGGTTGGCAGTAGTTATTTTTCTAAGCAGTTTTAATTATTTATTTTGTAATTACTACTAAATTAAGAGATTTTTTGCAAATATTTGTTTCAAGACCTCATAAGGACTCTTGACATAAACTAATAGTATGATATATATATATATATATATATATATATATATATATATATATATATATATATTATAATCTTATTTAAGAGGATCAATAGATTTCACACCTACCCCCATTAACAAGACTCGAACCCTGTATCTAAGCTATTCCTAACGGGTTCTAGCCCACTAGATATATATATATATATATTAATTAGTAATCGTATCCCACTCGTTGCGTGTGTGACACGTAGTTGCATAAATATGATCCGGCACAAATAAATTTAACATTTTTAAAAAATTTGCAAAAATAATCGAATAAATATCGTAAAAATATAATGTTTTATTGTTCACATGTATGATGATTTGTTTGGGAGATAAATTGATATGTGTGGAAAAATGAAATATTTATTTACTTATTTATTTATTTATTTATTTAAATTGCATTAAGTTATTTGAGTAATTAGTAAATTAGAATATGAGCATTTTTGGAAAAAATTGGTAAAATTGGACAGCCTCAAGCTTTCTTGGGTTCCCTTATATGATACTAGTGTATGGACCCACGCGATGCGTAGTATAACGCCTGAATTGGTGATAACCCGGTTGCAAAATTAATAATTAATTAGTAGTTTCTACACACAATACCTACAAAAAAATTAACAAAATAGTACCTACAGGAGAGAGAGCAAATTATTCAATGAAAATAAAGTGGAATCCCGTTTTAGGAGAGAGGGAGAGAAGAGAGAGAAATAAGCATGGTAGTTTATGATTTTAATTATTAAACGTTAGATTAGATAAGAGTCACAGAAGTTATTTTTTCTTATTTTAAATTTTAAATCATAGAGCAGTTAAATCTTTATTATTTTTGTAATTTGTATAATTATAGGGTGTTGGCCCGTGCGGCTAAACCTTAGAGGGGGTGAATAAGATTTTAAGCGGATTTCGCTTAATTAAAAATAAGTGCAACTAACAACCCAACTATCGCAATTCTAAGCTTAAGCGTTTATCGCTCACTAACGAGTTTATAATTCACTCTACAATTTTAATCGAAAGTGTATCACTCATACACAAATATTCTCGAAGTGTTTATAAGATTACAATATGAGTACACTCAAGAATTTATAAGATTACAAGTGAGAATTGTATAATATAAAGCTTTTTCTTGCTTTGATCTTATATTGAATTTGTATGGAGATTGGGTGTGGATTGGTGTGTTTATGAGAGAGGTATTTCGGGGATTTTGTAGACCAAAAATGTCTATTGGATCTCTCATGACCGTTTCGAGTGGTTAAGAGCTTTACCCAATGGTTAAAGCCACTTTTTGAAAAAGCTAAAAAGTTGTTTTTTGTGATCTGCATTTTGACTCACCGGTGGGTGTCTTCTGGCCCATTGGTGGGTGAAATCTTGCTTGGTTCTAGAACATTGACCCACTGGTGGGTTCTGTATACCCACTGGTGGATAGTACCTGAGAAAATTCTCATTGTTCTATCCACTTGACCCACTCGTGGGTTCTGTATTATCCACCGGTGGGTGCACCTGGAGATTTATGTGTTGAACTTTCGATTTTGAAATGCTCGTAACTTGCTTGTTCGGACCTCAAATTTACTTCCGTCTGAACCGTTGGCTTCATTATCAAATGCTCTATTATTTTAAAGTCCTGAAATATACATTTTATATTTTTGGAAAAGACCAAACATTAAATCATCTAAATAGAGAAATCGTAAAATCATTAATACATAATCACACGTATAATCAAAATCAATTATTGAACTCATGGTTCAACAATATCCCCATTTTGATTATGACAAAATAATAATGATTTTACAAGTATAAAATATATCTCCTCCATTTAAACAAATCGCATTTCTCTAAATATCAATTTTCTCCCCCTTTGTCATTATCAAATATAAGAGATTTAACCTTCTCTACAAGCTTATGAAGTTTTTCGGAATAAATTCCATACATGTGAATTAATTCATCATGGGATAAATCTTTTACCTCATCGTTGTCACTTTCACTTGAGGATGAGAGGTTTTGTTCATGGTTGTCTTCCATGGCCATATAGCAAGCAAGATGATCGACTTCATCTTGGTCGGAGCTATCACTAGAGCTTGAAGCGAATATTTTCTTCTTGTCTTTGCTCTTACGATTCTTGACGCAATCTCTCGCCATATGTCCTTCCTTGCCACAAGCATAGCAAACAAAATCGTTAGAAATAATTGAAGTATTTGACGATTTGCCTTTATGTTTGCGTTTGCCTTTAAGATTTAGTAATTCCTTAACGATCCGAAAAATTTGCATTGAATTTTTGTCGTCATTAGATAGCTCATCGCTTTCGTCACAAGTTATTCCTTTGAAAGATATCTCCTTCTTTTTCGAGATTGGCTTGTGACTATTGAGGGTGATCTCGTGAGTAATGAGTGAACCCGTCAATGCATTAAAAATGTATGTGTTCATGTCGTGCGCCTCTTGAATTGCGATGACCTTTGGTTCCCATTCTTTCGGTAAGCTCCGAATCACCTTTGAAACCATTTCCTTACAAGATAAATACTTCCCAAGAGACATTAATCTATTAGTAATAGTGGTAAATCTAGCAAGTATATCGGAAATAGTTTCTTACTCGCTCATCCTAAAAAGCTCGTTCGTGTACTAGAATTTGGAGTTTGCACTCCTTGACTTGGTTAGTCCCTTCATGGATAACTACTAACTTATCCCACATACCCTTAGCCGTTTTACAAGAAGAAATCTTGTTGTACTCGTTAGAGAAAACGACACAAAAAATAGCGTACATCGCTTTAGCGTTAGTAGAGTAGGCTTCTAGTTGAGTGTCATTTAATTCCTCAACGGGGATTGGATATTCACTATTTTCGGATGTGGGTACGGAATATCCTACTTTTATGGTCATCCAAAGTTTAACATTGTAACTATGTAAAAACATATGCATTCTATCCTTCCAATAGGAATAATTTATCCCATCAAAAAATGGTGGAGTATTGGGCGATGAAGCAATACCGGAAGCGAAATTAAGTATATTAGCCATCGGGATCTTAACTCTTAAATCGCTATATTTCTATTTGCAAGAGTCTCGGCTCTGATACATACCAATTGTTGGCCCGTATGGCTAAACCTTAGAGGGGGGGGGGGTGAATAAGGTTTTAAGCGGATTTCTAAGTCTTACTTGTGGACTTTAAGAAGTGATAACGACACTGATAAATTATAAGACATTTTTTTTGTGCATAGTCGTTCAATAGAGTTATTTAAATCATTTTCCTATATATATTTTTTTTATAAATTGAACGTACAAAACCAACATATTCAGACTCCCATTGTTAGAAATTGTTGGTGTCACATCCACATGGGATACTTTTCTGCTGTGCTTGTTTTCATGCAGTTAGAAAAATCTGATAATTATGTATGGGCTTTGAACCGTCTACGACAGACTTTGGATGGGTATGAGCTGCCACATGTCATTGTATTTTCTTACTCGAATGCGCTATTTTGTAAATTGCATATATCTACTAACGTTGAAGTAAATTCCAAGAGTACACTTGGAAGTGCGTGAAAGGTTTTCAGGATACAGTGGAAACTAATTGTGGATTCCAACATCCTTGAAGAGTATCATATGTGTTGGCCCGTGCGGCTAAACCTTAGAGGGAGGATGAATAAGATTTTAAGCGGATTTCGCCTAATTAAAAATAAGTGCAACTAACAACCCAACTATCGCAATTCTAAGCTTAAGCGTTTAACAAAAGTCAATGAAATGCTAGAAATACTACACGCTAGCAAGAAAATAAGCAATAATAAGGAATGCGTAAATTAAAGAGTAGGGAAAGAAATTAACACCACGATATATAGAGGTTCGGCAAACTCGCCTACGTCCTCTCCTCGGTATTCATGCTACCGAGTATGTCACTATAATCTTCTTCCCAATATTACAACTTAACGAGATAATCAACCGATTAAGATCCCCTCACTCTATGAGTATCATGAATGAAAAAACCTAGAGCTTTTAAGCAACACTCGCTTACAAAGCCTCTACACGATCACTCGCTCACAAATGAGTTTATAATTCACTCTACAATTTTAATCGAAAGTGTATCGCTCATGCACAAATATTCTCGAAGTGTTTATAAGATTACAATAAGAGTACACTCAAGAATTTATAAGATTACAAGTGAGAATTGTGTAATATAAAGATTTTTCTTGCTTTGATCTTGTATTGAATTTGTATGGATATTGGGTGTGTGATTGGTGTGTTTATGAGAGGTATTTGGGGGATTTTGTAGACCAAAAATGTCTATTGGATCTCTCATGACCGTTTGGAGTGGTTAACAGCTTTATCCAATGGTTAAAGCCAGTTTTTGAAAAACCTAAAAAGCTGTTTTTTGTGATATGTACTTTGACCCACCGGTGGGTGTCTTCTGACCCATTGGTGGGTGAAATCTTGCTGGTTCTGGAACATTGACCCACTGGTGGGTTATGTATTATCCACCGGTGGGTGCACCTGGAGATTTATGTGTTGAACTTTCGATTTTGAAATGCTCGTAACTTACTTGTTCGGACTTTAAATTTACTTCCGTTTGAACCGTTGGCTTCATTATCGAATGATCTATTATTTTAAAATTCTGAAATATACATTTTCTATTTTTGGAAAAGACCAAACATTATATCATCGAAATAGAGAAATCGTAAAATCATTAATAGATAATCACACGTATAATCAAAATCAATTATTGAACTCATGGTTCAACATAGGGGTTTTTAGTTATTATTTGTGTCAAGGCTTTATAAGTATACATAAAATATTAGTATAGATATATCATCATTCTATTATAATAAGTCAACTCAAATCAAATGAGTCTGTCCAATTTAGCCACTTTTTTTCCAAAAATACCCTTACACCTTTATATTAATTATAATAATACCATACTCACATAAAAATATAAAAAGTAAAAAATAATAAAACTATTTATCCATTTTTAACAACAAAACATTCTTTTAAATATTAAACTATGTTTTTTTTTGTGTATTATCCACATATTTATATCATAACTATACCTATTTTCTATATTTTTATTGTATTACGCGCCGTACACGCAACGCGTTGGGTACGATTACTAGTACTATTAATATAATAGAACTAAAGAAAAATTGAAACAGCCAAATTTAGCCATTTTTTCCCAAAAATAACCTTATATTTTTTTTTCTTAATTATCATATGAGCTATTTTCATAAAAAATAAAAACTAATTATACCTTTTCTCTCTCTTTAAACACACAAAATTTCTTATATACTATATCTTTTTTTTCTCTAAATATATGTACCATCATCACAATTTATATCATCTTTTTTTCTTATATCCTATATTTTCTCCCCTTTAAATATTGGTATCATCGTCAAAATTTATAACGTCTCACACACAACGCATGAGTATCGTTTAATAGTGTATATATATATATATATATATATGTGTGTGTGTGTGTATTAACTATTCAAGCTTGTATTTTGGTCTCTCTTTTAATATATGTATATATATATATATATAAATATATATATTTTGTGTGTGTGTATATATATATATATATATATATATATATATATATATATATATATATATATATATATATGAAATAAAAGCACACTTAATCTCTCTTGTTTTTATTTCTATTATTCTTGCAACATTTCCACCTTTATCATGTATCTATTTATACACCAAGATAGTAAGGCAATGTGACACTAAGCTAATGTAACATGAAGACAAGTGTCCTTACACTTGTCACTTAAGAAATTTCGCCCTCGAAATTTTTACTTACTTGATAGGAATAGAAACGGTATTCCTTACGCATCGTTTCTTCACTTTCTCATGTCGCTTTTTCCATCACCTGGCTGCGCTATACGATCTTTATGAGTGGAATACTCTTATTTCGTAACTTCTGTTCTCGTCTGTCGATGATCTGAATCGGAATCTCAAAGTAAGAGAGGTCTTCTCTAAGCTCTGGTGGTTTCTCCGTCCATGATGAACATATTTTCGTAACATGGAAACATGGAAGACGTTATGAAGTTTAGATAATTCTGGTGGAAGTGCTAATCGATACGCACTGTTTCCAATTCGTTCTAAAATTTCATACGGTCAAATATATTTTGGACTAAGTTTACCTCGCTTCCCGAAACGTCCCTTTCCAAGGAGATACTCTTAAGAACACGAAATATCCTTTGAAAAACTTCAAATCTCTTATTCGTTTGTTAGCATAACTCTTTTGTCAACTCTTAATAGCTCGTAGATGATCATGAATGAGCTTAATTTTATCTTCGGTGTCGCGAACAATATCATGACCATTCAAATTCCTTTCACCAACCTCTTCCCAACATAAAGGTGTTCAACATCGCCTTCCATAAAGAGCCTCGAAAGGTGGCATACGAATGTTGTTGTGGTAGGTGTTATTGTATGCGAATTCCACTAGGGGCAAAGGGAAAATAACTTGTCCCATCTTCCTTTGAAGTTCATGACACAAGCTCGTAACATATCATCAAGTGTTTGAATAGTATGCCCAGACTACCCATCCGTTTGTGAGTGAAATTCAGTACTAAACTTGAGATTATTACCGAGAGCTTTCTGTAGACATGGCCAAAAGCGATAGGTGAACTTTGGATCTCGATCAGAAACGATTGAAACTGGTGCTCCATGAAGTCGAACAATTTACTTGATGTAAGATGTTGCGTACTGCTCTACATTGTAAGTGGATTTCACAACGATAAATTGTGCGGTCTTAGTTAGTCGATCCACTATGACCCAAATTGAATCGTATCCAGACAGGACACGAGGCAGTCCTATTACAAAGTCCATCGTGATATGCTCCCACTTCCATTCAGGTATCGGTAAGGGGTAGTAATCCACCCGGTTTCTATCGTTCTGTCTTTAATTGTTGACAAGATAGACATATGCATGTATAGTTGGCTATATTGTTCTTCATTCCGGGCGACCAATACAAAGAGTATAGTTGGCTAGATTTTTACATGCAAGAGTCTCGGCTTTCATACCAATTGTTGACCCGTGCGGCTAAACCTTAGGGTGGGGGATTAATAAGCTTTTAGGCGTTTCTCGCGGAATTAAATTTATGTGCAACTAACAACCCAACTATCGCAATTCTAACCTTAAGCGTTTAACAAAAGTCAATGAAATTCTAGAAATACTATACGCTAGCAAGCAAATAAGCAATAATTAAGAATGCGTAAAATAAACAGTAGGAAAAGAGATTGACACCACGATATATAGAGATTCGGCAAACTCGCCTAGTACTCGTCTCGGTTTTCACACTACCGAGTATTTCGGTATAATCTTCTTTCCAAGATTACAACCTAATGAGCTAATCGACCGATTAAGCTCCCCCTCACTCTATGAGTATCCCGAATGACAAGACCTAGAGCTTTTAAGCAACACTCGCTTACAAAGTCTCTACCCGATCACTCGCTCATAAATGAGTTTATAATTCACTCTATAATTTGAATTGAAAGTGTATCACTCACACATAAATATTCTCAAACTGTTTATAAGATTACAATAAGAGTACACTCAAGAATTTATAATATTACAAGTGAGAAATATGTACTATGAATCATTTTCTTACTTTGATCTTGTATTGAATTTCTCCAGAGTTTGGGTGTGTGATTGGTGTGTTTATGAGAGGTATTTGGGGTTTTTTTTGTACACCAAAAATGTCTATTAGATCTCTCATGATCGTTTGGAGTGTTTAAGAGTTTTATCCAATGGTTAAAGACATTTTTTGAAAAAGCTAATAAAAAGCTGTTTTTTGTGATCTGCATTTTGACCCACCGGTGGGTGTCTTCTGACCCATTGATTGGATGAAATGTTTGCTGGTTCTGGAACATTGATCCACTGGTGGATAGTACCTGAGAAAATCCTCATTGTTCTATCCACTTGACCCACGGGTGGGTTCTGTAAGACCCACGGATGGGTTAGTATGTTGAACTTTTCGACTTTTAAAACTCTCGTAGCTTGCTTGTTCGGACTTCAAATTTACTTCCGTTTGAGTCGTTGGATTCGCTATCGAATGATCTATCATTTTAAATTCCTAAAATATACATTTCCTATTTTTGGAAAAGACCAAACATTATATTATATAATAGAGAAATCGTAAAATTATTAATACATAATCACACGTATAATTAAAATCAATTATTGAACTCATGATTCAACATGTATTCAAGTCTATTTTAACATATAAAAAAATCAAAAACTTCCGGTGTGTAAATAACTTATAAAAAATATCCGAATGTGGGGGGCTGTTTGACATAAAACAGCATTTCCAGATTTTAGTTTAAAAGATAAACATGTTTAAGGCAAACATTTTCACCTCATCGTGTATGTATTTAGATAAAAATTTCTTATGTGACACATATGCACCTTTTAGATATATCACATTCATGACATGATAAAACATATACATATACATAGACATATATACGTACATATGGTTACTATACTTAGTTAGTATAATTAATATTTGGGGCAATTAACAAAAACATACCCTACCTCTATTATATTACCAAAAACATACCCTCAAAAGTTAAATTACCAAAAACATACCTATATATACTTATTATTTTTCTAATTCTAATCAAACCATAATCTAAGCTATCTCTCTAACCGCAAGTCTCTCTCTCTAATCGCACCTCTCTCTCTATCACACGATAATCGCAACTCTTTCTAACACGTGCTAATCACTCATCTCTCTCTAAAAATGATTAAAAACTCACAAAATATGCATAGGCTAATTATAAAACGTCATACCCTAATTTTAAAACTTCATACCCTAATTTCAAAACTTCATACCCTAATTTCAAAAACTTCATACACTAATTTCAAAACTTTATACTCTAATTTTAAAACTTTATATCCTAATTTCAAAACTTCATATACTAATTTTAAAACTTCATACCCTAATTTCAAAACTTCATACTCTAAATTTAAAACTTCATATCCTAATTTCAAAACTTCATACCCTAATTTTAAAACTTCATACCCTAATTTCAAAACTTCATACCCTACATATGAATTTCTCTCAATATTGTACATATGGATTCTTCTCTTTCAACTTGAAACCCACAATATTTACAATAGTCTCAAAACTCAATAAATAGAAAACAATCTCACAAATTCCATATATTTTTCATATATTACGGGGTATCAAATAGTGTAATATTTATGTATTACGTATGTATATATCTGTATTTATATGTATATGGATATCTATATAATCTAGATGGTGTTCGGTAGTTAGTGGTGGGTTTTCGTGATGGAGGAAGAGAGAGAGATAGAGTGGGATATTAAAGAAATATACAAGAATGGATGAGAGAGAGAGTAAGATCAGAGAGATATAAAGAGAAAAATTGATGAGAGTAAAGAATGAAGAGATACATAGAAGAATTGGTGAGAAAGAATGATGGATGAGAGAGAGAGTAAGATGAGAGAGATAAAGAAAAGAATAAACAGCATTAAATTTAAATTTGTTTGATATGTTTTTGATAGTTAAAGTTGTAAGGGTATTTTTTGGTAATTTAATTTCAAAAGTACTATGTTTTGTTAATTTATCCTTAATATTTTAAATGATACACATTTTATTTTCCTTTAAAGAGTAAAATTATATTTTACCATAATAAATTATTTGTCATTTATTTATAAGTAAAGCTATATATGCCTATATCACTATAATATTTTGAGGATGTTACATACAGAGACTTACTTTAGTTGAAAGGACAGAAATACAGAATAAGATAGCAAGCTAATATATTCTATACTTACAAAAACCTCTCTGGTACTTTACATATATTTCTAGTTTCCGAGCAATGTGATTAGGGTGTTAGTATTTGGGTATTTTTAAGTGCAAAGAAGTACCTAGACAGGGGAGAATTCTGGGCTGTTTTATCCTAGGGACGACGAGGCTTTTAGACTGCTTGCACAATCTTGGGCAGAGCCGTGAAACGTCTTAAAGAAAGCAACCTATAGTCCGTGACTCAACCCAAGTTATTTTGGTAAGTTCGTTCCTTATTTTACTTTGTGCAGCAACAATTTTAAGACAATATCTTCATCCATGACTTCCTCCGAAAATGATTCTTGTACTATTGATCTCAACAAGCCTTTTCGTCTTGTGGGGGCTAATTTTAAAAGATGGAGACAAAAAATGTTGTTTTTCTTAACCATAAAAAAAGTTGATTATTGTAACGACCCGGTCCTCTAACCAGACTGCCACCATTTACTTCTTACCACCAATATTGTCCGATTTGACCCGATTTCGTTCTCGTTTCTTGGCCGCACGGCTTTAAAAGGCCTTGGTGATAAGAAGGAGTATACTCCTACTTTATATATCATATAGGTACTACATATCTAGGCGATGTGTGATAGCCCAGTTCTCTTTTATCACGTTATTTTCCTACAAAAATGCTGGTTTTTACACTCTTCCACCTTCAGGCACGACGTACTCGTCGGGCACGCTGTCCTTCCGGGGTTGCCAATGCTCACATCAGCTATATAGCGGTTCTGATACCAATTGTAACGACCCCATCCTTCGACCAGACCGCCACCATCTGCTTACTACCACCAATACTGTCCGCTTTGGTCCGATTTCGTCCTCGCTTCTCGGCTTCTCGGGCCGCACGACTTTAAAAGACCTTGGTGATAAGAAGGAAGATACTCCTATCTTATATACCATATATGTACTACATATCTAGGCGATGTGGGATAACTCACTTCTCTTTACCACGGTATTTTCCTACGAAATTCCGGGTTTTTACAATTATATTCTAACTTCGGAAAAACCTGTTTTACCCGATAAACCCACTGATATTGAGACTTTAGAATTTGAAGAATGGGATGAAATTGATTTATTTGCAAGAACTACATTCTAAATGGTCTTTTGTAATGATCTGTATGATTATTATTGCTCAAACCAAAATACAAAAGAAACTTGGGATGCTCTTAAAGCAAAATACGACACCGAGGAGGCTGGAACAAAAAAGTATGTTGTTAGTCGCTATTTAAAATATAAAATGGTTGATAAAAAATCTGTTGAGTTTCAAACTCACGAACTTCCAAAAATTGCTCATGGAATTGTTTCGGAAGGTATATCACTTCATGAACAATTTCAAGTTGCTGTTATTATTGATAAACTACCCCATCCTGGAAAGATTTTAGAAATTTGCTTAGGCATAAAACAAAAGAGTTTTCCTTAGAAAGTTTGATTAAACCCCTCCGTATTGAGAACCAGTCCCGCAAACATGATCAAAAATATGAAGTTCGTGTTGTGTCTAACAATTTTCATAAGAAAAATTCTTTTCCTGTTCTTAAACCCAAAGGAAAAAACATGAAAATTCAAAATTGGAACCACTACCAGCATCAAAACAATAACAACAAAAATGCTTTCCAAAATCAAATTGGACAAAAACCCCTTTCATGAAATGTGCCTGGACAGTTTGCTTGCTATAACTGTGGAAAACCGGGCCATATGGCTCGGAACTGTCAGGTTAAGCGTTGTCCTGTTCCACAAGCGAATCTTACCGAAGAGCAACTTATTGCTATGATTTTTGAAATCAATATAGTTAGTGGATTCGAAGGGTGGTGGGTTGACACTGGTGCTTCTCGCCATGTTTTCCATGACCGTACTTTATTTAAGTCCTATTCTGAAACTGATGATAAGAAAGTATTGTTGGGTGATTCCTACTCCACTATTGTTGCTGGTATTGGTGAGGTTGAATTGAAGTTTACCTCCGGAAAAAAATTGTTGTCCGTAAAGATGTTTTGCATACACCGGAAATTAGAAAAAACTTGGTTTCAGGCTACCTTCTCAACAAGGCTGGTTTTACTCAAAACTATTGGGGCTGATTTGTATACCATTACTAGAATAGTGTTTTTGTTGGGAAGGGGTATGCTACTGGTGGAATGTTTTAAGTTAAATATTGATGCTATTAATAAAAATTCTTCTTATGTTTATACCTTGTGTTCTTTTAATGTTTGGCTTGCTAAATTTTGTCATGTTAATAAACGCATCATTAAAAACATGAGTAACTTGGAACTTATTCCTAAATTGTCATTAATGAATTTGAAAATTGTGATTTTGTAGCCAAGCTAAGATAACTAAGACTCTACATAAATCAGTAAGTAGGGTAACTGAACCTCTAAATTTAGTTCATTCTGACATATGTGAATTTGATGGTATATTGACTAAAAATGGAA
This sequence comes from Primula vulgaris, assembly GCA_963920805.1. Taxonomy (NCBI): domain Eukaryota; kingdom Viridiplantae; phylum Streptophyta; class Magnoliopsida; order Ericales; family Primulaceae; genus Primula; species Primula vulgaris. The sequence continues at coordinate 14,363,065 of OY987217.1, read as the reverse complement.
AACACTATTTTATAACGTTTATTGATGACTTCTGATTTTACTTATGTTTATCTTATGAGAAATAAAAGTGAAGCTTTTGATATGTTCAAATTATTTGTGACTGAAATTGAGAATCAATACAATAGGAAAATAAAAAAAACTGCGTAGTGATAGAGGAACCGAATACGATTCTGATCTTTTTATTGACTTTTGTAATACTAAAGGAATCGTACATGAGAAAACCGCACCTTATTCTCCAGAAATGAACGGCAAAGCCGAAAGAAAAAATAGAACTTATGCAGAATCTGTAGTTACTATTTTACTAAATTCAGGTGCTACTTCTCATTGGTGGGGAGAAATTTTAAAAACTGTTTGTTATGTTCTCAATAGAATTCCCAAATCAAAACGTAAAGTTTCTGCTTATGAAGTTTTTAAAAATAAGAAACCGAATATATCTTATTTCAAAACTTGAGGTTGTTTCGCCTATGTTAGAATTCCTGATCCAAAAAAGCGAAAACTTGCAAGTAGAGCATATGAATGTGTTTTTATCGGTTATGCAGTTAATAGCAAAGCTTATAGATTTTATGACTTGAAAAATCTGGTTGTTATTGAATCTAATGATGCTGATTTTTATTAACATAAATTTCCTTTTAAGTTGAAGAATAGTGGGGGCTCGAGTTCTAATATATTGCCTATTTCCGAAACCAACGAACCTAATAATATACTTGATTTTGAACCAAGAAAAAGTAAAAGGGCTAGAACGGCCAAAGATTATGGTTCTGAAATTTATGCGTATACAATAGAGGAAGATCCTCAAAGTGTCAAAAAGGATTTATCTTCTATAGACGCAAATTTTTGAGAAGAGGCTATAAATGATGAAATGGACTTGCTCGAGTCTAATAAGACTGGCTGGCACTTAGTAGACTTGCCTCCATGTTCTAAAACAATTGAATACAAATAGATTTTTGAAAAGAAATTTAAACATGATGGAACTGTTGATAAATATAAGACTCGTTTTGTAGCTAAGGGTTTTAAACAAAGAGAAAATGTGGATTTCTTTCACACGTTTTCACCTGTATCTAGAATTACTTCTATTCATGTGCTATTATCGTTGGCGGCTGATTCGACCATGAAATGCTAGTTTTTATTCGTTAAAACATTATTAATTAGCGTAGTGTCATTGTTATTACAGCCTATTTAGACCATATTTAGTGTTTTTCCGCTTTTTACCGGTTTATTTGCACATTTCTATATTTTTATAGGGAATCGCATGGAATCAACAAATGACGCAAGAAGACCAATTGAAAGACCAAAAGTGAAGAAATCAGAAGTCAAAGGACCCCCAAGACAAGTCAAAAATGAACCAAAGAGGATAGACTTGAAGAACATTCTAGAACGGACCTGATCGAATCACGTGACAGGCCGAATCATGTGACCGGTCAGGTTACAACAAATTTAATTAATTAAGTATAAATTTGTAGGTCATATAAATAGATATTTATGAGAGTTGAAACATAACATTATGTATTTATTTTTTCCAGAGCCTCCCTAGGCTCAAAAACTCTCCCTTCTCTCTAGAAATACACCTTTTTATATATATTTTTCGGATACTTGTTATCATTGATTATTATCGCAACGCCGGCTTTAAATCTAAGTAATTTTCTTTGATGTTATCTAATATTTTAGTACTTATTTGTGGCTTTTATCTTTGTGTTGATATTTGTTTTAATTAGTACTTCTTTATATATTTTTGCATGTTTAGGAATTGACGACTCTTAATTTGCATAAAGTATATTGTTAAGGAAATCTCGCTTAATCGAACACATACCTTAACTTTACATGATAAAATAAGCTAGGATTGACAACCCTTGCGTGCTTAGTCGTTAGCAATTTAGTTTATTAAGTAGAAAATATATTGGTGGATTATTTGAGAAAAAGAGATTAAAAAACCCAAATCTACGAAACGCATAGAACTAGTATTGAACTTGGTTGGTTCTCCGTGAAACGAACCTGTACTGCCGAGATCTATATTGCAATTGCACTTGTAGTGCAAATCTGAAAAAGATGTGTGTACTAGTATGTGTCTTTATGTGGATGAGTTGTTGATTTTCGGTTCTAATATTAATGTCGTAAATAATGTAAAATGTATGTTGTGTACTAACTTTGACATGAAAGATATTGGTAAAGCAAATGTAATGCTAGGAATTAAAATTACTCGATCTGAACTTGGAATTTCTTTAGATCAGAGTCATTATATTGAGAAAATTCTAAAGAAATACAATTACTATAAACCAGCATGTACTCCATATGATCCTGGTGTATATTTAAGAACACCGGTGACGGTGTTAGACAATCTAAATACGCGAGCATTATCGACAGCGTACGATATGCCACTTATTGTACTAGACTCGACATAGCTTATGCTGTGGGGTTACTATGTACGTTTACTAGCATGCCTAATATTGAGCATTGGGATGCTATTGAAAGGGTAATGAGATACCTAAAACGAACTATTAATTTTGGGTTACCTTATCAAAAGTTTCCCGCTGTCTTAGAAGAATTTAGCGATGCTGATTGGAACACCCTTTCGGATGATTCCAAGGCCACCAGTGGGTACATTTTCACCATAGTTAGTCGATGTGTTTCATGAAAATCCAAGAAACAGACTATTTTAGCTCAGTGTACAATGGAGTATGAGATGATAGCACTAGCACCATCTACTGAAGAAGCAAGTTGGTTGCGAAGCTTGCTATTAGATACCCCTTTGTGGGAGAGACCGATTCCAACCGTATTGATCCATTGCGATAGTACTGCAGCTATCGCAAAATTTCAGAACCATTATTATAACGCAAAAAGGCGACAAATATGTCGCAAGCATAGCACTCTTAAAGAATATCTCTCTACTGGAGCTGTAAGAGTGATCACGTGCGTTCTGATGATAAACTTGGATGATCCTTTGACGAAAGGACTAGCTCGGGATAAGGTGTTTAATACCTCGAAAGGAATAAGACTTAAGCCCGTAAATTAACGAGTCACTTGTAAAGGTAACCTAACCCGTGGACTGGAGATCCCACTAAATGGGTTCAAAGGGTAAAAACAATCCACAAGTGATATAAGTTGAATCATACATAAAAAAAAAAGACTTTTGAGTTCTATTCCATTAACTTTGTATACATGCATGATAATATGAAGATTTAGTAGGTTTGGAGTGGAGTACCTAACTTAGCAGTACTCTTGATAGTCTTACCTATGTTAATGTGAAAGCGTGACCGCATTCTATGAAATTTGGGGCAAATCTTCTAGAGCATTTACTACACTGGGATACACGTGCATGGCCGAAAAGCACGGACTTTAAACGACACCGTGATAAGTTTGCATGTGTGATGTTGTTAGAGATAGAGTTCAAAACTACGAGTTACTGTGGTATAATCTTAATTATATTCACTATGTAATGGTTCAAGTTGACAAACACCTTTACTTATGTACAATTTTATAAACTTATACTGCTCGATGAAAAATTGTTTTCTTGGAAAAATTCAAATGGGGGATTGTTGAAACATATGTGAATTTTCCTTTAAAATTACGCTAATCTTATCAGTTAGATAGAATGTCAACAACCAAGTCCTTTTTAATAGAAACACTTATCTATCGGTTAAATCACCAAGTCAATCTCCACTTTTCTATCCACTAGCCCTCTTTAATGTTAGTAAAATTTATCCTACCGTTATATTTTTCATCTATACAAGTACAGAGACTTTAGTTGAAACGACAGAAATATAGAAAAACATGGCAAGCTAATATATTCTATACTTACAAAAACCTCTCTGATACTTTACATATATTTTTAGTTTCCGAGCAGTGTGATTAGGGTGTTAGTATTTGGGGGTATCTTAAGTGCAAAAAAGTACCTAGACAGATGAGAATTCTGCAAAACTCTAAACATACAATTTTATCTTGTTTTTATTGTCAAGCAACAAAAGGTTTTCAAGCCTTAGGCATCCTGGTATACAAGGCCGGCACTGACGGAGTTCATTGAGTTTTGATTATTTCCTCTCCACATACAAGTTTCCACAAGCACCGGAAAAAACAAGGCAGACTGGTTAAGCACATTGAGTGAAAAGAAAAGAAAAACTTAATCTACTTGACGGGAGAATCTCATGTCAAAAATGTCGTGTAATCCTTGAGCTATTACTACATCATGACTTTCTACAAGATATCTTACATGCCCAAGCAAATGAAAAATTTTGCATGACCCTGGGCTTTGGTTCAAAGAGTCTTGCTTACAACTGCTTCTAAGGGCGCCGTCAAAGACTTGTGGGAAGTCAAGGTCTCAGTGCTCATACAACCTATTAGATGGCTTTTACCAAGTTATAGGATATTACAACCAGATACCAAAAGTGCTGGCTCGCTTGTCGCAGCAATACTTTCTTGATGTTTTTCCTTTTCTGTAAATTTTGGCTCTTTACTCATCTACCAGTTGTGTACGATTCCTTCAAATTGTCATTTTGGTCCATGTTGTCTCTTTGGATTGTGATCTCTTTTAGGTCTACAAAATTATTTTGTTTTGAAGTACATTTGAGCCTTAAAAGTAGCGAGTTTGACATAACCCCGAGCGAGCTCAAACCCATAAGGGCTCCGGCAATTGATGGAGTTAGCATGGTACCCGTCACTGGAAGCAACATTCCAGCAGCAATAGGAATTCCAACCTGTTAAATACACAAGCAGATGTTCGGAATATTGTATAATACAAACATAGGAGGAAAATACAATTTTCTACACCAATGCATCATTTGATTTCGATTTTGTAAATAAATCTGCAAAACTCAGTGATTGTATATTATTCTACAATTTACTACTTGGTGTACAATTAGAGAAAAAAATATAGGCTGCAATTCACAAAATCAAACATCCTGTTTTTTCTGCTTTTGTACATATTCCTATCTTATTTTTCCTGTTCTGGTCCGCCGAATTATGTATTTTTTTCGATATGAGGTAAAGATGCAAGAAAAAGGCATAGGATAGCGTTATAATAGCAAATTTGCAGATTGGTGTACAAAATTGAACCAAATAGTAATTAACATCAAACAGAACTGGATGGGTAATTTTTTCCTCAAACACGTCAACTGGTAGGGAATTTGAAAAACATATCTACCGTAGTACCTGTGTATCAATCAGCAGAGAAAGATAAACAGAAACTTTAGGATTTCTTTTATTAGTGGAAATCTAAATGTTGTAATTTTAGCATAAAGAGCTACTAGGACTGCGAACAAGATAAGATGGTTTGCTAGGATGTGTATTTGAAAACATTCCTACAATTTAAAGAGTCATCAAATGAAGAAAAAAAAATACAGACAAACTCATCATTACCAGATTATAGGTGAAGGCCCACCAGAGATTTTGCTTCACGGTCTTCATGGTCAGTTTGCTAAGTTCAAGGGCATCAAGCAACTGCATAGAAATGCTAGGCTCAAATTTTTTATCAAGGGTAATCATGTTAAGTAAAGTTTATTTTACCAAGGAAATCAAGGTATAACCACCTTGACAGTTATTAACACAGTATTCTAATAGGAATTGTCCATGACAATGGTCAGTGTATTGAATTAAAAAGAGTAAATACAACTCGCTTGCCAGATTTAAGATTAACTATGTCAACATGTTGGTTTATTGGCCAATTTGGTTGCTTTACCCCTGTAGTTTCCAACCGTTTTTAATGCATACCACTATATTTTATACTCTTATCACAAATGGAATCAGCCAATTCATAACAGGTTCAAGATGAGCATCGAATAATCCCAGTTCAAAACTGCCAAGCGGCTTACGTCACGGAATTTAAATTTAATCTAATGACCTAATTTGCAAACAAATACCAGCATAAAACTTCACATAGACATGCATGCCGACATCATTAGCCAACATGCAACTTACAATATTGCAAAATTAAACAGAAAAAAGAGAGCCATGTGGATTTCTGCTATCAACTTTACTGATGTATTTGCAGAGGCAATAAAGAAGAGCGACGAAAGTGCCTCAATCTTAATTAAATTTCCCTATGTTCCATATTAAGAGTCCACTACCGCAAAAACAACTGTTTAAGGACATTAATAACTACTTTATTATTACTTTCCAAATTCATCCTACTTTTTTTCCGGTAAGTATTCATCCTACTTTATGCCTTGTCAAATGATGTATTGAATGAAAAAGTAGGGTTTTCCCTGTGTTTCATTTTTTTACTACATCAAACTTCGATTTTTAATCGCATTTTTGCTTCATATTTAAAAAGTATCTAGTAGGTTTATTATGTGTTGGGGAAGTCTAACGATTTTCTAGGATAATGTGTTTGGTTTGGGGAAGTAAATGATTAAGAACAAAATATCTCAGGAACCTACTAATATGGTAAAATCTATGCCGCATACATATATTATGTATATATGTATGTATGTATAAATTACATAAACACCTGAGACAACCGGTTGCCCATCAGCACAATGGAGGACGCCTCGCTGGCAGCTCCAGCACCTCCACCAATTGCAACTCCAACATGTGAAGAAGCTAAGGCAGCTGCATCGTTGATTCCATCACCAACCATGGCGACTATATTGCCATCCTTCTGAAGTTCTCTTATGAAATTCTTCTTCTGCTCTGGTTTGATTCCATATTTCACCTGTCACTATTAGCATTAGTCAAAGAAACAATACCACTGATGCAACTTAAACTAAGAAATAGCTGATTACGAGTACTAATTCAGGAATATCGAGCAATTGATGGCCAGGTTCCAGGCATACCCAGGACATCATAATCCACATTATAGGTGATGATTAAAAGTAAGGCGGGTCAAACATGGAATTTAAAAATATTAATTAAAACTGCAGCTAACACAGCTCAGAACAGAATCCATCCTTACCGATAGATTGGGAGACCCCGGATCAATTTTAAGTAATTGTAGGATAAAATGCAAATAACCCGCATGTATGATGCCGGTATTGCAAATAAACCACATGTACTTTGGTAAGTAGCAAGTAACCCCCAATGATTTTTTAATGTTTTAGAAACAACCCCCATTACCAACTTTTTTAATATTGTATAACATTGTGTTCTATGACCCAGTTTGGATATATATTTGTCTTGATACATAAAATATGGTAATATCTATGCATTAAAAAGAGACCGTTTACGAAAAGTTTTAGATAGAGCAATTTGAAATAAAAAAAAGCCAAATAGATATGGAAAGTTGCACTTTTTAACCAAAAAAATGGTGCCATCCCGCTTTCAGTTTGTATTGCAAAATGGACCACAGAGCAAAATTGAGGCCTTTTCGGATCAGATATGGGGCCAAATTTCAAAATTATCTCGTTAATACAAGTATGGTAAGTGCTCGAGCGATGTGGGACAATTTCAACACTCCTCTCACTTGTGGGTTGGTCAATTTCCGAGAAGCCCAACAAGCGCAATCAACAAATTGGGTGGAGGTGGACCAACATGCAGACTTGGCTACCCTAAATTACATAATTATTCGTTAAAAAAAAAGATGTTTGAAGAACTAAAACAAGCCCTTTGATAGTTACCTGCTCTATTGGAATTCCAACAACAGATGCAACATATTCAGCAGTACTCTTTTTATCACCAGAAAGCATATAGAGATTGACACCTAGCTTATGCAATGATTCAACCACATGTTTAGCATCTTCTCGTATTTGATCCTCAATGTAAATTTGACCAGCTATTACCCCATCTACTCCTACATACACTACTGATTGATTTACATGCTCCTCCAAATCTTGAAGCGGACTAATACCCACCTCGTGCCTGTAAAAAGCTGAAAAAATGAGATTCTAGGAACAATTTACAAAGAAAACAAAAGGCCTGATTAATTTTCAGTAAAATGCTGTATTTGAACTTTCGCAATTGACTTCCATGAACTGTTTAGAATGGCATCTCTTATATTCTTATATTCTTTAACCCATAAAAAGTTTTAACGTATCTGAACTGTTTAACCCATAAAAGAGTAATGCACAAAACTGTTTTTTACAAAAAAATCGTTTGAGCCAATCCGCATAGATATTAAAAAACTACCTAGAATAAATGAAGAAGAATCCAAATGGATCATCAAGCATACAATTATGCAAATTTAGAGTTGGGCTTGTAGGTATTGAAAATTTTATAAAGTACATGGGGGTGAGTCGATGTAAAAAGAAAACCAAAGTACCAACGAGTTATTTGCAAATCACTCATACTAGAGTCTACATGTTTTTTTTTTTACCCGTAAATTTACCATAACATTTGTATAAATATCCAAACCTCCACCAATAGGTGAACAATTATTCTACCTCCTATCTAAGAAGTTTTTTGGGGGGGTAAATCTCATTTCTAAGACGTTAGGTAATGATATAGAGAAAAATCGGGTCGATGTTATCCAACTATGTCATCATTAAAAAAAGCAGCAGGAACATAACAAGTAAAATTCCATAGCAGCTGTCTTAAAGATGAAAATTAATAAAATAAAGAACCTTTACTTCTAAAGAAGTAAATAAACAAGTACCTTTGGACCCAGTCCAGTGTACCAACAGATACTCTCTTATTTGCAACAGTTGCTACAGCACCAAAACCAGGCTCCTCTCTGAATGTTCCATCTACAACCTGCAGATTTGATTTTTCTTCTTTAATTATAGTTGGTAACATTTTTTTACTAATAATACTACCAGCGGACACATTCATGATTCAACACAAAATCTATGGCACTTCTTATTTTTGTCTTTTACAGTGATGCACGCATGCAACTTTATACAACTAAAAGAATCATGTGAGCTGATGCAAAAAGAAAGGGACAAAAAAATGGACTGACGATAAACTATCTAAGCAGCACCAAATATGTAGCAGTTAAACAGAGGGGTTTTCCGTATACAAGTATTCCTAAGTGACTTGAACTACAAGTAAACTGAACAAAAGATTCAAAACTTGGCAATAATAGTACATACAAAAAACTAAACCGAGAGATCAGAATTCATTTTTTTTACTTCTACTAGAATTGCACAAATTTTTAAGCTAAATATAGCATACCTGTATTTTTGGACAATTGGCAGCACGAGCAGCTTCCACAATTGCTTTCCCAATTGGATGGATTGTATTTGATTCAACTCCAGCAGCCAATGCCAAAACTTCTAAGTCTGACCATACATGATTGGTATCTGGTCTGTCCAAACATTTTAATATTCAATTTTCATTGAACTAAAGACTCGGTAAGGGTAAGATCCAACTAATGGATAATGTACGACTTAGACGTATACTATAATTTTAATGTCTAATTATAATGTCAATGCTCAATCATGTTCCAATTTTGTTTTTCTGAAGTCATGCATTCCAGCATTAATGAATATTGCAGGCTACTGAAAGGCTTTGAACTAAGAAGCCTACTTCACTTGGGCCCAATCTGCGAACAAGTCCTATCTGTTTCGGCACTACCGATTACAAATGTAATTAAAAGAAGGATCGAAATTCAAAAAAGAAAACAAAGCAACAACTATTTCTCCGTGTGTTGTTTTCATACACCCTTGAATTTATTACAATCTGCCCTATTCAATCTCCCCAACTTTAGAAGTTCAACTTCATTTAAATGACTTGGGTTTTCTTTTTTTTACATGAAATCATGGGATCCTGTAATATTTAAAGTTAGCATCTCTTTACAAAGAAGTTAATGATACGACAAGATCAGATGAGGTCTTAGCTGAATAACCCTTACAACAGTTGTTACTCGCTAGTAATAGCCTTTACCCAAGCAATTGAGACATCTTTGCACCCCTATTGGCTAGAGAGATGGAGCGGAGGGTTCGAATGGTGGCGGAGGAAGTTAGAGAGAGAGTGAAAACTCCGGTCAATGCTACTCCGACCACCGTCACTAACGACCGTACACCACCTCCACCGCCAGTCGCCATTTTCTTCTTTTTATTTATTACTCTGTTTTTATGACTTGGGTTTTCTCTGACTGCAGTTTCTAAACAGATAAGCTGAGTTTATATACTGAGAAAAAAGCTGGATTTTCTCAGATTCTAACTTTTTTTTAGCTGGTTAACCAAATTGAATATAGCTTTGAAGAAAAAAATCGAAAAAGAACTGGGCTTAAAAGCTGCAAGCAAACAGTGGATGTATAACGAAAAATGGACAGCATATAATTCTGTATCACTCAACTGTGAATCATCTTTAGTACTTTGAAAACCTTCCGTCACCACCTTCATCACAATTGGCCTTCCAACTGTCAAAGTCCCTGTTTTGTCGAAAACTAGAGTGTTGATCGAAGCAAATTTCTCCAAGACATTTCCTCCACGCAAAAGCAACCCTCTAGTTGCCCCTAGTGATGTTCCCACCTACACATGACTTCAATCAATCACATGAACGATGAACTAGTTCCAGACAGTTTAATGTTTTAAAACACCAAAGGCTTTTTGCAATAATTTCATTAAAGCATAAGCATGGATGCGAAAAGCGTGAGATATTAATCATATCCATAAAAAATATAGGTAAAACGGCATAATTCATATTCAGTACATTAATACCTAAAAAAAAAAGTAGTAAAAACATAATTCATTGAAACTATGCAGATATTAAAATTGGGGTTTTATAGGTTTAGTACACCAAACTATCTGCTTTAACGATTTGGGTACCCACCTTTCAAATTTTCCAATTTAGGTACCACACTATAATAACTTTCCAATTTAGGTACCACCGTCTAAATAAATCACGGAATCATGTCACGTGACATTTGACAAACATTAATTTGAGAGGCTAATTTGACAATTTTGCACAAAAATGTCATCCTATAAAAACGTTTCCCCTAATTTCACACATAACAAAAATTTGGATTATATGCTAATTTTTTTTTGTGTGAAATTGGGGGGAAATAGTTTCTAATATGACATTTTTGTGCAAAATTGTCAAATTAGCCTCTCAAATTAATGTTTGTCAAATGTTACGTGACATGATTCCGTGATTTATTTAGACGGTGGTACCTAAATTGGAAAGTTATTATAGTGTAGTACCCAAATTGGAAAATTTAAAAGGTGGGTACCCAAATCGTTAACAGCACTATAGTTTGGTGTAGTAAATGTATTTTTTCCCTATTTAAATAAAAAATGAGATTCAAGGTTTATAACTGAAATTAAGGCAAGAAAAACAATTTTTAATGATCACAAAAAGTTCTGAAATATAACAGTTTCGTCCTGTATGGCAAAAAATAGTAGATAATTCAATACTTTTTGAAAATTAAGCAGAGCTTAAGAATTTGGAGCTTTACTTCTCAAAGCGTAAGTAAGTTACAGTTTTTTTTTAATCTTTTTATCTTTTTAGCAAAACTAACAAATCTTTTTTAATCCTACCAGTAAAATAGCGATGATGACGCGTGGAATCGAGTTTGTAAATAGAGAATTTCACAAAAGTCAATAAGATGGAATAAACTGTTAATTCACATAAAAGTACCAGGACAGCAGTTGGCGTTGCAAGGCCTAGTGCACATGGACAAGCAACAACCTGCAATGAGAATGCAATGTATTCGATATTCCTTATGCCATTCAAGGTGCAAAAGCTGAATAAAGTATGCACAAAACCCAATAACGAGTAGGAAATAACTGGATTTCAGTAGACAAAGTCTAAATTATCTAACTTTAAGATCTTTCACATAATTTTAGTTTCATTGAAAAATTAAGATCGACCAGGATTCACAGCACCATATATCAAAACCACGATGGGTTGATAGGCCCGGTAGGAAAGGCAGGAAATATGCCTACAAAGTCAATTAATCAGAATTTCACCCATGAATCTGAAGTATCCTAAAGGATTTCCCCTCAAACTCGCCACCAGTTGTAAAATACAAGGCAAATCAGAGGGTCTCTTTTTCAGTTTTTTCCACTAAAGTATCACCAGATTTTGATTTTTGTACACCAACCTAATATATTAGCAATTACTACACTGACGTGACATTTTTCGATGATTTTAGTACACTTAGTATACCATATAAAGAATTAAATCATAGGACAGGACATCGGCGTACTAAGTTAATACAAAAAAAAATGATACAATACTATTAAATAATTTTATAAAGTAGGCATACTATTATATCCCATGTTTTCGTTTGAGTCCCGAACCTATGTCCTTCTATATTTTAGTCTCTGGTTTGTCATTGTTTTCCTACGCAGTATAGAAAATTATCGAGAAATGTAACATTAGTGTACTAATTAATTTTTTTTCCGTTGGCTTACAAAATCGAAATCTGATGATACTCGAATTTAGAATACTGTAATTGATTCCCCAAAATCAGACAAGTAACAACAGTCATCAAGCATAGAGACATAAAACTCCTTAATAGTGAAATGAAAAATAACTTTATTCTCAACTTTTCTCTTACCAGCACACTGCAAGACAGTTGCAGAGCCAATGAAACCGGGGTTCCTTGATAAAAAGCTACAGGTACAATTTGAGCACCAAAAAAGTTCCAAAACAAAAAAGTAGCCGCAGAGAGTGCCATTACACCATAAGTAAAGTGCCCAGCCACCTATTACAACAGAAGCAACGCCATTTTAGTTTAATGGAGATAACCGTAAAACTCACTATGCCTAGCAAAAATAAGCTAATGTCCTAATACAAGGAAGTAGTATGCACACAGGTTTATCTCGAATTTCAAACCAGATAGAGAAACCCAACGCCTAGGGCACATAAAGTGAAGGCCTACACAATCATTAGTACTTATCTGAAAAAAATTATCAATGTAAACTGATTGTTGTTGACACCATGAACTAGCAACGGAAACAGATATGAAGAGCCAAAGCATGTCTTCTGTAAAGTAATTGATTTTATACAGTTAACTGAACTGATTGAAGAAAGGATGAATAAATTTAATGTAAACCTAGTTTTTCGCTCCTTTCACCTACTCCTATTACAGAACTTAGTCAATTAAAAATCAGGATATTTCATGAACAACTTTGTCTTAACGTCTACAATCTCCCACTTGTAATCTGTAGAATCCATGATAAAGTGAGACTAAAATACTTAAAGGAGGATTCAGTACAACGTATACGTAGCGAAAATAAATCGTTGTGAGACTTGAATCTGCATCTAGGTAAGAGTCAAGATGGTTTTGATAATGCACTTGAAGGTTATGGATTTGATGATAGAAATAGCACGAGAGATAACATTCTAGATTTCACACTGTGAACTGGGGTAGCAAATACATGGTCTAAAAAGAGAGAAGCAATATAAAGGTGAGTCAAATTAACTATTTTTTGACCACGTATACCGATATAAACATTTTAATTATTGTAAAGTTATACCACAAATGAATGACACCATTTTCTATATAGTGTTTCGCAATTTACATCCACATAAGTAAAACATTACGTAATACCATAATAGGAAGGACGATATTAAACACCAAAAAGAATAAGATACCTTATCAGCCAAACGCTGCACAGGAGCCTCTCTACTCTGAGCTTCTTCTACTAAACGAACAATGTCGCCCATAGCAGTCTCACCACCTGGTCTTCTTACTTCAATTGTAAGCTTCCCATTTAAGTTTATCGTTCCTGCAGCAACTTCAGCCTTTTGTATAGGCATTTTTTCGATATATTAAAAAAAGTGAAACAGGCAAAGCAAGTTGCAAATGCAACCATACCAGCAAACGATTAAAAAATAAAAAAAAACTCACTTAGAACTAAACCTAAAAATAGACAGTGGGTGGAGAAGACTTAGGGTTTGACCCAATAATTTTTAAAGTTATGTGAATCCTAGTGCACCCATCAACTCATTAGAAAAGAGAATGTTTAAGTAAGCAAGAAATGGAAATGGAAAGTATTGTTTATCAATTTGTTATAGCAAACATAATTTGCCCCGATAACATATACCAGCCCTTTAAATCAATCTAGCTGCAGCGCAGTACCAACAATTATTATTGGGACAAAAATATAAGACCAATAAATGAGTGCGGGGTGCAGGGGATCTTTTGATATAGTCATGCAATGTGTTATTGTTTGTGTCCTTGCAAAATTTCTTTAAATGAAAATAAAATCATATCAGCATTTAAGTATATATTACCCCAGGTAATTTTGTAACAGGCAGAGGCTCCCCTGTGAAACTTGACTCGTCAACTGCACTTCTACCTGCTCTCACTATGCCATCAGCTGGAACACGATCCTAACCAACGGAAAATAACATAAATCAGACATTTATCTTTTTCGAAAATTTTAGAAAGATCCGAAGTGGCAAAACAAAATAAGAAGCCTGTTAACATTAAATATACCAGATGCGTGTAGTCAATCTTAATAGAGAGAGACCACGCAAAGAAAATAACTTTTTCAATGGGAAAAACAGGAAATGCAACAAACAAGTTTTAAACGAATTATCACTATTATAAAAATTCGTTGAATTTTTTACTCACACCAGGCAGTATAACAATTTGATCACCGATTGAGAGGCTGTTAGATGGAACTTCAACTGTGGAACTCAACTCATCTGCTTCATTTTTTACCACAAGGCGGGCTTTTGATGGCAAAATACTTAAAAGGCCAGTCATATCACTGCTAGCTTTTATTTTAGCTCTCTGCTCAAGATTTCTTCCCAATAAGACAAATGCTATTAGCATAATTGGCTCCTCAAAGAAGGACTTCCAACCCTGCAAGAGGAAAAACTCCAGTTAAGAGTATTCAACATCAACCAATTATGTTATTAGTATTAAGAGTCGGACCAATTTTCTTTGCAAATGATATTTAAGACATGCTTTAACCAAATGCACCCTACTTGCAAAACAATAAATATATATTTGACTTTGATCAGGGATTTACACAGATTTAAAACAGTAGACCCCAGAAGCAAGACTGCCAAATTGTCAAATCAACGGTTTGCAAGAAGCTTCTTCATGTGCTTATAAATCTTAAAGGTTGAGGCTGAAAATCAACCACTTTTTTTTTCTTTGGAATTTTTCTCCTATTCCTGTTCCTTGTTTTCCTTTCTTTTATTCTTTATTTGCAAAGGGAGTGTGTTACTTATAGACTTAGCAAAGAAAGGGGCATTCTTGAAACTGCATGATACGAAGATCTTAATCCTTTTATAGACTTACCAACTGTCCTCTTGGAAATCAACTGTCACAAGACAGTTACTAGGAAAGAAATAGCCACATGATGCTTAAAAAAGTATTAACTACTTGTGAAGAAATAAACTATGGATTATTTTCAAGACACATACCAGTTTTGGAAGTATTGCAGCTAATGAGCTCACTGCAAAAGATGACAAAGCACCAAGACCAACTAAAGTATTCATGTTTGGGGCCCCCTTAACAAGTCTACTTATTCCATCAATGATAAGTTGCCGGCCAGGACCAAGTAGTGCAAATAAAGAGAGAGAGACATGGAACCCTGTGGAATGGAGAGCATGAAATATTGAAGCTTTTGCCCCAAGAAAATGAGATAGGTGGCCAAATAAGCAAACAGCGCATAATGCCCAAGAAACAGCTAGCTCACGGCCTGTCAAAAGAATAACAAAATAAATCAAAGAAAAATTAGTTAAAATAATGTCCCTTGACAATATTCTCACAAGTATTACACAGTTATAAAAAACAGCAATAAAGTAAAGTTTTGGTTTAGAAAAATTTGGCAGCAAAGTTGATCTTAGGATTTTTCTAGTGAAGTGCTGAATCAACCTTCGTGTTGTAATAATGATGAATGAGAGAAGAAGATAATTACCACTTTCTTTTAGGCGTTTATGTTTTTCATCCATCTTCCTTTCAAGTACTTCTGAAAAGTTATTTTTCACAGGATCTGCAAAACAAGCAAATATCATAGACCTACAAGATTAGAGACTAAAATAGAAGAAGAAAAATATAAAATCCTAAAAAAGCTTTATTTAAGTAGTCCTACTACTCCTCTCGCAAAAAGTGTAGAGTAGCTAATGCAGCCAAAACATTGACAAGGTATGATTAAATTATCACTATTATCACAACTACTATATTTGGTTGAATCCCACCTATTATACTCTTTATTTTCTGATAAGAAAGAGACGTATTCCCATAGGATAGGATGCAAGAAGGATAGCTTTCCCAAACTCTCTCTTGACTTCCATATAACAAACAAACAGGCGGCCAAATTTGAAAAAATTTAACATCAATTCTCCTCCAATAGACAGAGAAGACGCCAACTCTCTCTGCCAAGTTTACTTTTTCTCTCTGTCAACTTGAGAATAATGCTCTTCTTATATATCAAAACTCATAAATCTGAAAAATCTCTAGTCTACTAGATGATGTCGCCAAGAAACAATATACCTGAAGGCATATGAAACAGGCAGGACAATATTTCTTCAACCAAAACACGCCAACAAAATATTACCTTTCAAACATCAACATCAACATATATCCCATCAAACACAAAGGTTTCCACAAGCCCAGCAGACAACAACAGCACATTATGCTAAAAATTGTAAACAGTTTATCTGGTCATCTCATGGCTTTTCTACATTGCATAATGTAAACAACTCTCTAGTCACAATACACAATCACGAAACAAGGCATTTTCAGCTACCTATACGATCAAAATGGTAGCATTAATGCGATAACACCCATTATTGTGGCAGTGGAACAATAATTTATAATGGAGAAGTCATATGGAATCACCTCGAATGTTAGACTTGAAACCACATGTGGTCAAATGTGTTGCTAGGGCCTCTCCTAATTGCTTCTGCCAATATGGCATAACCTTGGCTTCAGCGACAGGCCATACAATTGCTGTTTCCGTCGCAAGATTGACACTAGCAGAAGACACATTTGGCTGTCAGAACGGGTAGTGATATTGGTGAGGACATACTTGTATAGACGTATATAAAAAAAAGTCTTCCTTCTTATATAAAAACACGTAAATGACAAAATAAAAGATAGCTCGAAAATAACATTTATTCTATAATCTTACTCACTTGACTTTCCAACATTCTTTTTACACTAGCTGCACATCCTCCGCAGGTCATTCCCTGAAAGGGAGAGATTTATAACATTATAGCAGTTCATTTGTACAAAAATAACAAGAAAAAAGCCAAAAGCCTTGTGTAACAGTGTAAGTAAACGCATAATGTTCTATTTCTGCATATATTAAAGAAAATCGATGATTGATTGCAGTTTCAAGTAAAAAAGATAAAATCTTCTTTGATAATCTTAGAGCTTACCATAGTTGCACGAAGCGGGAGCGAGGAAGCGGATGGTGTAGAAGTGAGGAAGCGTGGTCGGAAGCGTCTAGGATAATTTTTATTTTTATTTCTATAGTTTTATGTAATAAAATACTATTAAACGATAATAATCCTCTCAATACTTAAAAAAATAGAAAAGAAAAATGTAGTACTCTTTCAGGTTAGCATAGGCATATGAGCCGATGTGTTAGGGTTGGGTTATATATGGATGTGGAAGTTTCCGCGAGCTTCCGAAGCGCGGAAGCGTCAGCAGTTCGGAAGCTTCCTGCAACTAAGGAGCTTACACACTTCAAGCTTTACTGAAACCTAGATTATCTTTGTTTCATTATTACTTAGGTCCGTATGTTATTTTGTCCTGGCTGGAGTTCTAATCATACAATACGGGCCTAACAAGCGAGTTCCTAGTATCTCATTACTAAATTTCCTTGATAAAGAAAAAGGGATAGAAATATGAAACTGGATATGACAACTGTAAATCCGGCAAGAAATAAACAGCGGGCCCTAAAATTACAACTCCAAATGTATAGTAGCATAAGCAAGAAATTATAAGCTAAAGAACCATAGGTATGGCTTGTTTGATAAACACAAGTATGTTTTTTCTGTACTTTTACTTTCAAGTATAAATATAAAGTATAAATTTTTGTTTGGTACCTCCTCAAAATTACACTTTTTACACGAAATTGAAAAAAACCTTCGATTCTAGTGCGTCTTTTGTTAAAAATATACATAAGTATCAAAACTTTGTGACTCAAAAGTACCAAAAGGTGTATGCATGTTAGCAACCCATGCCAAACAAGCTTACTTATAAGTAAATTGTAAAGAGAAGTTTACTCATGATGCTACACCAAAAACAAGCAGGAGAAGCAAAATGGTGACCGTTGAGGGTTTTTTTTATTCCTTTCACCGTGTATTTTGACTATAATTTGCTGAAAATAGTTACTAACATTGTATTGTTAAGTAAATTTGGTACCCCCAACATAAAAACCAGGGGGAAGCTAAAGTGAAGACCATCGGGGGCCACAACACCTCGTCAGCCTTAAATTTGTAATTTTTTTTTGTTTATGTTTCGTTAAAAGGCGTGTAATAAATGACCACGATATAGCAAATATTCTGCTGTAAATTAGATATATTCTGCTGTTTTTTGATTAGATTAGATTAGATTAGACAATATCATTCTATTTTAGTCAAGTTAATATCTATAGAGATATTCCCCTAACCTTTAGGAATGTTGTTATGTTATTTTGTTAGTCTTGTCTGCCTATATAAAGGAGACATTTAGTCTGTATTTGTATTGGATTTTGATTCATTATGATAAGAAGTATTCCTCTTATTTTACTCACATGGTATCAGAGCCGATACGGCTATTCCGATCGATCCTATAGCCTTCAGCCATGCCAAATTCAGATGTGGCTGAGTCTGCAGCTTGCGCTAAGCGCAATTCTGCCTCTCAAACAACTCATGACTGCAATTCTGCCTCTCATTTGCCCACAGCCTCATCAGACAACTCATCACTGCAAATAACCCTTCATAAACTGAACGAAAAAACTTTTTGCAGTGGTCACAGTCTCTCTCTTTTCCTGCGTGGCAAAGGACGGATTGGTTATATCACCGGTGCAACACCAGCTCCAGCGTCAACTGATCCCACTTATGCCCGATGGGATGCCAAAAATTCCATTGTCTTGACATGGCTCATCAATTCCATGGATATGCACATCGGAAGAACTTACATGTTTTTTCCGACGGCTGCAGATCTCTGGACTGCGATTCATGAGACTTATTCGGATATGGGGGATGCTTCTCAGGTGTTCGAGATCAAGACGAAGCTTCGCAAACAACGTCAAGGCTCTCTCCGTCACCGAATACTACAGTGCTCTTTGTAGTCTCTCGCAGGAACACGACCAATACTACTCCAATGAGTGGAAGTGTGCTGCTGATGCTAAGCTTTCTGCCGAGCATATGGAGGAGCGTGTGTTTGATTTACTCTATGGCCTCTCGCCCCAACTTGATGATGCACGCGGCCGCGTGCTAAGTCATGATCCGTTTCCTACGTGAAGCCTTTGTTGAGGTATGCAGAGAAGAGACTCGACGCAAAGTCATGCTTGTCCCCAAAACGGAGTCTGTCATGGAGGCTACAACCCTTGCAGCTTTAAACTTCTCCAGCTTTCGTCACAATCCGGGTGGTGATCAGACTCTTTCCTTTGGGGATTCTCGGCCTAGCTCCAAGTCTACTCGCCCGTTTTGTGAGCATTGCAAGCGTACAGGTCATGTTGGAAGCTTCATGGACACCCCGACCAACATCGCCTGCGTAAGTCTGTTGATGCCAAAGGATTCCACACGGACAACACGTCCAGCCCACTACCGTTCTCAGCGGAACAAATCGAGCAACTAAAGCTCCTTCTCAGTGCCACCTCAACCTCCTCGACGCCTATGAAGCAACATCACTGCATTGTGGCGAAAAAAGGTAATTCTAGCACAGCCCTAACCTCCCATGTAACCCATGTTGATGATTGGATTGTAGATTCGGGCGCATCCGATCATATGACAGGAGCATCGCACTTGTTTTCAAACTGCACACCGTGCTCAGGTATTCACAAAGTTCGCATTGTCGATGGCTCACTCTCCTCAGTAGCCGACAAAGGATCGGTTATACTTTCTGATCGTCTAACACTATATTCCGAACACTATTCCGTGTTACATGTTCCCAAACTGTCTTATAAATTGTTGTCCATTAGCCAACTCATTCGGTCTCAACCTTGTGTGGCTCACTTTACCCTAAATTCTTGTGTCTGAAACCTTTCAGGGACGATGATTGGGACTGCGATGGAGCATGAAGGGTTGTACTACATAAAGACAAGAACTTTCAAGAGTGAGCAAGCCCACACATCTGCTTGCAAGTTTGTTTCTACGTCAATCGTATCTAGTGAAATAATGTTGTGGCACAATAGATTGGGTCACCCTAGTTTTCCATATCTGAATAAATTGTTTCCTCATTTGTTCATCAATAAAAATCTGTATTCGTTTCATTATGATATTTGTCAATTAGCTAAGCATACTCGTGTACCTTTTAAATCAAGACCCTATATTGCCTCGACCCCTTTCTCACTCATTCATACTAACTTATTGGGTCCATCTAGGGTGTCCAACATGAGTAGGACTCGGTGGTTTATCACATTCATTGACGATCACTCTCGCATGACTTGGATTTATTTAATGAAAGAAAAATCTGATACTGCATACACTTTCAAGAACTTTCACACCATGATTAAAACTCAATTTAATGCATGTGTCAAAGTCCTTATAAGTGATAATGGAAAAGAGTACTTAAATGATATCCTAGGTCCTTACTTCATTGCAAATGGCATAGTCCACCATAGCTCGTGCACGAACACCCCCCAACAAAATGGGGTGGCGGAAAGAAAAAACCGCCACATTCTAGAAATTGCTATGAGTATTATGTTCACCACAAATGTTCCTAAATACTATTGGGGGGAAGCCGTTCTTGCAGCCTCATACCTTATTAACCATATGCCATCGAAAGTCCTGAAGTTCCGAACACCTTTGCAAGTGCTCCTAGACACGTACCCTGATACTCATCTGTTCACAACGAAATTCCAAACTCGAGTCTTTGGGTGTGTGTCCTATGTCCATATCCATTCTCAGAACCGCTCTAAGTTTGATCCCCGAGCTATAAAATGTGTTTTCCTTGGGTATTCGTCCACAAAAAAAGGTTACAAATGTTTTGATCCAATTACCAAAAAATTGTTTATTACCATGGATGTCACATTGGTCGAATCAGTTCCTTTTTATCCCAAATCGTCGCTTCAGGGGGAGAACATAGGTGAAGCTCGTTTTTGGGAGCAAACAACAACAATTCCTAACCTGGTCATTGACCACACGACCCACTTAATCAGCCACAATAGTGTCCCAAGTCAACCCGAAAATGCACATTCAGGAACAAGTGAACAGGCTGGGAACCCGATGGTAGTACGTGTTTACTCTCGTCGAAAAAACCCTCATGTAGTACATGCTGCCCCAATGCTCCAAGCTACACCAGAATCTGAACCGAGGGAATCTGAACAAGGAAGTGCAAAATGAGACAGGTATGGATTTTGTTGGTCCACTTAATATTATTGATGAACATGTAGATGTTGTAAACAGAGTTGATGATCTTCCAATAGCTCTTCGGAAAGGTGTGAGAAACTGCACCAAATACCCTCTTCAAAAACAACTGTCGTATGGGAAATTGTCTCAACAATACAAGGCATTCACCATCGAATTACAATCTGCAGCGATTCCGAAAGATGTCCATGAAGCACTGAAGTCACTCGAGTGGAAAGAAGCTGTATTTGAAGAGATGAAAGCACTGCAGAAGAACGAAACCTGGTCTCTTGTGCTGCTGCCGAGAGACAAGAAGACTGTTGGGTGTCGATGGCTTTTCAACATTAAGTTTAATGCTGATGGGAGCATTGAACGGTTCAAAGCGAGGTTAGTTGCGCGAGGATTTACCCAAACATATGGTGTTGACTACTCGGACATTTGCACAAGTAGCGAAACTCAATACTGTGCGGGTTCTCATGTCTCTAGCTTCTAACCAAGATTGGCCGCTATGCCAACTCGATGTCAAGAATGCATTCCTCAACGGCAACAACGAGGAAGAAGTGTACAGGATATTCCGCCGGGATTCCCCAGTGATGAAAACAAGGGACTCGTGTGCCGCCTCAAGAAGTCTTTATATGGTCTCAAGCAATCCCCTCGAGCGTGGTTTGAGAAGTTTGGAGAAACGATGAAGAAACTTGGGTTTATTCAAGGACAGGCTGATCATACATTGTTCTTTAAACACTCGAATCAGGGGGAAATTACGATCTTAATCGTGTATGTAGACGATATGATTGTCACAGGTAGCAACTCAGTTGAGATTGAGAAATTAAAAAAAGAGTTGGCTCGGGCATTTGAGATCAAAGATCTTGGTCTCCTTAAGTACTTCCTAGGCATGGAAGTTGCTCGGTCTAAAAAAAGTATTTCTATCACTCAACAGAAATACATTGTCGATCTCCTCAAGGAGACAAGTATGACCGGTAGCAAACCTGTTTCAACACCTCTTGATCCTAGCATTAAGCTTAATGATCACGATGGAGAGCTTGTGGAAAAAGAGAGATATCAACGCCTTGTTGGAAGGCTAATATACTTGTCTCACACCCGACCTGACATTGCTTTCGCAGTGAGCCTTGTAAGTCAGTTCATGCATGCTCCAAGGAGTCCTCACATGCAAGCAGTTTTCAGAATTTTGCGTTATCTGAAAAAGACTCCGGGAAGAGGTCTGTTTTACAAGAGAGGAGATAGTCGCCGAGTTGAGATCTACACCGACGCTGATTGGGCCGGATGTCCGAATAATAGACGGTCAACCACCGGGTACTGCACATTTGTGTATGGAAATCTAGTGACGTGGAAGAGTAAAAAGCAACATGTTGCTAGAAGCTCCGCAGAAGCTGAATTTAGAGCTCTTGCTCAGGGCATGTGCGAACTGCTCTGGATTCGTAGACTTCTTGATGAACTCAAGATGGATATCTCCCTACCTATGCGGTTGTCCAGTGACAACAAAGCTGCAATAAGTATAGCACACAATCCAGTTCATCATGACCGAACCAAGCATGTAGAGATCGACAGACACTTGATCAGGAAAAAGTTGATTCTGGAAGAGTGTATCATCTATGTTCCAACTGATCATCAAACTACAGATATCTTCACTAAAGGGTTGTTCAGCAACAAATTTGAGTTTTTTATTAGCAAGTTGGACATGATCGATATCTATGATCCAACTTGAGGGGGAGTGTTGGCGTGTAATAAATGACCACGATATAGCAAATATTCTGCTGTAAATTAGATATATTCTGCTGTTATTTGATTAGATTAGACAATATCATTCTATTTTAGTCAAGTTAATATATGTAGAGATATTCCCCTAACCTTTAGGAATGTTGTTAGGTTATTTTGTTAGTCTTGTCTGCCTATATATAAAGGAGACCTTTAGTCTGTATCTGTATTGGATTTTGATTCATTATAATAAGAAGTATTCCTCTTATTTTACTCACACTAATCATTTGGCACCCCCCATATTTAAATTACTTTTACCTTCTGGCTTCGCCTCCACAAAAAACCATAACAAAAAAGGATCACCCCATCGAGGAACAACGCTTATACAGCAACACAGCACAAACGACAAAGCAATCACATTATCATAAAAATGCTTACTCCAACATTGAGAATAATGACATCACTCGAGAACCCCGACCCCTCCTCACTCTTCCCAGAAACCACCGCCCCACCCTTTCTCTCTCCTCCCTCTACCTCTTCTCCTCCTCCTCCGCCACCGCGTCCTGCCCCTTCTCCTCCACCACCTCCAACTTCACCTCCAGAAGCGGAAGAAAACGAATTCAATCGAGAACAACGATGGGAGATTCGAGCTCGGATGTTGTAGAGGGTACGTAGAGAGGGGGAGAGGGGACGTGTTAGGAGGCGGTGGGAGGGACGAGAGGAGGTGACGTGTTAGGGTTTTCGAGATGGTTAACAGTGTCGAAGGTGAATATAATGTAGACTCCATTTTTTAGCACTCACTGTGTATGTATCTTACTATTATTTAAGTGAAGTACCCCTTATGAGACCTTGGAACACCTTTTTACAAAATGACCCTTGAAAAATAAATCTTACTGTTATTTAAGTGAAGTACCCCTTATGAGGCCTTGGAACACCTTTTTACAAAATGACCCTTGAAAAATAAATAAATTACAATGAAAAAAAACTGACGGTACTAAAAGCAACTGCCAACTACACGGTAATTACCCCCCTCACCATTTATTATTCCTCTCTCCCATTTCTCTTTCTATTTTGTCCTCAATTCCGTTTCATCTATTTAGAAATTCTTATCATTTACTGGCAGATAAATACAAATTCAAGATGATGGTGAGAGTCTTATGAGAGTTTTCTTGCTTAAGTTTTTTTTTAATGTTGCTTACATTCTGTGTATTATTCTCAAGTTTTATAATAGGGTTACTTTTAATTGCTCCTTTTAGTAATAATTTATAGTATTGTTTTGCTAAGATTTTGAACTTTTACATCAATCCGTAGATCATTTTTTAAAATTTTCAAAACAGTTTATCACAAATAATTACAAATATCTTTGATTCCCACCCATCGGTGGGCTGGACGGCTAGTGTATATATATATAGATATATCTTACTTCTTACTATTATTTATGTGAACTACCGCTTATGAGGCCTTGGAACAACTATTTACAAAACAACCCTAATAAAATCAATATTTACAAAACAAAAGAAAGAAAAATACACGGTTAGAATTTAAATAAAAAGAAACTGCTCTTTAAATTTAACTGTCAGACACCGTAGATCATTTTTTAAAATTTTCAAAACAGGTTATTACAAATAATTACAAATATATTTGATTACCACCCATCAGGTGGACGGCTAGTATATATACATATACATATATCTTACTTCTTACTATCTTACTATTATTTATGTGAACTACCCCTTATGACCTTATGAGGCCTTGGAACAACTATTTACAAAACAACCCTAATAAAATCAATATTTACAAATCAAAAGAAAGAAAAATGCATGGTTAGAATTTAAATAAAATGAAACTGCTCTTTAAATTTAACTGTCATACACCCCCACTTTCAAATTCATTTTCCCATTTTCTTTCCTGTAACTTTCATTTATCTCTCTCATCGTTTTCTCCTTTTTATTCGTATTAATCTGGATTTAATCTCTTTCTTCATTCACTGGTACATAAGGTATGGATTATTTTTAATCTTTATACTTGGATTTCAATTTTTATAGCGTTAGATCAAACCACGCGTTACACCACGCAAGCATGCCCGCTAGTATATATATATACTAGTAATCGTTACCCACGTGTTGCGTGTGCGACGCATAGTATATATATATATATGATCCGGGTAAATAAATTTTAAAAAAGTATATTGATTGAATGAATATATTAAATTATAAATTGTGAGTAATATAATGTTTTTGTTATATAAAATACACGTAAAACGATTTTTTGGTATAGGATTATAATTGTTTTGAAAAGATAATGATTTTTGTGTGTTTTTTATATTTTGAATTGAATAAATGTAAATGATTAATTAGTAAAAAAGAGTGGGGCCAAAATTTGGCAGCGTCACTTTTTTTCTTGGGTTGGCTTAAATTATAAATTGTGAGTAATATAATGTTTTTGTTATACAAAATACACGTAAAACGATTTTGTTTGGTATAGGATTATAATTGTTTTGAAAAGATAATGATTTTGTATGTTTTTTATATTTTGAATTGAATAAATGTAAATAATTAATTAGTAAAAAAGAGCGGGCTATTTTTGAAAAAAATACCAAAATTTGGCATTTTTATATATATAGGGAGAGGTTATATATAGTATGATTTTGGAAAAAAAATAAAATCTATTACCAAGCATAACCTTAAACAACAACACTAAGTCACTAACACAAACGACAAAACAATCACATTATGCGATACATTATCAAAAAAATGCTTACTCCAACATCGAGAATGATGACATCACTCGAGAACCCCGACCCGTCCTCAGCCTTGCCAGAAACTACCGCCCCACCCTTTCTCTCTCCTCCCTCTCCCTCTCCTCTGCCACCGTGCCCCACCCCTCCTCCACCATCACCACCACCAGAAACAGAAGAAAATGAATTCAAGCTAGAACGATAGACATAGGAGAGTCTAGAGAGGGTGTGAAGGGAGCGTAGAGAGGGGGAGAGGGGACGTGTAAGGAGACGGTAGGAGGGGCGAGCGGAAGAGGTTAAGAGGTGACGTGTTAGGGTTTTTGAGATGGTTAACAGTGTCGAAGCCGAATATAAGGTGGACTCCATTTCTGCACTCACTCTGTATCAGTGTGTGTATAGTTATATATATTTATATATATATATATATATATATAGAGAGAGAGAGAGAGAGAGGTGTTGGTGGCTTTGGGTTCCAGACTTCCAGTGGTGCTTGTGTTTTACCACTATCTCAGTATCTCATGTGGTGTTTGGTGTATCTTTGTTTGGATTTGGGTTATAGAGAGAGAGAATGTTTGGCTCGTAAATTGCCAATTTACAACTGTATTTTTAAGGGGATAAATTCATTTTTTTGACCTGAGTTTATCTAAAATTTCGTTTTTGTGACTTGAGTTTTCAAATTTTCGGTTGTGTCTTGAGTTTTCAAAAAAAATTAATTTTGTGCCCTCACGTTAGTCAGACTGACGGGAAACAGGTCAGCTGACCCTCACGTGCTCTCTGAAAGGGTGCCAATTTGATCCTATTTTTTTGGAGGGAAAAAAAAGTAGTATTAGAGAAAAAAAGTCCCATAACATAAACGCATACACACCCATCCTAAACCCTAAATTGTAACTCTTTGGAGAAAAAAATTCTCTCAAACTCTCTCTTCCCTCTCTATACCATGTCTAAAAACTGCTATTGTGCGAAAAAAGTAAGGGTCTCAACAGGTTGGACAAATGCCAACCCTGGAAGGAGATTTGCTACTTGCAAAAATGGTGGTTGTATATTATGGGAATGGATTGATCCACCCATTTGTGAAAGATCCAAAAAAAATAATCCCATGCTTGTTAAGTATTAATGAGTTAAAGGAATATAAAATTGCACTAACAAAGCAAATCAATCATGAAGAGCTACATATAGCTGATGCTACACTAACTGATCAATTGTGGATTTTACAAGCTGTGGATATTGATAATTGTGCTTACTGGGATCATAGTGTGTCTCCTACTCAAAATTGGTGAACTGAATGAAGAAAACCATAGTGTGTCCTACTAGGTGGCACAGAAAAGCTATATTTTGGTCATTTCAAGAGCCAAAAAACCATTCTAAATTAAATAAATTACAAACCCTTATTGGTAAGCAATTGCAAACCCCTGGCTTAGCCGAATGCTGGCGGAACAATTAATAATTAGGGCCTTGGCATGATAAAGCCATATAACAATTAGATATACACCTATTAGTCTAGTAAACTACCTCTAGGTGAAATCAGATTCTGTATTATGGTCTCTAATTCAGTTAGAAGACCTTCTGAAGAAGATTGTGCGCGTTGTTTTTCTTTCCTCAAATCATCTATAATTTCATTTTGCTCTTTCAGTTCATCCTTTAGAACTTTATTTTCGTCCCTCAGGTAACTTAACTCTGCATTTTCCTCCCTCAGGCGATTGTTTTCCTTCTTCAATTCTGCAATTTCTTTTAATAAAGTGTGTTGCATATTTGAGATATTCTCCTCCTCTTCATTATCCTTTAGTTGTGTATTTGCTATATTTTCCTCTTTATAATTCATTTGTTGGGTAGATCCAATATTCTCCACCTTATCATCATCCTCTTGTTGCACATTTGCCATATTGTCGTCATCGTCATCCTTTTGTAACGTACTAGCGAAATTGACAACTTCTTTGTCATCCCTGTATAGCATATCGATCTCCTCTTCCTCATTCATTTGTTGCGTATTTGGGATATTCTCATCCTCTTTATCAACCTTTTGTTGCATACTTGCGATATTCTCCTCCTCTGCATCATCCTGGTTAAGAAAAACGCGTCAATTTTACAGTCAACATACAAGTGTTATCGATATATACATGTACCAGCAAAGAGACAGAGAGAAAAAATAACAAAGAGAAACAATAAGCAGCAGCTCACGTCATTAATTATAGGGACAGAGGGGGAGTTGTCTTGTGATGTTGATTGTGGTGTATCTATTTGGCTTCTTAATTGATCCGAACACTCTGTGTCTGTCCGCTGTACTTCTCTAACTACAATTAAATCAGATTCTTGTGGATTTTCAGCAAACCACTGATCCATAATATTCAACCTGGTTTGATTCTCATCCACCTTCACAAAACCACCAACCACAAGATATAATAGATGAAACACATAAAAAGAAGGAACCCATTTTCCATTATATGCACAGTATGGATTTACCTTGGAAATCGCTTTTATAGTATCTATCTTTGACTCTTGGGGACTCAATTGGAGTTCACATACAACCTGAAATAACAGAAATTGCTAGGCAGTTGAGTGGCTGACTTCTCAAAAAATGACCAAAAATTTGTGTATATCAAGTATTGACTATACCTTTGTTCTAAGTGTGGAAAGTTTCCTTTCGTTACACAATATACTTCTCAAATAAAGGCAGAGTGTTTTACATGATGTATGTTGAAAAATACTTATTACAATAAGTAAGAGATCTCAACCAAATACCTGATCTTTGTCAAGTTCTTTAAACATTGTTCTGAACCATTGTCTCGCTTTAGATTTACTATTCTCCCATCGACACACGCGGGGAAATATTGTAGGGCAGCCTGGCAATCAGCGGCCAACTCATAAGTTGTTAATGGGGGTGTTAAAATCCAAATAAAATCAAAAACCAATTAAAAAACTGAGAGTGCCAAGTCACTATTTTAAACAAATTGTACTCAGTATATACACATATATACATATATGGTACATGTACTGTACTGCTGTACATGCTTATTTTGTTCATATACTTGTTGAGAACCTGATGTAATTTACTTCAACGCCACATGAATCTTCACAAGAACTTGATTCTATTACGTAATCTTAAAAGGAAAAAAAAAATGTGATGGTAAGGCAAAATAGTTGTCAACAAACTTATCAACAAAATATGCATGAAGGTACGTGTACCATAAACTTGCTTATATATATACTAGTAAGTGAATGCACACGTTGTGTGCCCAAACGCTAGTGGGTAGTTTGTTTTTTGGGTTTTTAAAAATTAAATAGGTAGTTTTTTGGTGTAGTTATTTTTAATTTTTTGGGCTAGTTATTTTTAAAATTTTAATTGTTTTTTTTTTTGTAAATTCAGAAAAATAGAAAGGGTATATTTGGAAAATTAGGGGCAAAATTTAGCAGCCTAAAAAATAACCACCAAATCTTGAGTTCCCTTATTATAATAGAATGATATGTGTGTGTGTGTGTGTGTGTGTGCGCGCTAAAAATATATTTTGTAATAGTGTCACTACCTAGTTCTTCCCCTGCTAGTAAATTTGGCCTTGCGAGATCAATATGCTCATAGGACCATATCTGTTAAATTGAAAATAAAGCAAGCTATGTCAAAAAGAAGACCTCCAACTTCTATATTAGAAACCGACAAAAGGATATGCAAGTTAAAACAATTATGAACGAAGTCCGAGAAAATAAGCACAAGGCAAATAAAAAGGAAACTTACTTGGAGAAAATAAAGACAGCCTCCTATAACTTGGCCACTCTTCTCTTTTCTCTTGCATAGCCAGTTTGTAAGGTCCGTAAGGAGAGCTTCACCCCAGGCAAAATCATGAACTTTGCCTAAATCTTTAACTAGAGAGAGATAACGCGAGTCGACTTTGGAATCAGCACAGGGGAAAAGTAATTTCCCAAATGTAAACAGCAAAAATAATCTAACGAATTTATCATTCACAGCATCCCCAAAAGAGTCAAGTGCCTTCTCAATTGATGCAACGGTAATCTTCCTTTTCTCAAAAGTCGCACCGTATTCTTTTTCCAAATCTGAGAACGGCTCATATTCGCGTAAAATTACAGGAGTGCCCGTGACAGGTAGGCCTAGAATTACTGCTACATCAGTATGAGTTATTTTAATATTTATTTTAGTAGTATTGTTGGAGGGGACAATTAGGAAAGCACGCTTCTCAGGGTGCCACCTTTCCATTAATTCTGCTAGAAGGTTCTTCGATAACGTGTGGTCTGGGATTCTAAGCAAATTCCCAAACCCGGTTTTTTCTATGGCTTTTTTCTGGTTTTCCGATAATTTATTTACCCTTTTCCAGAACGATTGTGGGGAACATGTAGTGCTGAAGCTTTCCACCTGCTAGACCAAAGACATAGTGATTCTGATTAAACTTAAAAAAACAGTTTGCGAGTAATACAATCCTAATACAAGATTACATGATAATCTGTGAGTCTAATTAAAGCTGGTTTTCCGATTCCATCAAATGTAAATGTACAAATAAATTTATATACACAAATTCGTGGTGAAGAACTAGTGAGTTGTTCTTCTTTTTCGGGTAAGTAGTCACCACTTAAAATAACGGTGAACAAGGAGATAGAACACAGATAAACGGGTGTTCAAAAATTGAATCTAATTTTCAATGTAATGCAACTGACTCTAAAAAGTACTATTCTCAGGTAACTGGTCATCCTTAAAAATCAACGGTGGACAAGGAGATAGAACAAGGTTAAAGGATGTTCACATGTCAAAAAAAAATCTCATACAATCATGTGACCCCAAAAAATAATACATGGCTTCTGCAACTAGTTCAGCCACTGTGGTTAATTGACATTATTATTATACACAATCATCGTATATAAGTTGGTGGTTCAAACAAATTGAAACATTTACCGTGGCCATATGGAAATGCAAAAGGAAAAGCAAAAAACAATCTGGTCTGGTAAATATTCATCTGTTTTTACTTTCTAATGATCCCTGTCAATACTAACCTTGCAAATTATCATTTCGAGAAGAATCTAAAAAATGAACATGAGAACTGAATTAAGACCCTTGAACTTACACCCTCGCTTTTCAATTTTTTCTCTCTTCAAACCTGTAAAAAGACACCATCCCTTTTCTTTTTTTTACCATCGTAATGAAACTTTTATTTTTCTGAGAAGATATAAACAGACATGAGTGTGATGACTACAAATCTACAATGATAACTAATCTGTATGCATAAAGAAAGCTAAGTTATAATGTGATGGGTTGTGGGATTTTAAAAAAATTTCCATCATCGGGAGAGGGAGTGAACCATATCTAGGGCTAGGACCGGCGAACAAGATACCAAAAGGACAATTACTAGTCGCAGTACGGACATAAACCCACACACACACATCAATTTAGTGGTTGTTACACGAAACTTGCATAGTTGGCAAAAAAACACAAAAAAAGAGGACTTAAAACAGATAGCAATATTTGGGATAATTAATATAACCATGTGTACGCCTAGCAATTCGCTAGTTCAGGGAAGGAACTAGGTGGAGAGCGGCCTCCCATTTTGATAAAATTTGATGAAAAATAATTTATTTCTGTTGTGTCACATATTAGCTACGGTATATATATGGAGAGATAAATATAGAGAGATAAAAGAGTCGTCTTTTATTCGTTGATAAGTGTAGGGAGATTACATCAACAGACCCCCTAACCCTCTTTATATAATAGAGGGTAGGGTTACATATGGTAGAAAAGCCCAACATAGGCCTAAGTAAAGGCCCATAGAGTAAGGCCCAAAATGGCCAGTAATATCCTACAACACTCCCCCTTTGGACGTCTTGATTTATTCGTCTTCATACTGAGTCGAGTTCATTCACAGTGCTAAACACATAAAAACCTTAGGGCCAGAAAACTCAGCGTGGGACAAAACTAGTACCTAGGAGAAATTGTGTAGCCGAATGATATAGGCCGAAATACCATGTAAGTAACTAACCACAAAACAGTGTGCCTCATCAAAACCTTGCCAGAGCAAACCCAATAGGAAAATCTCTGATCGAAGGAAAAAAAATTGCAACGGTAGCAGTAGGGGATCAACCACAAAACAGGTGTCCCATCAAAACCTTGGTAGAGTAAACCCAGTGGGAAAAAAACTCTAGTCGAAGGACAAAAGAGTACACAGTGGTAAGAAGTATACAACATGATACTTCCCCTCATTTCGGCAATTTTAAGTGAGATATGATAGGAACGTGTCTCGCTTAAAACCTTGCCAATGAAAACCCAGTGGGAAAAAAACCTTGATCTAAGGACAAAAAAAGTACACGAGCATGCGACTGAATGCCCCCCTCACTTGCACACGACAGGGTGCGAGGATTTCCACTAAATAGTAATTAGTGCAATAAGCATTCACATAGATGTTCTCCCTCACTTGCACATGATTGGGTGCAAGGATTTCATATTTCAAGAAATAGTACGAGCATTCGACTGTATGCTTCATTTTTACTTGCACACGACTGGGTGTAGTAAAATCTTAACATTGAATAGCACAAGCATTCGACATGATGCTTTTATACTTTATATGTGAAGATTTATTTCGGTGAGAAATGTTAAATAGCATAATCTAGTTATGTCTCTCTTGATCGATAACAAGTTGTCCTCAAATATGATAAGTGTTTTATCTGGATCGTGAGACAGAACATATGTAATTCAAATATGGCTAATACTAGCTCGAAGCCATATACTCTCTAGTCGTCTCATAGAGCACGAGTAGATCAGAGTGATTCGTTTGGAGTCATTACAAGACCTCCAAGATATCGTCTTATTCGTAATGGTAAAGACAGACCAAGTTAGTAATATCCCTTATGCGGGTCTGATAAGTAACCGGCATCGGTATAACCGAAAAAGGATTGCGTTAATTCAAGTAGCGAATGGGGTAGGTACACTCGATTACGCAAATGGGATAAACAAGCCCACTTCCAAAATTACCAGAAGGTAAAGGAATGTCTTTAGTGCTATTTCGATGGCAGCGTGTTAGCGCGATACTGTGTCGAGCTATACAATTTACAGCAGACGAGATGTTCGTCCTAGCACATTAGACCAAGTACAATTATGCGCTTATTGTACTTAGATATGAACATCATGGTTCAATATCTCTTCATCGTCTCATCTGGGACGGACCGGGTCTATATCAATGTCTATTGATCGAACGATCATGGGAGAATCTGACGACTTAGCGTCATGATGACTAAACCGTCATAACACCTTCTGGGTGAGTCTGAATCATGGACTTAGATTCAATCTTTACGGGACTCGATCGCCGAGTCACTACCGTGTCTTCCCGAGATCCTTCATCTCGAAGGCAAATCCAAAAGCGGATCGTGTAATAAAACACGCAAGGGCATAAACGTGTCTCTACGTATCCCAAGCTGATCAAGTAATCACTTAAGCAGGATACCACCTCCGCTCGGATTTTATAATCCATATAGTGAAT
Organism: Primula vulgaris; assembly: GCA_963920805.1. NCBI lineage: Eukaryota > Viridiplantae > Streptophyta > Magnoliopsida > Ericales > Primulaceae > Primula > Primula vulgaris. The sequence continues at coordinate 14,329,876 of OY987217.1, read as the reverse complement.
GTCTCAGTTAATAGAGAACATGTTCCGTGGTCAGGAATTACTTGATTCAAGCACATGAAGTCACGCAGGGACCTTCATCTACATCTCTGTCTAAATCCCCATAGAGATAAAACATGATCACAATCACATGCTGCATAATCAGTTTTTCGGAAATTATTAAACTGGTAAAGTAGGAGAGCGTTATAACGTCCATTACGAGCAAATAAACTATCTCGTAATCAATTCAAATGTGTGAGAGAAGCCTTACGCTACTAGGCGAGCATTCTACAATCTTATTATTCTCATCACTCTTACTTACGAATAACCAAATAAACGAACTCGTTTAACATTGGTGGTGTTGGAGCTACAGGTCCGAACACACTTTCGCTAAGGAGTCTACTTGGATTGCAAGTTTCCATTAGGACAGTCTATTCTCCATTGACTTCAGGCAACGGTACATGGTTCCCTGTCATAATTTGCTCATATTATCAGTCGTCACCGAATATATGAACAATTAATCAATGACAGTCTCGTTTCGCTTCAATATCGTCTAAGATATCATGATCGACAGATATTTCAAGATTCTCAGGATGAGGAGGAATCACACATCTCCTAGATCCTTTATAATCTCGTGCGACAAACGAGTTTCAGCTCATCTCTTCAGGGGCTGAACGAATTAAGAACCGGTCAACTTCCTCGTATCTTGGGAAGGATGACGACTGACGGCTGACGGCAGCGTCCTTTTGCTTGGCAGGTTTGGCCAAAGCAACGTGTTACGACAGGAACACGGCGTCCGACAGGACGTCTATCATTGCAAGCATTTTGAAGCAGGTATAAGTGATCTCGTGACATCTCATAAAGTCATTAAATGCGTCTGGCATTTAGTTAGATTTGGGGGAGTCTATGCACTTATTATTAAGTGCAGTTTTGGGAATCAAGCTAAGACTGAGTGGGTTATGCCACGTTACTTCACGTCGTTACTTATCAATGGTAACGTGCAAATCTTCCCCTAACGACGGGGTGAACAGTCTTAGCAGTGTTACTTTTGCATATCATGGGGTAAAGAGATCGCTTGCCAATGTTACTCTATCAAATGATAGGTAGTGGATTCATAATCGACTTATGTCCCCTTCAGGTCCGTATATTGAACGTTATAGCGGCTCAATTAAAAGGACTAATGCAAAAGGACGCTTGACTATGGGCCTCATAACGGACTAATGCAGCAAAATAGCATAACCACATACGGAAATATAAATCTTGGTGCGCAAGACCAAGAAGTGCGTGCAATCATTTGCAGTCGCATCATCAAACTTTTCGTGAGTCCATTTGGGTCTGAACATAATCGACAGTATTTTCAATTTCAATTCTCAAACTCAAGTAATTCAAATCGAAATTTCGATTCTTACTCTTCGGCATTATCGAGTCGACTAGACTTTTCAGGATAATCCGGATCATGAGCCATCAACTTAATGATAGAGCTAAAAGTTTGGGAAATGCTGCATTTATGTGGACAACAATAATCATGTGACCATACTGTCGATGCATCAACCATAACCATAAATTTTTAATGGTCCGTCTTATGATTGGATAAGTCCACAACTCATTCAATTTTTTACAAGAATTCTACGAGTCCATTTCGTGACCTTTACACATACTAGTCTTTCAAAGAGAGTATTAGTGGCATGAATTTCGGATCAATCATGAAATATGTCCTCAAAAAGAATCCAAATACGATGCGATTATAAATCAAGCACCGTCTTTTGACTCGGGAATATCTCATCCGGTCAATGCAGAATATCAAAATGCTCTTATCAATCGACGAAATGCGAATGATATTACAGACAATCATGTCTCAACATCTAAGAGCTCTTATCAATTGACGACAGGTGAATGAAAAGGTAATTTTCAAATGCTATAAAAACATGGTAACAACCACTGAAAAACATCTCAACTACTCATGACTACGCTTTTGGTCGTATTGAGTGTAGGTTGTGTAAAGAAATCTCAATTCTTTCATGAGCTATTTCCAGATAAAACTGAATTTCTCGAATTATCTTACTACTCAACAAGGTACGACATGACCTACAAAAGTATAAGGCCTCATATTTGATAAATCAATTTGGTTTTACCAAAGATTTCGATTTAGAACGACAGGGGTCCAGAATCGTTGTCAATAAGTATTCTTTTAGGCAGGTAGTTTGTGAAATTATGTGGTACACTGTTACCCACTATTTCCAGAAAATCAAATACACCACAAGTATTGCCTAAAATTTCATAATTTAAAGTTTGGTCATATTTGTCAAACTAATTTGCTCAAAACACTTTAAATTATTTCGAGAAATTCCATATACAGGCAAACCATAATCTAAAAGTATGTCCAAATGGAAAAATCATAATCCAAATGGAAAAACATATTCCAGATGAGCGAAAAACCGACTCAATCATTTATCAAAATCAATAAAGAAAGGTATCAAACTCATTTGAGCCACAAAATCGAGTGTATCAAGAGTTTCCTTTCAATTAGCTTTAACCACATTAGTATCGGCTTTTCCACCTTTATAATAGTTTTGAACTATTTAAGGAGTAACCGTGCATGACATTTGTTTTTATAGCATAAAGTTGGCTCCTTGAGCATTATCTCTTACTTTGGAACAACGGGTCATATTTTTCCTTTCAAGGACCGTCTTGGAGCCACATGTCTTCGATTTTGACGATTGTCTAAACATCGCTTGGCTAGGCAATCATCGGGATCGCGACAGTTCGAGACAAATAACACTTGTCTCGGTTCTCGATTCGTGGAAAAAAATGTCCACGAAGAGCATTAATATCAAGCAAACAATTCGCCGTTGACCCAATAGGATTAAAACTGCTCATCGGGGCATTTTCTCATCCACAAACAAATGATCGGTGAAGGAACATGGTGAATATAAATTCACGATACTGCTTATGAAATACAATTTCCAAACTAGTATTTTGGTGAAGGATAGCTCCAATATGTCAATTTGAGACATTTGTTCACCATAGACGTCATCACGTCTCAAATGTGGTGGCGGAATAAAATCGACTTAGCCTTCATCTCGTAAGTAACAACAAACTCATGTTTTACTCATCAAAGATAGCATCCAAAAAAAATTGGGCATCACATTTTCACACATCAGGGTGACTAACATGTGATGACGGAATAACATTCACGTCTAAACAGTCATTTCGCAAGTATGCTTTGCGATTTTACTCATCATAGATGACATCCAACATTTGTTGGGAGTTCTGGATTAGTTATCATATAAAACGACTGGTTTATATGTTTATGTTTTGCACAAGCACAAATTTTGTTTCGAAACGACATGTTCGAAAATACTAGTTTTGCTTTTCATGTGAATTGGTTCTCATTGATCGAACGACGGGTCGATACTGAGACACCAATTCGGCGAAACATACATCACTATATAAACACACTCGGGAAAATTATTATTTAGTCAACCCCTTTCGATAGCTCTAATTGAACACGACCAGGAAAGACGGTGAGGGTGGAGGGCACGAATGCCACTTAAAAACCGACCTCATTAGGATAGGAACTATCCGCCTAGATCTTTCCTAGACATCGTATCCAAATAGGTGAGCCTAGTTGGGGAAGATTCATAATTTTTCCAACTTAAATGTGAAAATATATGATTTCGCAAATTAACATATCATAAACATGGCAGTGATTACATATATAGATGTTGGTACTTCTGAGATTTACTAATTATCATCAATCAGCAAATAATATATCACAATTTATACCAGCAAGATCTAATTATTATTATTAAACTGTCATATGTGAAGATTTTATTCATGGTAATTACAACATGCAATAGGATGTACTAAATTTATATGGAAACGCATCAGTTTGTTCAATTAATCAAAATTTATATGGAAACGCATCAAATATGTTTTTAATCAAGATCAGCAACAACTAACATCCCCCCCCCCCAAAAAAAAACTCATCTACGGTATGGGGAAGAAAAAAAAATCAGCCCCTTCCATTTACAATTTCTGGTTCCGTCACTGCACTGTTTTAGTCTGTAATAATGTTCATCATCTATATCGAGATTAGAAATCAGTTAGTCTACGTGTCACATGCTGCAACAGCATACCAGAATCTTAACAAGTTAATAAACAGAGATGATGCTGTTCAAAAGAATAAAACCCAGACACTCAGATAGCACAAAAGCCAAGGGAGGAACTAGGTACAGTAAGTCGGGGCCGCGGCCCTCTATGTATTTTGATCAAAAGCTTCAAAAATTAGCGTTCGGCCCTTCATATTACGGAAAAAAACTCAAATTATGTATGAAAAAAAGTTATATAGAATATCAGCCCATCCCATTTCAATTTTTTTAGTTCCGCCCCTTAACAAAAGCAATATGGTTCTAAACCATACTACTCGTTTGGCTGTGAATTGTGATCATGGGCTAAAAAGCAGGGATATTCGGCGTTACTAATACTAATAAGAAATCACATTTTCTACATCAATTTCGAAGTTTTCATCTAAATACGAGTTTTTTGCAAGTTATAATTGTACGCAATTTCGCAGTAGATAACTAAATTGGAACGGAAGAGGGATCAAACTCAATTGACTAATGCAATAATTCAGAGTACAACCTAATTGACACAAATAACACAAATAACACAAATAAAATCACAATGCAACAAGTAGAGATGATGCTGTTCAAAGGAATAAAACACAAATCACACGAAAGCAATATGGTTCTAAACCATATTCCATTTTTGGCTGGGAATTCTGATAATAGGCTAAAAAGCAGAGAAATTCGGCGTTGCAATACTAGGTGCAATTTTGATTTGCAAAATCTTGTATCTAAATTTACAAAATGGGTTTCTTAAAATTTTCATCACATAAATATTGAAATATTCATCTAAGTATGGTTTTTTTTGCAAGTAATAATTGCACGCAATTTCGTAGTGGATAACTAAATTGGAACGGATGAGGGAGTAATATCATACTCAATTGACTAATGCAATAAAATCATAGAACAACCTAAGTGTAATAGTTGTGAATGTAATTAATTGATCATGGGCTAAAAAGAAGGATATTCGGTGTTGCTAATACCAATACGAACCCACATTTTCTATTCAAAAAAATTTCATCTACGTACGAGTTTTTAGCAAATAATAATTGCACGCAATTTCGTAGCGGATAACTTATTTGGAACGGAGGAGAGAGTAACATCATACTTAATTGACTAACGCAGTAAAATCATTGTGAATGTAACTTAATTTATGAATACAAAACATAACAAACTTTAATAATTGAGATAGTAAAAACTCTTATAAAATAAGATTTTAATAAGATTGAGAGTGAATGTGGAAGTTACCGTAGAGGTGGATGCTCCAACCTCCTTGTTTAAACCAACAGAAGATCTCCTTGTATTCACCATTTTATTTAATTCTGTGACCAACGAAATTAAATAAGCATTTGTAGAGAGAGAGAGAACAGTCGAATTGGAGTGATAAAGCTTCCCGGATAAGTTTTATAATACTTTAGTATCAAATAATAATAGAAAAATGAGTTAATTGTACTATTACTAGTAGTATCAAATTGATTAATACTACTTGCTGAAATTCGTAATTTATTAAGTACTTATAGTGTTATCAAATAATGATAAAAAAAAAAATGAGTTGTAAGAGTCATCGTATCAAACTTTATATCGAGCATAGATCATGTACCATATTTAAACTTTATCCTACCATATTTTATATTTTTATAAATAGTATATTTAATAAAAAAAATATCAAAACATATCATTTTTTAAACTAAATTCTCAAAAATATGTCCTATTAAAATTGTTACCCAAAAACATACCTTTCAATTAACTCTTTTGTATATTCTGTCTATATATCTACTTTATTCTCACTCTCTCTACTCGTTTTTCTCTCTCCGTCTCAATGTTATCTTTATTAGGTTTTTTATTGTTATGGTGTATATTGGTAAATATGATATTTATTTTGATATTTTGGACCTAATAGATCGAATTATATATCAAATTAGGCGACGGGGCTTTTGAGTTGATTTGTGGTGTTGTTTCGCCATACAAGTTTGATATATTAATCGATAGAAATCCAACTCAAATATGGCTATAAACTCTAAATTGATGGTATAATCTCTACAATATATGGATATAAACTATAGAAATAGTATATAAACTCTAAAATGAGAGTATGATCTTTACAAATAAGTATACGTTTAGAAGATACGTTGAATGAAGAGATAATATAGATGGTTATGGACGGAGACGGAGAGCGGAGAGCGGAGCGCGGGAGATGGGAAAGAGGGCGGGGAGAGAGCACGGTGATAGATGGGAGAAAGATAATGGAGATAGAGAGAGCATGCGGATGCGGATGAGGATGAAGGGGGAGAAGAGGTTTAGAGTTTTTATTAGTCTTAGGTCATGTTTTTGTTATTAGTTTTTTAAATATATATTTTTGATAATTTAATTGGGTCTGTGTATGTTTTAATGATTGTCCTTATATTTAAAATTGTGAATAAAGTAAATATGAACAAATTAGCATTGGTTGTGGCATCGATGTGTAACACACATTGAATACAAAATATTGTCCGGACTTAAAAGATCGGGTATTTTATATTATTAATTCAATTTAAATATGACTTGTAACCGAATACAACCTTGAAAAGAGACTTAATTCTTTCTCATTCACATAACTTGATAAAACTTAGTACATTGCTCCAAATTTTTATTGCTTAAGTTTTTTGTCATCGTTGTATTTGTAGAACCAGACTTTTAACGAGTAAATATTTATACACATCTTTTAAATTCCTCAGTACAAACTTTACGAGAGAAATGAGAACAAAAACACGATTTTTTCATGTAACGTTTTTGTGTTTACTAATCTCATCCAAAACTTATGAAAGAGTATAAAGAGTGTATTTTTACTTTATTAACGAGACAAGTAAATAAATATAAATGAAGTGAGACTATCCAAATGTGATCACTCAAACACAAACACTATGGTCAAAAACCAGTTATTAAAAATCTGCTTAAAAATCCAACAGAAATCCAAACATTCATATATTTTGCTTAAAAATCTTAGATTTATGTTACCTAAAAACTAATTTTAAAAGCTAAATAATCAGGACTTCCAAACATTAATGTATTTTATTTAAAATCAAAATTTTGTTTATTAATGAGTTTAGAACAATATGTGGTCCAGCCTCAACAACGAGGGAAAAATGTAATCCCTCCGTTCCAAAATATAAGTCTATTATACTATTTTGGACTGTTTTATAATATAAGTCCATTTTATTAAAATAGAAAAGAATATTGTGTAAAATTACATGTTTTCCATACTTTAAAAGTTATAATAGAATGTGCATTAATAAAAATGGAGATAAAATTTTTAAAAAAAATATAAAAAATATATAATAATTACATTTTATTAATAAGTAACAAATTAAAAAAAAGGGAAATGATGACTCAAATGAGATAAGTAAAGTAAAAAAAAATAGACAAAAAGTCTCTCTGACCAAGTCTGTTTTGCACACTCACCCAATAAACAAATACTCCAACAAAGTCAATAACACGCAAATAAATACCAAAATCAAATCCAAAAATCAGGTTCTTAAATTTCCAAACTCATTTACCAATATACATACATATTACTTGCTTGTATAAGTCTCCTAAAAGGACTAAATCATCTCCTTTTTGTAGATTTGGGAAATTTCGTGGATTGGTGAGTAATTTTTGTTTTCTCTGTATTTTTTTTTTACCTTTAATTGACTCTAATTTTTATATATTGATTGTAATTATGTGTGTTTTGATACAGAATATTGAGAATCAGGAGTAGATGTTGATTTTGTGCTGAGAATTATTATGGATAATTTTTGTTGCTTTGGCTCTCAGGTGAGGATTTATTTGTATTTTTTACTATGGTGGACTGATTATTAATTTTGTTAATTCCTTTGTTCGGTTATTTGGATTATGTTTTCCTCTTTGATTTTTGTTTAGATGATCTGTTTTGGAAATTTTGTGAGAACTGTGTTTTGGGGAATTTTATGATTAGTACATATAGGCTTGGAGTCAGTTAGGTCGTTTGACATCAATATATATTTTATTAGAATTTGTATGAAATTTTTGTTTTGTGATTTTTAGGAGAATTACGAATACAGAGAAAAAGCATGATTTTATCAATATATATTATTCTTTTGGCTGGATCATTTATCTGGCTTACTTATAGTTGAGAAAAAGGCTGAATTAATCCTAATAATATATTTGGCGTTTTTATAACTTTATAAGCCAGAAAACGAAAGGGTCTCAACTTAAGCTGATTAACCGAATACACCAGAAAAGGAAAAAGTAGAGTTCAAAAGCTGCGATCTGTTAAGAAAGTCTTTTTAAGATGAATTAATAAGTTTATTGCTTGTTATTGCTTCTGGTCAAGTAGGTAGATACTAGCCAGATGGAAAAGAAAAATTCAGCGATTTTGTTAGTGTAGCTTTCTAATATTGTCACGGAGACTGCAAGACCATGATATGCGTAATTGCTAATTATTAAAAACCGCATAAACGGAGATTATTTCTAGCTTCTTAGGAGAAAGATGGTGTCTATTTGTATAATGTACTTGGTGATGCTTGTAATTATCTTGATTTTGAGACCAAGAAGCACGATGGAACCTATTTAATTTGTTGGATGCGTCGTAGAGGTGTTCAACTAAACATTTCATGAAAAAGTGTCATTTATTAAAATTAGAAGGCAGAAGTCATATTTGTCTCTTTTGGAGAAGGGTCACATTTATATAAATAGAGAAATGAGATGAAAAGCCTCAAATTTTCCGATCTTTTCACGCCTACATGTATGAGTTTTATTTTCAAAGTTATTTTCTGAGTATGGGTGTCTTTTTATCTGTTAAGGTTGCAGGAGGGCAATCGTCACGTGGCTCTGGCAAAGGAAGGAGCAGTCAGGGTGCCGCCAAGTATGGTTTTAGCCTCGTTAAAGGGAAAGCAAATCATCCAATGGAGGATTATCATGTTGCTAAATTTTCCCACTCAAATGGGCGTGAAATTGGCCTTTTTGCTATATACGATGGACACTTGGGAGATAGTGTACCTGCATATCTGCAAAAACATTTGTTTTCCAACATTCTAAAAGAGGTACATTGGTTGCTAATATATCAGATGTGATGTTATTGAATTTATTTAAAGGCACATATTAAAGAACGCACAAGGAAGGAATAGCTTAATGCAGTATAATTTGAGTTTTATTAGCTTTGTACCCTGTACTATGACATTTTTTCAATTTTGTAACCCAAACTCTTAATTTTTAAATTTTGTACACTCAATTCGTGTTTTTTCCGATTTAGACGAATTCCATCCAGTTTTGGACGAAAACAGACGTGCACTTTACATGCCTGTATTTTAGTGGTTTTACCCAAACGCCCTTATGGGGCAAGCCATTTACCAAAAAACCATATTTTATTAAAATATAAGATATAAATTAACAATAAAGTATTTATAATTACAAAAATAGTAATAATAACAAATACTATGATTTAAAAATATAAAAGTACACCGATAAAGTTTTTACAAATTTTGTACTTTCCACCCAAACCTGCACTTTTGTGGCTGGTTGTTTTTTCTCATCATCATCTGATATTTCATTTATTATTCTCGTTGCTGTTCCTATCTATATACCAATTTTGTATTTTCCACCTAATAGAAAAACTATGTTTTTATATTTGCATTCAGGACGACTTTTGGACGGACCCGAAGAGATCTATCTCTAAAGCTTACGAGAGAACAGACCAGGCAATTCTCTCTCATAACCCAGATTTGGGTAGAGGGGGATCTACTGCTGTTACTGCTATTCTTATTAACGGGCAAAATCTTTGGGTAGCAAATGTAGGAGATTCACGAGCAGTGCTTTCTCAGAAAGGGCAAGCTATTCAGCTCAGTATTGATCACGAGCCCAACACTGAAAGGGGAATGATTGAAAACAAAGGAGGATTTGTCTCAAACATGCCAGGTTTAGTATTTTATTCTTTCTATTTATAGAAATTTAGGCTGAATCTGACTGCTTTGTTCAAGCAGATAATATGCATTTACAAATTTGTCAGTAGCAGAGAGAGCCACACAACATTAGCTAATCAAAGTGTACAAATCTTTGTGACACCCGCTGCCGCTTTATAATTCTTTGTATGGATATGTGTATCAATCTGTGGAAATAACAGTTTCCTCCTCTAAATCAGTTTTCTTGTCAACAAAATGGTATGGAATCTAGCAAAGTTTGAGATGTTCTTTTGGCAATTGAGTGTTATGTGGAGTTTTTTGGTGTTGTATTTGGACATACCCTCACATTTCTAGATTCCGCATGTTATTTTTTTTTACCTCCTTTGCAATTGCACATGTTCAATTTTTGAAAAGCATATAAATCCTTTACTTTAGTTTAGTATTTACATTTTCTCTTCAATTTTGAGATGAGTAAGGGTGACTCAATGAATACTAGATCGAAAAGTTGTTTCTGGCACTGATTCAGTGATTTGAAATCTTTACGAGAAATTTGGTGGTCTTTGGGGGGATTCAGTTTTAAGCAAAAGGAAAAATGGCGCCTTTCTAATAGCTGAGTAGACACGCTTTAGATTCTTCTGCCCTTGAAAATTCTCTTAAAAAGTTAAGTATTCAAATGTACAACAGACAATTAGCCTAAATGCAGCTGTAAAAGAAGGCTTAGATGACAAATCTAAAGAAGCTCTTACGTATAATTGCTATAATTGGCATAGGATCTACTGTCAAGGAGTTGCTTTCTTTTCTATGTAAACCAAAACTTCTTTCTGATCTGGCTTCTTATCAAGGTAATAACTTCCAGGGGCATCTCTCTTTAAGGGTCATTTATGAGATGTTCTATAAATATAAAGCGATGGGTCAAAAATTTATTCTATTTCGAACTATACTAAGACCTTTTGTTCGTCAAATCATAATTTACTTAATGAAGATTCTGTTAAGTAATAATACATTTCTGTCAGATTGAAGTAGACCTTCACAGTTCGAATAGTATACATTCTTTTATTTCCATTTTCTCTATTTTGTTTATCCAAGAGTTATTATCTTCCAAGAGATTTTGCTTGTCGTATTGTTACCTTTATAAATCATTGTCTGTTTCTAATAATTTCAGGAGATGTTGCAAGAGTAAATGGCCAGTTAGCCGTCTCTCGTGCTTTTGGTGACAAAAATCTGAAAGCACACTTACGTTCGGATCCCGATATAACCAACGCCGATATAGATGCAGACACGGATTTTCTTATCCTTGCAAGTGATGGCTTATGGAAGGTGGTGTAACTTCTCTCTTTCTCCCTCTCTTATTGTGAGTATTAAGAATATAAAAGCACCTGCTACAGCTTCCCTAGGATGTACTCTAAATCTGTAGTAAAAGTACCACCGTTCCAGTTTTCTAAAACCACTTTATATATATACAGAACTTCTACTATATCAAGTTCTCTATTTTGTTCTACTATATCAATTAACATTTAACATTACCAACCGAAAAGATTCTCCCTCCGTCTTTACTCAGTTTCCTCTTGGAGGAACACCCTTTCTAAAAAAAAACATTGCTTGACCAATTACCCCTGATCAATTTTTCATTATTACAAAATAATGCTGCAGACTTGTTGATGACTCAAATTCCCAAAAAATTTCAAATAAAATGGGTTGCAAAACTTGTGTAGTCATTTAGAATTAAAAAATGAGTAGCTATAGAAAGATTGTATTATTCTCGGGTAAGTAACTACAAAGATATTGTACTCGTTTCGTTATATATTTAACCTTTTTAATTTTGGGGCAATGCCAAAAAATTCTTAACCAAGCTAAAATATTTCCAAAAAGTACTACCCCAAACATTTCATTCCATTTAGGTCCTACTTTCTCTCTCCTCCATTCTCTCTCTTTCTCCTCATTTAAAAACCACCACTCCACTTTAACTCTCTCTCCCCAACTAAAGTTTGTATTTATACTCCGACCCACCAATTGCCAATGGGTTGGCGGCGACGGTGGTGGTCCGTCGGATCTCCGGAGAGGTCGTCGGAGCTCCGCTGAGCCGCCGCAGCCACCGTCAACCCCCACTCAAAAAAAACTCAAAAATTCAAAAAAAAAAAAAAACTCAAAAAAAACTTACTAAAAAAGTAAAAAAAAATTCAAAACAAGTCAAAATAAAGAAATCGAGAAAAGTGCATTCACAATCGAAAAAAGGTGCATACACAATCGCGAAAAGGTTCCTACACAATATAAAAAATGTGCTTACACAATCTCCAATCTCAACTCAAAAAAATAAAAAAATAAAAATAAAAAAAAAGTCAAAATAATGAAATCGATAAAAATATATAAACAATCCAAAAAAGGTACATACGCAATCGCGAAAAGGTGCATACACTATAAAAAACGTGCATACACAATCTCCAACCTCCACTTAAAAAATTCAAAAAAAAATCAAAAAACAAGTAAAAAAAAGAAATCGATAAAACTGCATACACAATCCAAAAAATATGCATACACAATTAAAAAAAGGCGCATACACAATCGCGAAAAATATGCATACAATCCAAAAAAAGTGTATACACAGTCCAAAAAAAGTCGCATACCCAGTCGTGAAAAAAGTCGCATACATAATCGTGAAAAATGTTCATACAGAATCCAAAAAGTATGCATAAACAACCATGAAAAAGCTACTTACATAATACGAAAAAATGCATACACATCCAGAAAAATGCATACACAATGCGGAAAAAGTGCATACACAATACAAAAAATGCATATACATTTAGAAAAGTGTATACACATTGCAAAAAAGTGCATGGACAATGCAAAAAGTGCATCACAATGCAAAAAGGTGTATAAATAATAAAAATGTGCATAAACAATCCCGAAAATGTGTATACATAATCCAAAAAATATGCATACACAATACAAAAAATCTGCATACACAATCTCCAGCCTACACTCAAAAAAATTCAAAAAAACAAATCAAAATAAATAAATCGGGAAAAATGCATACACAATCCAAAAAAGTTACATACACAATCGCGAAAAGTTGCATATACAATCCAAAAAATGTGCATAAACAATCTCCAACCTCCACTCAAAAATTTCAAAAAAAAAAATTCAAAAAAATCAAAAAACAAGTCAAAAAAATTGCATACACAATCAAGAAAGTGCATACATAATCCATAAAAGTGATTACACAATCGAGAAAAATGCATACACATCCGAAAAAAGTGCATAAATAATCCGGAATGCATACAAAATCGAGTAAAGTGCATACACAATCGAGAAAAGCGCATACACAGTAGTATACAATCCATAAAAGAGCATACACAATCCGAAAAATGCATACACAATCCCGAAAAGTGCATACACAATCTGAAAAAGTGTAAACACATCCACGAAATTGCATACACATTACAGAATAGTACATACACAATGCGAAAAGTGCATACACAATCCCGAAATAGTGCATACACAATCCCGAAATAGTGCATACACATTCACGAATGTGCATACACAATCCCGAAAAGTGCATACACATCCACGAAAGTGTACACACATTACAGAATAGTGCATACACAATTTTTTGATTTTTTTATGAATTTTTGAATTTTTTGGAGTGTTGGCGGTGGCTCGCTGGAGCCCTGACGATCTCGCTGGAGCTCCGACGGACCACCACCGTTGCCACCAACCCATGGACAAGTGGTGGATCAGAGTATATATATAAACTTTAGTTGAGCAAAGAGGAAGTTGAAGTGGTGTGTGGTGATTTTTAGAGAGAAAATAGGAACTAAATGGAATGAAAAGTTTGGGGGGGTGTTTTTTGGAATAAGGTTTGAAAAGTAGTACTTTTTTGGCATTTTCTTTTTCAATTTTTGCAATCCAAATGAAAGGGCAAACCCATATATACATTTTTTTTATAGGAAAGTGGACAAAAGAGAATAGTACCGACAGGGAGAGTATATAATAATAAAACTAATAATAATAGGGGAACCATTTTTGGTCCGCGATTTTGAAGAACCAGTTTGTAGTTATGCATTTGTAGGGAACTGATAAAGAAGTTGGTTAAGTGTTATTTTTATCAAATTAAAGTTGGTAGTGGGTGCTCGAAAACACATACAATTTCGTTACCTTTTTTCCCCCTTAATTCCAGTTTTGTTATTCTTTTTGTTTGGTTGGGTAATTTTTAGGTTGTAGATAATCAAGAGGCTGTCAACATTGCAAAGAAGATCAAGGACCCTTACAAGGCCGCTAAGCAACTAGCAATAGAAGCATTGAATAGAGAGAGCAAAGACGATATCTCTTGTATCGTTGTTCGTTTCAGGGGGTAAAATGGTAAAATATTGTTATTTTGGTGCATATGACTGTATATTTTGGGTATATAGCTTGGGATAAATTTATAAAAGCATCGAGAGATCCGCGCTCCACCATAAACATGAAGGGTGTTTCACTAAACAGGTTTATACATAGTCTGGTTTTCTTGTGTGTTCAGCATTGTGAATTTGCTCGTGGTTGCGTTCTTTTGTTTTAAAGATTTATACCACAGTTTTTTCTATAGGGGTGTAAAAACTCTGTGAGATGTTGAGATACGGATTGTTGTAATATTTTGTAGAGCATATATTTTCTTGCAAATTCAGCTTCCCGTAAATTTTTATGATGAAGAGAATACAACCAACTCGCTTTTTGTGTTACTGCTATTTATTAAGGATATGTAGCGCATATAAAATTCTACATGTACATAAGGCTATGTCAGTTTTGTAAAATTTGATCTTGGACAAATTTTGAATGAAATTGTGTTGACTAGTAATTGAGCTGCTGAGCTTGTACCCAATATGAGTGTAAAAATAAGCCAAAGAGCTCTTCAACTTCAATTTTTAGCATCTGCACTTGGTGACAAACGATATTTACCACTATTAAAAGAGTGATCAAATGTCAGAACCTTGATTGCGGTCCTACAGTAATTGTCTAATTTACAGTAGGAAAACAATAATTTATATTATTTTACAGATTCTCTTTGCAGCACTCTATTTAAAACACCACCCAACAGACATATATGGGCTTGGTGGTTGCAGCTTTTAAGCAAATAAGCTTGGATTTTATGTGATTTGAAATAAGTTAGGTTCATCCGGCTTAAAAGCTTGTTTTTTTTTTTTAAAGGTTAAGCTTTGTTCAGACACACAAAAACAGCCTCTCTGCTGGTCACTCAAGAACTGTCCAGTTTTTAATCCATTAATCAAAATTACCACAAAAAATTATTGAGCATTCTGGCAAAGATATGCTCTTACTGTTCTGGCATATATTTTTTCAAACATCATCTAATAAGCTTAAATCAATAATAACAAAATTCGCACATCATCTTTAAGCTGAAGATGTATCGATATAATACTTGGTAGATGGTTTTAGACTTGAAAGGTGATTACATACACGAGTACTTATCTCATTGTTATTTTCAAAAAACTTGCTCTCAATTTCGAGCTGAGGGAGAACGACGAATGTTGTTCACATAGTTCCAATATTATATTTCTAAAAGAGGTTCTTAAAAAAGTTTTGCGGCCTGCGGTTTACAATTACTACATAATTGGACCTCATTCATGTTGAGATAGCATGCCATGAAAGACCAAGTGATGAGTTTCTTTTTTCTGATGGGGGCTTACTCACCAGACTCGCGACCATCTTATCTTCCGAAAATTCCAGCAACATATAAAAGATGTAGGCGTTTTAAACAGAAATGACATGGTCGCAAGTATTTTTAATTTAATAAGTCGAAAGAAAATAGACTTCAAAACCATATATAGTCATCAAATATATAAATTGCATAAACTAAAACCAAAACAAATTTAACACGGTGGGAAAAAGACGCGCTCATATTTCGGTGGGGAAAAAGATATGCAACGGTTCGAATATTAAAGTAGTCTAAAACCTAATTAATTTATATTTTCTCAATAACACTAATCAATCAATTTCAATTTGCCCCTTATTAATTCTCTCTCTCTCTAACTCCCTCTGTTATTTCAAAACCCTAATTCATAAATCAATCAAAATCGCCCCTTATTACTCGTTACAAATATGTGTTCAGATCAATTAGAGCTCCCTCTTGTTAGCCTCAATAATACTATTGCCGACGATGAACACGGTTTCACAACCCCACCAGCTCAGATTCGGGCGATGGTGAAGTGTCCTTGGGCACCATCAACGAATAAGAGGAGGCGTAAAGCGGTGGTGGAGCAGCTGTTCAGCGAGAATAAAGATGTGAATAATACTAATAAAGAGCTTATTTTCATACCCGTTTACGACCCTCTAACCAAGAGGTTTAAGCTGCAGTTAGGACTGAACCTGAATGATACAAAGTTTGTTTTCAAAGCTGTGTATGATCCGATAAGGAAGAGGTTTTATAACCCCGCCTATCAATTCAGATGAGTCTTTTCTTTTCTTTCTTCTTTATTAGTATTATTGTTATTTCACTTGATTCGAGTTCTCTTCATACTTGCTTCTTTTTAATTCTTACTACGTATTAAAATTCAGATCCACCACGTATAGGATAGGAGTCTTAATATACTTATTAAATAAGAAGATAAATATCCATTACCCATTACTGGTTTTATTCTTATAGTAACTAAGATTCTTAATTCGGATCTATTCAGTAGTTAGATTTTTTTTTAACTGAAGTTCATTAATTAGTTTTTACTTTTTACTATAATTTGATTCTTATAATTTTTACTACATATTAAAATTCAGATCCAGCACGTATAGGAGTATATTCTGTATTCAATATGGTGATCAATCTGTATACTACTTATACAATTTGGATCTGAATTTGGAACTTTATATATGGATGGATTGATTTCACTCTGTTTTGGTTTGAACAATTTTTTTTAGGAATTTAATTAGTTGTTGCTTGAGTTTATTTGGCTTAATTTACATGCACAAACTCCAAACTGTTGCTTTCTTTGTTAGTATATTGAAATCACATATAGGTCAAGCGTTAAAAAAATTGTTGTAACCAATTCCTAATGTTATTTGTTGGGAAAGTTTGTTGGTTGTGCTTCTGATTTGTTCTTGTGTGAAAATTGATGAGTTTGTATATGTCTGAGTTTGTGTAGGTTTTATCATTGTGGCACCATGCCTATCTTCAATTTGATAATGTGCGTTCAAATCTTGTTATAAATGAGTTACTCCTACGGACTACAATATTTAGTAAAGTTGGTTCGTGTTTAGCTGTAGTAGTACTTTATTGCTGCATGTTGCCTTATTTCTCGTTCCAGTTCATGTTGTTTTTTTGTTTGGAGGTTGTAGGTTACCCCTACAAGGAAGGAAGTGTCTAAAGATTTCTTTTTTTTTTCACTGTTCGCCGTTCGGAACATGAGGCTAAGTTTAATAATGAGGGTGTTGCTGTGGAGTCTGGTGGTGCTAACAAAAACAAGGTAAAACTTTTCCATTTAGTGCTCTTATATTCCTGTATGGGATTTCCTTTATGCTATTGTTGACAGAACGTTATACGATGTTTCTCCTTTCTAACTTTTAATGTATTAATTCTGTTCAAACCAAGTATGGTGCAAGTTCAATTTCTTTTATCTATGGGGTTTGTCTTAATATTTAGTTACTTCAAAAATCAATGTCAAATGTACCTTCTTTGGACAGCTATTAAAATCTTCTCTTGTTTCTCTAATTAATCATGTGGTCGGATTCTCTGAGAGTTTATAAAAATAGCAATGAAAATAAACTTAAATCATTTTGATAACCAGTACTTCTATGGTATTTCTTGTTTTGATTATGGACATTTTCCAACTTTCACATACGCAATAGTAACAAGTTTTTTTTAAAATATTATCTGGAACATACCACTTAACTATGTAATAAGTCTATTGATATTTTGGTATTAAACGTATTCGTCGGACATATTTAATGCATTTGTTCTCGGTATTACGTACTGTAATGTTTTTGGTTCAATAATGTTCCTTGCTGTGACCTTAAGATGCAATGTGTGGTCGAATAAGATTTTTTCTATGTGGGTGGGTTTTTAAAGTTGGGATTCCCGGTATTAGGAAATTGTCAAATTACATGCTCTACATATCTGTAACAATCTGAGCTTTTCCTTCTTTATCTCTATTGCTTTTATTGGCTCGTTCCTTTTCATTTTTCAGTAAGCACTGTTAGTTACCAGGTTTTAGTGTTTTACTACTTGTATACGACGTGGTATTATGTAGCATTTTTTCATTTTACAGATCATGTATTTATGTTGTGGTTAGATTTTTGAAGTTGGGATTTTTCACTGCTAAAAAATTGTCTTTTACCTCTAATGCTTTTAGGGCTCATTCATCTTTATCTTACAGCTGGCAGTTACACTCTTTAGTTGCCAAGTTTTACTACTGTTATAGGTTGTAGTATTATGTAGCATCTGGTTTATTATAATAGCGCTACCTTGTTTTTTTTTTAACTATTTTTCACTTTTGGTTTGACATTGCAGATTATGTACTGCACAAGCTTGTGCTGAAGTTCGGATGGAAGCACGCTGTTCAGTGGATACATCGACGGTGTTGTCAGAGATTGGGGAATTGGTCGCTACTAAGGCTCTGCGTTTGCTGCCTACTTGTCTCTCTTTAATGTGGACCGTCTTTTAATTTTTAATGGAATTTTGGTTTTAGATGTTGAAATTACATTGGATTTCATGTTTTTTGTAGTCGTCTTAGGAAGAGGGGCCTCTAATTGTGTATTTTTCACAGTGAGAGTGACTGGTTTTTCCTCTAAACCGTTAGATTACTGAAAATTCATCTGATGGCTTATATTAAAATGAACATAAAGATAAATAAAGTATATTTTCTCTGCTCCATAACTCTCTCTCCCCTTCTCTTCCATGGCATCTGTTAGCATCTTTGTGCTAGCATTCGTTTGGTCAGCGGATTGACACTTCGAAGGAACGTTTGTGGGAACCGTTGACTAATGTTTGATGTGTAGGAGCGTTAAAGAATTAAAGTTTGATACGGTTCAAGTTTTGGGCAGGTTTGAAGTAAGGAAACATGTTCGATATGGTTCGAACGGCCCGCTGGTTTTGAGTCACGACAACGGACTGTTTTGGTGTTTTGGTTACATTGCGGGTTGATTACGAGAATCAAAATGGGCTGAACATTGGGCAGGTTGTAGCTGCTGTAAACTCAAGGGCTAGACACCTTAAAAAAGAGGGTGGGAACAGTTATTAGAGTTGCGGCTGCAGTTTTTCCACTATTTTGTAACCGCTATGGCAGTTTTTGACCCTTGTTTTATACTTGTAACTGCCATGTACGAAATTATAAGTGCATGGGCAGATTTCATTATATGTAAGAGAGAGTTTCGGGTTGAGAAACACTTGTAAAACATATGTAATCTGCTTCCTAATATTAGCGGAATTATATTGGGTTGGCTGCGGGTCGTAAATTGTGCGTGTGTGTTCATTTAGGTTTGCTTGCGTTTACATATATATTACTTGTCTTAAATCTGTCCAGATTAGAGCAGTTACATTGTCTCGAAACGGAATGTGATTCAATGATCAAACACGAGCGTTTGTGAGGCAAACACGAGTGTTGCGTCAGTGTTGGGTTGGCCGATTGTTTGTGGCATCGGTTAAGTTCATAAGCGACCCATCACGTGGCTGTTTTTGTTGAGCGAAAAACAAACCCGTGACAGCATCCATGATGATCATCTTCTTCTAACCCCATCCGTCAAAATCCACGAATACTTATTACCAATATGCCGATATACTTAATTTTTGTTTATAATTAAAATTAACTCAAACCCGCCCAACCTAAAGAAAAGAAAAATTAACAAACTCTTATATTTTTCATTAGACAGGTCTTCTGTATTTTCTTTTTTATGAATAGAGTTTTTTATGGGTTTTTTATGCTTCTTAATTTCGAATCTGTGACAAAAAGAATTGAAGATTTGGGGCTTCTTTTGGAGTTTATCTTGAAAAATTGGAGTTTTAGATTGGGCAAATTAGATAAATATAAATAAAAGAGATTTGATTTAAGGTTGGACAAAAAAGTGAATTTTTTGTTTAAAAATTTGGGAAGGCAGAGAGGTTGGAGACAAAGAGGCTTACAGATGAGATAAGAGAGAAAAGTTATTTAGTGTTTTAAGCTTTTAGTGTTATGCTTCTATGACATCCATTAGATTGAAATATATATGATCATACGGTTTAAACTAAACAGTCACCCTAACTGTGAAAAATACGGAAGCAGCGTACCTGACTCAAGAGTCAGGGTTACTCAGCTTCTGAACCATTGGATATTGATACAGTTAAAATATGAAATGTACTGTAGCAATATCCAATGACTGTGGAATCTGAATCATTCTGACTCAGAGTCACAGACGCTGCTTCCGAAAAATACACAGTTAGAGACCCCTCTTTCCTTATTTTATCACTTAAAACTCAAATATTACACACTACTTTTTAGCATTGCCTTGAGGTCTTTTTACACTGTACTTACTTTTTTTTTTTTGTCTCAAGTGCCCCGTTTTAAATTTACTCTGCAGAAATTTAAATTGGTAAAGAGGAACGATCTGTTACTGGATATATATTATATTAGCTGTCCAAATCTTCATTGATATCATTATTTTCCTGCGAGAGTAAGAATACAAATAGATTCTGATCTAACGTGGTTATGTAATAACCCAGAGTATAAACATTATTATGAAACATAAACATTATTATGAAACCATCAACCATGTATACACTAACACGAACATAAACGAAGTATAAGGATAGGCCGATTCGGATGGCTAATTAAACAATATAATTTTTCTGTATAATTCTATTGATACAAATACACTCATATTTATAAAGGAAACCTGCAACATTATTTGAAATTATAATGTCAGTTGAAGTTACAAGTCGAAAACTGCCATTTTGTTGACCATCTTCATGCTTAATGTGATTTTGTAATAAATGGTCAAGTCTTCATAAGAATAGATATGTTACAGGTTAAAACTAGTCGACACTGTTATGCCATTCTCACTAATCACCATCGGTTTGACTTTAACCTCTAAAAAACGGTTAGCGTAACTCTAAACTCTTAACCATTTAAATATAATCTATTAAAACCTATGGTAA
Source organism: Primula vulgaris (assembly GCA_963920805.1). NCBI lineage: Eukaryota > Viridiplantae > Streptophyta > Magnoliopsida > Ericales > Primulaceae > Primula > Primula vulgaris. Next base: position 14,308,772 of record OY987217.1, on the reverse strand, counting down.
AACCTTTATAAAATAATAATGTTGGGACCATTAATATTTATTAATTTAGAGAGTTGTTAATTAACCGATAAATTAATAATTATTATTTTAAAGAGGTTTTTATCGATTCAATATTTATACTCATTCGTAACTTAAATTAAATCATTATAAATTACTAAGAATATTTGTTAAACTCGTTAGTAAAGTCAAATACACTACTTCAATTAATAATATATAAGTTTTGTTACATTTTAAGCCATGTAGCAACTAAAAATCGGTATTAGATACATTAAATACGTTTGATCAATTCCATATACATTGAGAATCATCGAATAAAGTAGTACAACACATTGTTTAATCGTGTATATAACTTCATAATTTTTTGGTACAATCCGAAAATACAACATTAGAGTAGTTCGATAACCTTCAAGTAGATTTAAATTTTAAGAAAAATCAAACGACAATAGAGTCATGTTTCACTAAATCATTCTAGTAATGTTTGTCATTTTCAATAATTATTAATTTATAATTTTATTAGGGCCAAATATTTATATAGGGATCTTTCAAAAAATTATTATCTTATTAATTTTTCGAGATTGATGATTTTTTACACTGGCCAAAGTTGGAACCAAAAAAAAAAATTATTTTAGAAAGTTTATTAATTTAGCGAATATTATTCCGTAGAGGTTCCATTGGATGTAAGTAGGCGAGTTAAATGTTCTGTATTGCTTCCATACAAATTTAAGCACTTTAGTACCACAATACATGCTTTTCAATTTAGTAACTTATACTAGTAAAAATCCAATTTAGTATCTCCAATTATCAAAATCATTCAATTTAGTACTATTCCCTATTAATTAGTCAACAAAAAGTGATGTGCCAATGACGTTAGCACTACCACTTCAGTAATATTTTAACATTTTAGTATCCTTTACAATACATTTTTTTCAATTTAGTACCTTTAAATATCAAAATTTATTAAGTAGTTAACAGATATGATACTAAATTGAGGGATTTTGGTAGGATAATGTCTTAAATTGGATTTTTCATACTAAAAAGTACAAAATTGGAAAACCGTATAAATTCCCAATTTTCAAGTACAAAAATAGTTGGAATGACTGCTCTTAATTTGCAGTGGATTTTAATTTTTTTTTATTGAGATTGCTAGTTAACTTTTGTTGAATTATTTCAAGTGATTTTGTATCAGCCAAACCTTTTTTCCTACTTGTTTTTCATAAGTTGTAAATTTACGATTTTTTTTACGTATTTTTATCAATTTTTTGCCATCGACTATATTATTTAAGCTTTTCTTTGGATGTTTCTACCGTTTTTTGTGTGTTTTTTTGGGTCTTCGCCTTTGTTTTTAGCTTTTTACATGTTTCCTATTATATATTTTTTTCATTGTCGTTTATTATCACAATATTTTTATCATTACTGTTTCGATGATTTAGATTTTTTTATTAATTTAAAAGTTACTTCAAGATAAATATTACAAAGGAAGCAAAAAAGGATTCTAATATGTTGTATTTGTTAATCACAAATTATTTTAGGAAAATTCCCCATAGGCATCTCCTTAAATTTATATTCCCTCTAAATACCTCCATAAATTCATATTCCCTTTAATACTGTTTTTTAATTGTTTACTTTATTTACTAAAGCGACATTATCTGAAACAAAACATAATACATATACTTTATCTATATGTCAATCCCAAAAAAAATATGTTTAAAAGCGAAAAAATCACAAAATTTATAAAAATGAAAAAAAAACACAAAAAATGCATTTTTTTGAAAAAAATCAAAAACAATTATGAAAAAAATCCGAAAAAATGTATTTTTTGAAAAAAATCACAAAAATTGTATTTTTTTCAAAAAATTCACGCAAAAAAAAATAAATAATAAAATCACAAAAAATGTATTTTTCTAAAAAAACATCACAAAAAATAATTAAAAAAAGATAAAATCATAAAAAAAAAAGTGTTTTTTATAAAAAAAAACCTCATAAAAATATTAAAAAAAATATTTTTTGTCAAAAGACCCCATTTTTTACATCGGAAAAGCAGTTTTTTCACCAAAAAGTGATATTTTCATCATCTTTTTTGTTGAACGTAGTTTCTACTAATCGATTATTTTGATGATTACAATAATTGTAAAACATGATAAAAGCTCGTTTTGCGTACTAATCATTTATCAAGTGTGTTAAAGGGTTTAAATGATAGAATGCGTAATTACGGAGCCAATGGTTCAAGCGGAACGTCAATCGGAATTAAATCAAACAAGTTACAAGCTTTCGAAGTTGGTCGAGAAAACCGAAACATGCCCAGAATTAAAAACGATTGATGTATAAGCAAAAACGATCGATCATATTCAGTGCAAATTTCTTCCAGTGAGCACAACGTAAAAACGACCGATCGCCAAGAGGAAACGACCGATCGTTTTCAGTATAAATTCTTCCAGAGAACTCAGATCAAAAACGACCGATCGTTTTGCAGAAACGACCGATCGTTTCTGTAGATTTTCAAAATCCAGCTTTTAAGCTTTTCCTGAAAATTGGCGAACCACTGCCTGAACCAGCATTTAAGTCTGCCAACAACCAGCAACGGTCTGATTTTAAATGAAGACCAACTTTGGCCTACAAATAGCTTCCAATCCCTTTGAAGAATATTATCCAAAGATACACAACTTATAAGCAATTCTTACAAAGCTATTCTTCAAGCTTATACTACTAAATCTCACTTGTATTCTTAAATATTCTCGAGAGTATTATTCTTGTAATTCTATAAACTTCGAGATACTATTTTTTAGTGAGTGATCAAATTTGTAAAAGAGTAATTTTATAAACTCATTTGTGAGCGAGTGAATTGGGTAGAGGCTTTTAAGCAAGTGTAGCTTAAAAGCTCTAGGTCATTTATTCGGGATACTCATATAGTGAGGGGGAGCGTAATCGGTTGATTAAGCTCGTTAAGGTGTAACCTTGAAACAAAGATTTTAGTGAAACACTCGGTAGTGAAAATACCGAGGAGAGGACGTAGGCGCGGTTTGCCGAACCTCTATAAATCTTGCGTTATTTCTTTCCCTTAAACTCTTACTTTTCGTATTTATTTATCGCATACATTTATTGCTTGCCTAGATTTATCTAGTGATAATTAGTTAACGAAAAAGTTTTAGTTATAAATATCACTCATTAACCTAGTTAATAACCCATAGATTTCATTCCGCGAAAAACGTACAAAACCTTATTCACCCCTACTCTAAGGTTTAGACTCCTACGGACCAACATTTTTCATCAAAAAAATGGTATTTTCATCTAGTTCTGCTCAAATTGCATCTATTTCAGCGAAAAACGCATCTAGTTCAGTCGAAAGTACATATAATTCAGTCGAAAGTGCATATAGTTCATTAAAAGTGCATACAGTGCAGTCGAAAGTGCATATAGTTCAGTCAAAAGTGCATACAATTCAGTAAAAAAAGCATAAGTTTCAGTCGAAAGTGCATCGAGTTTAGTCGAAATGTCATACAGTTTAGAGTTCAGTCGAAATTGCATATAATTCAATAAAAGTGCATATAGTTCAGCTGAAAGTGCATATAGTCCAGCTGAAAGTGCATTTGGTTCAGGTGAAAGTGCATTTAGTTCAACTGAAGGTGCATCTAGTTCAGTAGTATCGTGGTGATGTTCAGAAGTATCGTGGTGATGGAGAAGTAACAAGATGAACATTTTATATTAAAGAACAAGTATTATACTTCGTAGTTTTGTATTATTTTTAGCGTAGACGTTTATGTGACGAGTTTAGTTGACTCACTCTTTGCTTTGTTGTTTTCCCGTTTCTGTTTTATTGTATATTTTATAGGCGAATGTCCTGAGTTGCAGGCTTTTAAACCAGTTTAGCATTCGAGCAGGTCTCGAGACAGTATCAGTTTTGTGAGCACGTATAATATAGGTACTCAAGGCTAAGTGTGTGCAGTGTTACATATTTTATATATCCATTTCTGTGTAATATACGTTAAAACGGTATGATTAAAATGATGTGTTTTCTGTAATTCTTTTCCTTTCTTTTTCTTAAATCGTATTCCCGGATTTTTGTAAATTCGGGACGTGACATAGAATATGTTTTTGGTAATTAAAACTTTTTATAATATGTTTTTGGTAATTTAGTTTTAAAAGTGATATGTTTTGATAATTTTTTCTTATATTTTTTATTCTAGCAATTTGTTTGCATTGAGTATTTTCTTTGGTTAATTATCTTTGTCATTTACAATTTATTTAAACAGTAAAAATGACTTAGATTATTTATTTTAGTTCGCTGTCTAGGGTATTGTCTTACAATTGACCATATATTTGTTTTAAAATGAATATTGACTATTTTAAAATGTCACAAAATGTATTCAAATGATCATACACTATGTTAAAATGACCGAATGTGTTTTTAAAGTACAATAAACTATTTAAAAATAACTCATAATGTTTTCTAATCAGCATAAACTTTTCTCAAACGAGGATAGATTGTTTTCAAATGATCATAGACTATTTTTAAACGATCATAGACTAATTACGTGGATCATTTTCTAGTGTATTTTGTTTTGTAGACTATTTTTCCAATGGTATAAGTGGCTCATACTATTTACTTTAGGGTCATTTCTTGGTGTATTTTTTTATTTAGATCGTTGTAGAAATGATAAATTTTACAAAGGAAGCAAAAAAGGATTCTAATATATCATAATTTTACTAATTACAAGTTATTTTAATTTAAGTTGAAAGAGAAAGGGCTTAAAAACAATATTGATCAAAATATAGAATTAACGCGTGGGAAAAAAAAACGCGCTCGGGTAATGGCGGTGAGGGGAAAAAAAAGATAAAACCCTTTATTAATATTTACTCTCAATAACACTCTTAATCAATCAAATTCAATCGCAACTTAATTCTCTCTCTATCACTGAATTCTTCAACAGTTCGAAAATCAAAGTAGCCAAAACCCTAATTCATATTTTATCAAAATACTAATCAATCAATAATCGCCACTTAACTCTCTGAGCAGATTTCTTCAACGGGATCAACACATATTCACGAATCGCTCGCCCCTTTTATTTCACTTTTATTTACGTTTATAATATTACTGTTTCTCTATTCATTTGTTTATTTGTTTAAATTGCTCAGTTCAATTTGTGGGTATTTGAGGAACTGTTGGTTCGCTTAAACACAAAATTGAATTAAGCAATTGAAACAAAACCAATAATAATATTACTTTGTGTTAACTTTTTGTGTGTGCAGATCCCTCTGTTTCTCTCTCTCTCTCTTTCTCTATTTATATATATATTTGTTTGTGCTAACATAATGGATGCAGGTATTAGCTCTTATTTTTATTCACAGTCACAACGAAGCTTACTTCAAGGTCAATTTCCTCAGCACACGAATTCTAGTGACAACGTATGTATATTCACTAGTTAGATTTTTTTTTATTTTTTTTAACTCAAGTTCATTAATTAGTTTCTTTAGAATTTTTGTATGTATATTCATAATCACTGTTTTAAAAAAACGTGTTTCCTAGTAAAAAAAAAGCTTTAAAGGCTCGATTCAAAACTTTAAAAAGCTCGCTTTTCCGGTTTTTAGGCAACTTAAAGCTTATGCTTTTAGCGTAGCTCTTACAAAAACGCTTTAGCTTTTCGAAACACTGTTCATAATCAGGGCTTTTTTCGATTACTTTCAATGTATAATTAAGGCTTTTTTTATAATCAATTCAGAATTTTTTATAATTTGTGTTTTTATGTATAACTGTAACTAGAAATCGGTTACAATTGGTTTAATCAATTATCACTTTTTTGGAAAAAAGAACTTTAAAAAGCTTGATTCAAAACTCAAAAAAAGCTCTTACAAAAACGCTTTAGCTTAGATTTTGCTTTTTAAGCAATTATTTACTTTCTATGTTTTTTCAGCTGGACAGATTCATACCAAACAGATCGGCGATGGATTTTGATTATGGGCATTACATGCTTATGAAGGGGCCGACACCGAGAGAGAATCCGCCGAGAAGGTCTCCATCAAGCGAAGCATACCAGATACTCCTGGCAGAGGCACTCGGCATGAATAGAACTCGGATTTTGGCATTTAAAAACAAGCCACCGAACCCAGTTGAGCGTATTCCCGATTTTTCCACCTTCCAGCAAGCCAATCTTTTAAACATGCGTAGACACATTCCTCAGGTATGTGTTTATCCTTCTTTCCTATTTTATTTTAACTTCATTAGCCTAGTATGTGTTCAGCTTCGATCTATCTTGTATAAAATGTTAACACGGCTTTGTTTGTAATTTAGCTTTTTTGCCAAATAACCCAAAATACATTTCCCAGGTGTGTGTACATGCATATAATTTTCTTTATGAAAGGATACCTTCATTTTGGTTCAGATTTATTATGAACATTGTAGGATCAGCTTTGTACAGAAAATGTTTTTCTTTCCGCTAACCAATCAAAACATTGACGATGCATTCAGAGCCATGCTTTTGCTGAAACGGTGATGGAAATGTACTTTCAATAGATACATATTTTTAACATTACGGGATCATACTCTCATCAGCCTTGAAAATAATTGTTATAACAGACTTTGTATATACGTTGGCCCTTTTACCCAAAAAACACATATTATGAGATTTTAACTAAGTAGGCTGGTGCTGAGACATGCTAAGGCTTTGTATGCTTGATATTTTGGGCTCATACTCTCAGCAGCCTTGAACAAAAAATGTTATAACAGACTTTCTATGTAACGCCTTTTACCAAAAAAAAAACAGATTATGAGTTTTTAACTGAGTAGGCTGTTGGTGAAACCCGGTAAGGCTTTGTATATTACTAGCCCTTTACAACATCCTTTTGCCTATTACTGTTCATTCAATATTTTGGCCTTTTGTTAATGCATATTATATTTACCAAAATCTGTATTCATTGTGTTTTGATTTGATTTAACAGACTCCAGACAGGATAATAGATGCACCAGGCCTGGTGGACGATTACTATTCAAACTTATTAGATTGGGGCACCGGAAATGTTCTCGCCATTGCTCTTGGAAACACGGTATATCTATGGGATGCTAGTAACGCCCACCCTTCAGAGTTAGTCACAATCGAGGATGAAGATTGCCCCATCACCAGCTTAAAATGGGCTCCTGATGGTAGACACATTGCTGTTGGTTTGTACAATTCTGATGTCCAGTATTGGGACTGTACCTCTATCCGACAGGTAAACATTAGTTTTCCAATATGCTTATATAGATTCAGGATCCTTGTTTCTTGGAACCAATATTTTCTGGTGCAAACTTGTCTAATGGCTAGACTGGTTATCTTCTAAATTGGAGAATTCAGGCGTAATCCGTTGACAAAATGGGTACTATGTCCAATAATTTATTTTGATAATCTCTTATAATTACCAGAACTTCAATCCTAGCTTATGTTGATAAAAATATCTGTTTTCCAGTTGTGCATTAATGTTATTTATAATCTCATTATAGTTACCAGAACTTTATATGTCTGCGCTAACGTGTAACATATGATGCCTATATATGCAGCTGAGAACCTTGAGAGGCTGTCACCGGTCACGAGTCGGTGCTTTAGATTGGAACAACCAAATCCTGACCACTGGTGGAATGGATGGCCAGATCGTAAATAATGATGTTCGGATAAGAGATCATATAGTCAACACTTACAGAGGTCACCACCGTGCGGTTTGTGGCCTAAAATGGTCAGCATGTGGAACAAAACTGGCTAGCGGGGGAAATGATAGTCGCCTCCATATATGGGACAGATCTGTGGCTACTCAATACCTACACAGGTTTGGATCTATTTATCTAGAATCTTTCATTCATTTTTATGTTGATTTATTGTTAAAGATCCTGTGGAAGAATGAAATATAAAAAACAATGAGGTTGTTGTATCGTTATTATCAAAGTTAACTTGTAACAATTTGCCATCTTTATAAGCCGGTTTAGAAATTGAATTTGCTTCCAAACATGAAGGATTGGTCCCCGCACTTAAAAGATAAGTTTCGACGTCATCTCCATAGTTCAGTTGTAACCGGTAACACTTTGATTAAGTTAACACCGAATAGTCAGTGCCCATGGGTTTATTCCCATTAGTGTTAATTCGTGGAGACAACATGTGTAACTTATGTAAAATGTGGGACTATTAGCATAAATCCAAACTATGGTGACCATTATTGTTAAAATCGAAGTATGGGTTTGTGAAGCTTGATTACTAGTAACTGACAAACTAAATAGCTTAGCTAGCATAGAAAGTTTGGGACATTATACCAGAACGAACGTGAGTAAAATCTGCGATATAGGTTCCCGATGTTCTTCCTTCAATTTAAAGGAAAACTGGCAACTTTTCACTTTTATATTCCTTATTTACAAATTCCACTTGCATAAAAAACCAGCTTCCTTTAACTTCCTTATTCTTTTCCAGTTTCATTTGTTTATAATATTTATCTCCTCTGTTTACAAAGGGAGATAGACAAAAAAGAAAAGAGGGCCAAAAACTATTATAAATAAAATATGAGGAAGGTTTTTTGGTTTCTTTAACATGTAAATTTTGAGGTTTAAATAAGGAAGCTGTTGGACTACAACTTTTACCAAAAAATTGTATTGTTCCTCAAGATATAAGTTAAAGCTCAAATAAGGCTTCAATAGCGGTTGCTTGAATAAAGTAATTTTCACATGATCATACATATTGATATACAGGCTGGAAGACCATACAGCTGCTGTTAAGGCCCTGGCGTGGTGTCCTTTCCAGGGTAACATGTTGGCATCTGGTGGAGGTATCGATGACCAGACCATAAAGTTTTGGAACACACACACGGGTTCCTGTCTAAACTCGATAGATACGGGATCACAAGTTTGTGCTCTTTTATGGAACAAAAATGAGAGGGAGCTTTTGAGCTCTCATGGCTTTACCCAGAATCATCTCACTCTTTGGAAGTATCCTTCAATGGTTAAGATAGCCGAGCTCACTGGACATACTACCAGAGTGTTTTTCATGGCCCAGGTATATTAAATTTGCTTTGAATCCGTGAAAGCTTTTATGTTGGTCAATTGTCGATGAAGTTAAAACTTTTAACTTTTGGCCTAAAGGCTTAGAGACTTTTAAACTTTTTTCTTGAAAAAGCTAGAGAGGATGTAAGCTGGATTGACCCCACTTTTTTTTTTCTGAACCTTGAAAGTAATAGTGTATGTGTTTTTGTTTTTAAATCTTAATCAGAGAAGCCCACAGTTCAGGTTCTTAGGCAGGAAACCAAAGAATTTGGCAACCAGTTAATGTCCTCAGTATGTTTTTTTCTTGCTGCTTTTTGAGTTTTTACGTAATATAGAAACATTCTTAACTGTATTTGTTCTCTATTTCAGAGTCCGGATGGATGTACAGTAGCTTCAGCTGCAGGGGATGAGACTTTACGGTTTTGGAATGTATTTGGAAACCCAGAGGTGACTAAAAGACATGCACAAAGGGCAGCTCGTGAGCCTTTTGCTAATGTAAACCGTATTCGCTGAGTGTGTGTGGTTCGATAAAACTTGAGTGGGTGGATGAAAAGAGTGAAAGTGTCCTGATATTGTTTCGTCTTGTTGTGTATATGTCATAGAGATGGTTTACAGTAATATTCAAACACTTGCTTGTGTTGGATGTTATCTAGAGCAGAGGCAAGCGTCCGAGCGTTTTGCTAATTGGGAACAGTATCCGCTGGTGTGTGTGGGTCGTTAAGGCTGGAGTAAGTGGATGAAAGAAGTGACAGATTACCGATATATTTTTTATTTTGTGTAGTATTAATCATAGGGGAACAAATATGTTTAGTACACTCGGCTACCACACGTCAACAAAAAAAGGTACCAAACTATCATCATTAATTGTTTATGTTCCAAATTTCTATCTTTTTTCACAAATCACACCTTTCCAGCCAAATTGATTTCAGAAACCCTGTCGCATGCCATCGCGTGACCAAATTAATGGGTATTTTACTTTTTTCCACCAAAAGCAGAAAAGGTATAAATATACATCAATCTATACCTTGTTATTTGAAGGGAAAAAACGAGAGCAGTATAGTAAAATACCGCTAATTTGATCGCTTGATGGCACATCACACAATCTTGACATTGATTTGGCGTGAAAGTTCTGGTTTGTGAATAAAGAACGAAGTCTGTTACTCAAACTGTCAATGTTGATAGTTTGGTATTTTTGTTAACGTGTGAAAGAGGTGTAAGCTGCTGTTCTGGGAGATAGTCGCTGGAGAAGTGAACACAAAGTTCCTCTTTAAACCCAGTTTTGACCCTATAAAGAAGAGGAAATATTACCCCTGCACACAATTCAGATAACTGTTTTTGTTATTATTATTTCACTAGATTGGATTTCGTCATACTTGATTCTTATAATATACTATTAAAATTCAGACCCAGCACGTATAGGAGTATTGACTAAGGCGATCAACTTGTATACTACTTATACAATTTGGATCTGAATTTGGAAATTTATGTATGGATGGATTGATATCACTATTTTTTTTTTTTTCGTCACAGCTATTCTTTTTTTTTTTTTAATTAAAATCAAAACAAAACATCCATGTCATGAAACAAGCATCCATGACTAGCATAAGAAAAGGAAAATTATCAACTAGCACAACAACAAAAACTATTGCTACAATCAAATATAATTCCAATAGAAACGACAGTTTTACACCATGCTGAAACCAGACATAGCTTAGCAAGGACTTAACCATGTCAACTCATGACCATCTTCATTACCATTTGGTTTGGACTCTGTGTCCCCTAGTGACCATTGAGTGTTTCTTGTTTTTTCTACCTTCAAAGTCTGAAATAGATCCATACCCATCTGATGAACAATAATCTTGATCTATTAAACAAGATGAGTCTAGATTGTATTCTCCCATTAAGTCCTCCAATGTGTTGTTAAAAGGCACATAACCATGAATGTGGCTAATAGAGTCGACATTAGTGACCTCTGCCTCAACTTCTTTCTTCTTGTTCTCCTTTTTCTTTTCCTTTTTTCTTCTATTTTTTGCAGTTTTTGATTCCTCTATGGGAGATACCCTCTCATCAACAGTAGAAATATGGCTTGGTGTGAAAGTCTTGGCATTTGAAGATAGCATATTTTCAGCATATTCTTTTGAAGACAAAGAATCCTCCAGTGAGTTAACATCAAGCTGTATATTTGGGTTAACCATCTGATCTTCCCCAATAACTTTTGAACCCATTTCTTCAGTCAACTCTTCAGCCCTCTTGTCAGGTTCTCTAGTGTCTTGAATACTTTTTGTTTCCTTGATTTCTTTCATGGATTCCAGAATTTTTATATTTTCCTCATCATCACTTTCAACCTCTACTAGCTTAACATTCACTTTTTTCAAGAATTTATTTGCTTTTGAGCATTCCTCTGCATTTTTAATGTTATGTGGCTTCTTGGCCACATATTCTTGTCTAGAACCATCCTTTTTCCCCATGTTCCTGATCTTATTTGTATCTTTTAGAGTATTTTGTTCAGCCAGATCATTACTCCCTCTTTTTTCCCCTGCTTGCACCTTAGAGCTCAAATTTTCATCATTTTTTATCTCATCAGAGAAGTGAACTTTAGGTTGCTGTAGGGTTTTAGTATTAGGGAATTTTTTACACTCAAGATGAGAGTGACCCTGTAACCAACACTTATCACAGTAATTAGGGAGTTTTTCATACTCCACTCTTTGCCAGAAACCCTCATCATAAGAAGTCCCAATCCATATTGAGTCCTCTCTTTCATTTAGAAGATCTAATTCCACACACACTCTAGCATAGGCAGGCCTAGCATGAGTAAGTGTGGCTAAATCCGCAACTAAATTTTTTCCGAAAGATTGGGTAATGGCTTTGAGATATGAGAGTATGCAAAAGTTCAAAGGTAGTAGGGGAAGTCTAATCCAAAGAGGTGCTACAGACGACTCTTTTTTTAAATTAAAATCTATTGTCCATTTATAAATTCTAAAAAGAGCTCCTTCAATTTCGTGATTGTTTTGGGTCCAAGCTTTAGTAAAATCAGTGGCATTTCTAGTCTTAATTAGAGCATGCCTATAGTCAATGAGACTCACAATAGGGGTTTCAGAAAGTCCCCAATTTCTGATTATATGGTCCCTAACAGTATCAATCTTAGGCCTTCCTCTACTGAATTTGGCAATGAGTGCATATTGTAGAGGAAAACCCGACCTTTGCAATTCTGAAGGCGAGAAAATAATAGCAGGCCTAGATTCTTTTAATTGGGTTTGCTTCAATGGAAGCTGAATGTCATTTATTTCTAGCAAATTAAGATCTAATTTATAAGTGTTAAACTTCTAAATCAGATTTGGATTGATTACCTTTGATTGCAACCGCATAAGAAACTTTAGTCGTTGATGGCGATGGAGAAAGCTCTGTCGCCATCAAATCCCCAAATAGTGGTGAAAACCCTAATAAGTTGTATAGTAAGAGAGAGGGTAACGAGATCTATTTGAATATGTAAAGAAATATAGGAGAGGAGGTGGTGGATTGATGGGAGAAGGAGCCCTAAGGTGCCGTCACGTGATCGCCATAGTACTCTCTCTAAGCCATTTTCTCTAGCGTCCTCTCAGATAATTGTCGTCAAAGCTATTCTCTATCCGATTTATATAACTATGTTTTGGTTTGATTGTAGCTTCTAACATCGGCGCTTTTTGCCCTTTTTGGCTAGTCTGGACACTGTTTGGTTAGTTAGTTAAAAATCTGAGCTTATTGTTAGTTATATAGAATATATATATATATTTGTGCTAACATAATGGATGCAGGTATTAGCTCCCATTTTTCTTCACTCAGGACGAAGCTCGCTTGAAGGTCAATTTGGTCAGCGCATAAATTCTAGGGAGAATGTATGTATATTCAGAAGTTAGACTTGTTCTTTTTTTTAACTAAAATTCTTTAATTGTTTTCTTTATTATTATTTCACTGGATTGGATTTCGTTATACTTGATCCAGCACGTATATGAGTATTATGTGTTCACTAAGGTGATCAATCTGTATACTACTTATACAATTTGGATCTGAATTTGGAACTTTATTTATGGATGGCTTGATATGACTCTGTTTTGGTTTTGAACAAAAAAAATTAGGAATTTAATTAGTTGTTGCTTGAGGTTAATTTGGCTTAATTTACGTGCCGTTGTGCATAAACTCCAAACTGTTGCTAAGGTACTGAATTGAGAATTTGAGTTATATGCTTTCTTGTTAGTATGTTGAAATCACAACTCTGTTTCCTATCTTTGCTAAGGTACCGTATTGAGAATTTGAGACGACGCTTGATTGTAGCTTCTTTGATCGGGGATTTTTGCCCTTTTTCTTTTTGGTTAGTTAGTTAAAACTCTGAGCTTTCTTGTTTTTTGTCTTGAAAAAGATAGACGATTTAAGCTGGATGCCCAATTTCTTCTTCATGGGTTTTTGTTTCCTTGAATATTAAAGAAAATAACTTAGATTTGTTATAGTTCGGACCGAATATCTAAAAGCTTTAAACTTAATGGGTTTTTAGTTAGTCAGCCAATGCCGTTCAGGTTTTTAAACAAATGAAAAGGGGGCGAGCTTAAAAGCTACAACCAAACTAGGCCGTATGTCAAATATTTCAGGCTACCTTTTCATATTGCTTTCATTTTATTGCTAGTTTTTCCGATGAAGAAGCAATTGCTTTCGACTTTTTGCAAATGGGATTTAATTGTATCCTATTGTAGTAGGTGCTCTAAATCACATCCATTTTCGTTACTTTTTTTTTCTTAGTTCCATTTTTTTTCCTTTTTGTCTGGTTGGGTAATATTTAGCTTGAATTAATCAAGATGCTGTCAACATTGCAAAGAAAAATCAAGGACCTTACAAGGCCGCTAAGCTACTAGCAATAGAAGCATTGAATAGAGAGAGCGAAGACGATCTCTTATATCATTGTTCGTTTCAGGGGGTAAAATAGAAAAGATTGTTATTTCGGTATGACTGTATATTTTGGGTATATATAGCTTGGGATAAAGTCAAAGCATCGAGAGATCCACGCTCCACCATAAACATGATGGGTGCTTCACGAAACAGGTTTACAGTGTGATTTTCTTGTGTGTTCAGCATTTTGAATTTGCTGGTGGTTGCGTTCTTTCGTTTAACCGTGGTTTCTTCTATAGCATGTAAAAGCTGTGAGAGATGTTTGGATATGGATTGTTGTAATATTTTATAGGACATGCATTTTGTTGTAAATTCAACTTCCCATAAATTTTTATGATGACTACAATATACGTGAACCAACTCGTTTTTTTTGTGTTATTGCTATGTTATTTAGGATATGCAGCGTATATAAAATTCTACGTGTGTATAAGGCTGTCAGTTATGTAAAATTAGATCTTTCGATTTTTTTTGTATGAAATTGCGTTGACTAGTGATTGAGCTGCTGAACTTGTACCCAATCTGAGTGTAATTAAGCCAAAAAATTATTCCATGAATTTTAAGCTTCCGCAGTTGGCGACAAACGATATTTACCGCTGTTTAAAGAGCGCTCAAATGTCAGAACCTTGACTGCAGTCCCGAGTCCTGCACTAATTGTCTAACTTTACAGTATGGAAACAAAAATCCATAATATTTTACAGATTATTAATGCAGCACTCTCCGTCACTGTTTTAAAAAGCTCGCAATGTTGCATAATATAGTGGTTTTTGAAAGAAAAACATTACGCTAAAACGCTATTTGGGTGTTAAAGCAAAAAATCGCGTTATTAGATTTAAAAGCGCAAAAAAATTGATATTTTGGATCGAAATCCTAACTACTGAGTATTTAAAAAACAAACAAAAAATCAGTATTGCATTACGTCGTTTTGGTTTGTGATATATTTTTTTTTTGTAAACATTAAAATCAATGTCCTTACAGTATTAGACAAACAAACTGATATTTTCACTTCCTCTCTCTTTCTAATCCACCGCCATCCACCCCGATGTTCACAGCCTCCGAATTGAGGCATAGATTAAAGTCTGAATATTTGCTAATTATTGTTTATTTTTATCTAGAAACATAGTATATTATATATTTCGACTTTGAATCATACGCTTTTATCTTGTTTAGGAAAATAATTAATAAATTTGTATTCACGTGTTTGTTTACAACTAAATCATATTTAAAGTTAATGTATATCATGAGATTTTATCTTGTTTTATAGTGAGCAAGATAGATAAAATGAGTGATTTTTCTTGTAAGTGAGTCGTTAAGATACGGGAATGGGAGAATTACAAATATTTTGTTTGCAAATTTTATGATTAAAGAATGACTTGTGATCAAATTAGTTGTATTGAATTATGTATTTGCTTAATTATAACAACTTACACATTGTATTGTATTTAACTATTTAAGTGTTAATATAATTAACATAAATTATATGATTACCTAGTATTGTTATATTAATAATAAAAAAAATACACCGCAAAGCGATTAGTTGTTATGCTATTTGCGCTTTTAGCATAGCTCTCGAAAAAACGCTATACTAACGATAACGCTATTTACACTGCTCCATTTAAAACATCACCCCACAGACATATGAGCTTGTGTGGTTGCTGCTTTTGAGAAAAAATCTTGAATTTTTTGAGGTTTAGAGTAAAGGTAGGTTCATCCAGCTTGAAAGATTTAGCTTATTCAGACAAAAATAAAAACAGCTTCTCTGCTCGTCACTCGAGAATAATCCAGTTTTCCTTATTATTGCAACATTCTGGCGAAGATACGTTTTTACAGTTTTACTGTTCTGGCATATATTTTTTCACACATTATTTAATAAGCTTAAATCAAGATTAACAAAATTCACATATAATATTGTAAGCTGGAGATGTATCGATATAATGCTTGCTAGAGGGATTTAGACTTGAAAGATGATTACATATACGAGTAACTATCTCACTGTTAATTTTCATAAAATTTACTCTCATTGTTGAGCTGAGGTAAGAACAACGAATGGTGTTCACATAATTCCAAGATTATTTTAAAAAAGGGTTTCTTAAAAATGTTTTGCGGCTTGCGGGTTCCCCATTACTAAATAATTGGACCTCGGACATGTAGAGATAGTGAAAGACCAAGGGGTGAGTTTCTTTTTTCTTTTGGGCGCTCACTCACTAGACTCGCGACCATCTTATCTTCCGAAATTCTAGAAACATTTAAAAAAAATGAAGCATAGATTTAAACAGGAATGTCATGGTCCCGATCGCTTTTTAGAATTTCAGTAATACCTCACTTTTGTGCCTTAGGAATTGAGTACTACCTACCACCTTCGATCTTGAAAACAAAGCAGAAATAACTAGATTCTCATGAAGTTCACATAATCTCCAATAGTATGCAAAATTGTAACAATGAGAAATCGTTCTCAGACAAATACAATTTGAGTTTGACAAGTTTCCGAAGATCTGGGTAACCGACGATCTCCTTTCCAAACCAGTCTGCCCTCCGTATATCATTGCACCAATTTTCAACCGCGATTTCTCCAATGCTTCCACAGTTTCCAATATATATTTTATCAAATCCAGCTCACTATAGAATCCATCAAGTGTGAATAGTTCAACTTTTTTAACACGAGATTGAAACAACTGGCACCTTGCCTTGTTCATAAGAGTTGGTTTGCTCCACAGGCTCGCAGTTACTGAGTGAGACCTAGAAACCAAAGATTAATAAAAAGAACCTTCTTTTTTAAACCATTAGAAGAATCAAGGTTATAAATAACTTTAACATCAAGGTTCGAGAATCTTACTTTGCTGAATACAAGGGTAGACAGATTAGGCGCCCACCTAAGTGTTTTCGAATTTTTTTTGGAGCCAAAGTCCTTGACATTTAATACCAAATGTTTTAAGCTCGATTTGTTTTATTCCTTTTTGCTTTTACGCTAGTATATTGTACGAGGTTCATTTTTAATATCTGACTAGTCATTGGTATAGCCTGGAGGTTTTGGAAACCTTTAGACTGAATGAACTCCATTGACTTCTCAATTTCACAAATTCAGCGTACTCTAAAAAGTTAAACTTGTACCTGAAAAGCCCTCTGAATTGTTCAATATTTGAGAGATTTAGCACTTTATCAGCAACCCTTAACTTTACCAGATTACATAAAATTTCTTGAATAAAATATAAGAGTGAACATTAGATTTTGGGGTACTTAGAAAAATGTCATGGCAACTATTGACTTGAGAAATTGTAGGGTATCAACTTCAAGTGTGCAGCCAGTTTTTATTCCTTAGCACATGTTTCATGTTGATTAACGTTAGTTATCTCTTATTCTCTTGCAATTGTTTAAGGCAGGTCAAAGAATTGGTTCATTTTGCGTTTCTTGGGATATTTGTCTATGTTTTTGAAATAAGTTGCCTTATTCTTCTAACAAAAGTTAGGAACTCAAAAGAAAAAAAGGTTTCAGGTTCATCCTGCACTAAAAAATGAGCTTGGTGAAGTTTTGTTTCGGTCCGAGGACATATCCTACAGCTACAAAGCCACAATATTATTATTGCTTGTAAAAAAAATATTTTACCTTTATGTCGGGAAATAAGTCATAAAACTAAATTTTATAATCCCTCACTTTACCCGACAAGGCAGCAAGCTCTTAGGTATCCACAACTATGTGTAAGTTATAAATGGCAGCCAGAGATTTTAACTAACATTATAGTTAATGAATAAATTTAGTAACACTAACAAGTACGAATATCTAACTAATATAATACCAAGTCCTACAAAGCCCAATGACTCAAGCCATTCAAATCTCAGAAACTTAAGAAAAGGTGGAAACCCCTTGGTTCCACAAGGACAACGTTAGTACCGAACATGTATACAATAATTAGTACTGGTATAAGCTATGCAGCTTACAAAAGTGAGCAGGAACCAAGAAGTCAGTGTAAACTAAAATGAATAGCCAAACAGTAAGAGATTGGGCTCGAGTTATTGAAGTAACTAAGTGAAAGTCTTTAGTTTTGAAGATATAATTCTTCAGATTAGTTGGGACAAAACTATCTATTTTACTAGAAATTGATCTATATAATAGAGTATTTATATTAAGAAATCCAATTGAAAAGCCAAAGCGAAGGCATATTTTAGGTACTGTAATTGCCCAAATATAGGCAATGTTTCTTATGCCCGCTTCCAAACAGGGGCATCGAGTGTTTCATCTCTGGATAATGTCTTTCTAGTTTGTTCATAGATAAATTAGGCATGTTTGTGGGAAAAAAAATACCCAGGTGGCTTATTGCCACATCAGGGGGGTGTGGTGGCACACTTTCTCCCTGCAGTTTGAGAACGAATTACTATGTTCTTATACAAGCCGTGTTAAAGAATATAATGAACCATAACTATCTGACCTAAAGAAGCTCCTCGACAACTCTGGCTAATCTATTTTCTCAAAAAGTTAACAAGTAATAAGTCTGGCAACTCCGAAAACTCATCGGTTCAGATTAAGACAAGAACAGCTTGTATTAGTGACCCACTTTTCGAAAGTAGCTTCTGGTGTTTGGGGAAATGAACATAAGCACTGACACTAACATGTATGAACAATCTCGATATCTACCAGTATAATAGTCTCCTAAATTGAAATTGAGCATGAATTTGGCACCAGATGTCGAACACTAAAAACGAGTGTATATACACTGGTAATGCATGTGATAAAAGAAGAGAGTGGTAACTATAATTTGTGGTATTCTGTAACAAGCTGTGATGTAATATGCACCTAGAATTGTACGACGTCTTTCTAATCAACTACTGTTTATAGCTAAACTATTTATTCAGTTGTCATTTGCAGAAAAAAATAAAATAAAAATAAAAATTGAAATATCGTCAGCAAGGAAGATGTTAAAGCACAAAAGATAAATTACAAGATGGATCTTTACCCAAAGTCAGGTAAGGTTTTTCCATGTCTTCACCACATTAAAAGGTTCCATTATCCAAATAATTTGAAATTTTGTTGGATTGGAGTTAAAAAACACACTTCATACACACTAAATAAAGCAACACGAAATCTGAATTGAAAAACAAAGACACTTAAACAAATTGAAGAACACAGTGAAGAAAAAGGAGAAAGAGCAACATAAAAACCAAACAGCATACCGAAGTTGTTGTCACATTGTCAAGATTACGAATAATAAAAAAAATTTATATATCAAGGTAATCCTCAAACAAATATGTAACTGTAACCCTGAACAATAAAGCGACCTTAGTAAGAAGTGATATACCAACATTGTAATGTAATAAATATCAAGGGTGGGCACCGCAAATGTTGCATTCCCAACAGCCAGACTTAGCTTCTAAAAGTTGCCAACTCATAGGAGTCTAAGACTAAGGTAAGCAACCTCTCTAGCTAATCTTGGTTGTTTGAGATTCCATTCAATCAATCGATATCCACAAATATTTTTCTATTTTTCCAAGACTGAGTACTCAATAACTTACATGGAGTCGGGTCATCATCACCTTTAACATTGCTTTACATTCTGTAAATACCACTTATAAGTTTCAATGAGCCCCTCTCACAACGAAACCTTGGGTACCCACCCCAACTTCGCCAACTTGGAGCTATCCATAAGCTTCCTAGGCGTCCCATCTGGCTTGGTAGAGTCCCAAACAAGCCTCCCCTCAAGTCCCACTTGGAGCTATTCATATTTTATCAAAATACTAATCAATCAATAATCGCCACTTAACTCTCTCTCTCTCTCTCTATATATATATATAGATATATCTGTACATCTGAGCAGATTTCTTCAACGGGATCAACACATATTCACGAATCGCTCGCCCCTTTTATTTCACTTTTATTTACGTTTCTAATATTACTTTTTCTCTATTCATTTGTTTATTTGTTTAAATTGCTCAGTTCAATTTGTGGGTATTTGAGGAACTGTTGGTTCGCTTAAACACAAAATTGAATTAAGCAATTGAAACAACACTAATAATAATATACCTTTGTGTTAACTTTTTTTCTGCAGATCCTCTCTGTTTCTCTCGCTGTCTATATCAATCGTGCTTTTATTTCACGTTTGTTTGCGTTTTTAACTGTTTCTCATATCGTTGTTTAAATTGTTCGTTCATTTAAGTACAGATTGAATTAAGCAGTAAACGAATAATATTACATTGTGCTAACTTTTCTTAGTTTCTGCAGATCCTCTCTGTTTCTCTCTCCCTCTCTCTAATTATATATATATATATATATTTGTGCTAACATAATGGATGCAGGTATTAGTTCTTAATACCTGCACAACGAAGCTTACTTCAAGGTCAATTTCCTCAGCGCACGAATTCTGGTGACAACGTATGTATTTTCACTAGTTAGATTTGTTTTTATTTTTTTTAACTCAAGTTTATTAATTAGTTTCTTTAGAATTTTTGTATGTATATAAATAATCACTGTTTTAAAAAAAGCTCAAAAAGCTCGCTTTTCAGCTTTTTAGGCAGCTAAAAGCTTATGCTTTTAACGTACCTCTTACAAAAACGCTTTAGCTCAGATTTTGAAACACTGTTCATAATCAGGGATTATTTGATTACTTTTAATAGGGATCTTCGTACTAAAAAAAACTTAAATAGCTCGTTTTTTCTGCTTTTGGGCATTTAGCGTAGCTTTTACCAAAAAGGCTTTAGCTAAGTTTTACTTTCTAAAACACTGTTCACACATCAGGGATTTTTTTGATTACTTTTAAAAGCGCGCTTCATACTTAAAAAGATCGTTTTTTTTCTGCTTTTTTGGCTTTTAGCGTAGCTTTTACAAAAAGCTTTAGCTAAATTTTGTTTTTATTTTAATTGAAGTTTATTAGTTGTTTTTTTTTAGAATTTTTGTATGTATATTCATAATCACTGTTTTGAAAAACGTGCTTCTTACTAAAAAAATCTTAAGCAGCTCGATTCAAAACTTAAAAAAGCTTAAGAAGCTCACTATTCTGCTTTTTAGGACCTGAAAAGCTTATCTTTTAGCGTAGCTCTTACAAAAACTCGTTTGCGCAAATTTTGCTTTTTTAAAACACTGTTCATAATCAGGGTATTTTTTAATCACTTATAATGTATAATTAAGGTTTTTTTATGGTCAATTTGTCACTTTTTTTAATTAGTGTTTTTATGTATAATTGGAACTAGCAATCGATTACAATTGGTTTAATCAATTATCACTTTTTTGGGAAAAAAGGTTAAAAAACTCGATTCAAATCTTAAAAAAAGCTCGCGTTTCTGCTTTTTTAGAGTAGCTCTTACAAAAGCGTTTTAGCTTAGATTTTGCTTTTTAATCAATTATTTACTTCTTATGTATTTTCAGTTGGACAGATTCATACCAAACAGATCGGCGATGAATTTTGATTATGGGCATTACATGCTTATGAAGGGGCCGTCACCGAGAGATAATCCGCCGAGAAGGTCTCCATCAAGCGAAGCATATCAGAGACTCCTGGCAGAGGCACTCGGCATGAATAGAACTCGGATTTTGGCATTTAAAAACAAGCCACCGACCCCAGTTGATCGTATTCCTGATTTTTCCACTTTTCAAATTGCCAAGCTTTTAAACCCGCGTAGACACATTCGTCAGGTAAGTGTTTATCCTTCTTTCCTATTTTATTTTAACTTCATTAGCTTCGATGTATCTAGTATAACAATACTTTGTTTGTAATTTAGCTTTTTTTGCCAAATTACCAAAAATGCATTTCCCAGGTGTGTGTGTACGTGCATATAATTTTCTTTATGAAAGGATACTTTCATTTTGGTTCAGACTTATTATGAACATTGTAGGATCAGCTTTGTACAGAAAATGTTTTTCTTTCCAATAACCAATCAAAACATTGACAATGCATTCAAAGCCATGCTTTTGCTGAAACGGTCATGGAAATATACTTTCAATAGATACATATTTTTAACATTATGGGTTCATACTCTCATCAGCTTTGAAAATAATTGTTATAACAGACTTTGTATGTAAGTTGGCCCCTTAACCAAAAAAACACACATTATGAGATTTTAACTAAGTAGGCTGGCGACGAGACATGCTAAGGCTTTGTATGTTTGATATTTTGGGCTCATACTCTCAGCATCCTTGAACAAAAAATGTTATAACAGACTTTCTATGTAGCGCCTTTTAACAAACACAAAAAAAAACAGATTATGAGTTTTTAACTAAGTAGGCTGTTGGTGACACATGGTAAGGCTTTGTATATTACTATCCTTTTACAACATCCTTTTGCCTATTGCTGTTCATTCAATATTTTGACCTTTGGTTAATGCATATTATATTTACCAAAATCTGTATTCATTGTGTTTTGATTTGATTTAACAGACTCCGGACAGGGAAGTAGATGCACCAGGCCTGGTGGACGATTACTATTCAAGCTTATTAGATTGGGGCACCGGAAATGTTCTCGCCATTGCTCTCGGAAACACAGTACATCTATGGGATGCTAGTAACGACAACATTTCAGAGTTAGTCACGATCGAGGATGAAGATTGCCCCGTCACCAGCTTAAAATGAGCTCCTGATGGTAGACACATTGCTATTGGTTTGTACAACTCTGATGTCCAGTATTGGGACTCCACCTCTAAGCGACAGGTAAACATTAGTTTTCCAATATGCTTATATAGATTCAGGAACCTTGTTTCTTGGAACCAATATTTGCTGGTGCAAACTTGTATTATTATCTTTGCTTAATCTGTTGGATTGTATATTCTCATGCTGCCCTCTTTTCAATGTTGGGGTAGAGTGACCATAATATTTAGTGATGTGTCAATTAGAAATGGTTTTTATAATTCGGACTACAATTCTGACTTGGTCCTGTGTTTTCATTTGCCATAGTTGGGATTGGGTGATAAGTTTGAATGAATGCCTTGAAATGGGTAAAAATATTTTATCATTTTTTTCTATGTTTCCATTTACAAAATCAGTACTATCTGCAATAATTTAGTTTGATAATCTCTTATAATTACCAGAACTTCAATTCTGACTTACGTTGATAAAAATACCAGTTTTCAGGTTGTGCATTAATGTTATTTATAAACTTGTTATAGTTGCCAGGACTTTATATGTCTGCGCTAACGTGTAGCATATGATGCCTATATATGCAGCTGAGAATCTTTAGAGGCAGCCACCAGTCACGAGTCAGCGCTTTAGATTGGATCAACCAAATCCTGACCACTGGTGGAATGGAGGGCCAGATCGTAAACAATGATGTTCGGATAAGAGATCATATAGTCAACACTTACAGAGGTCACCACCACTATGCGGTTTGTGGCCTAAAATGGTCAGCATCTGGAACAAAACTGGCTAGTGGGGGAAATGATAATCGCCTCCATATATGGGACAGATCTGTGCCTACTCGGTACCTACACAGGTTTGGATCTTTTTATCTAGAATCTTTCATTCATCTTTATGTTGATTTATTGTTAAATTTCCCATGGTAGCATGAAATATAAAAACACAATGAGGTTTTTGTCTCGTTATCGAAGTTAACTTGTAACAATT
The DNA here is from genome assembly GCA_963920805.1 of Primula vulgaris. Lineage (NCBI taxonomy): Eukaryota > Viridiplantae > Streptophyta > Magnoliopsida > Ericales > Primulaceae > Primula > Primula vulgaris. Next base: position 14,285,341 of record OY987217.1, on the reverse strand, counting down.
TGCCATCTATATAAGCCGGTTTAGGAATTGAATTTGCTTCCAAACTTGAAGGGATTCGTCCCCACACTTAAAGATAAGATTCGACGTCATCTCCATAGTTCAGTTGCAAACAGTAACACTTTGATTAAGTTAACACCAAATAGTCAGTGTCCATGGGTTTTCTACCATTAGTGTTAATTCGTGGAGACAACTTGTGTAACTTATGTAAAATGTGAGACTATTAGCATAAATCCAAACTATGGTGACCATTATTGTTAAAATCGAAGTATGGGGTCTGTGAAGCTTTGATTACTAGTAACTGACAAACTATTTAGCTTAGCTAGCAGGAAAACTTTGGGACATTATACCAGAACGAACGTGAGTAGAATTTGCGATATAGTAGTAATGTAAGAGAAGCACTGTAGGTTCCCGATGTTTTTCCTTCAATTTAAAGGAAAACTGGCAACTTTTCACTTTTATATTCCGCATTTACCCTTTGCATAAAAAACCAGCTTCCTTTAACTTTTACTTTTCCAGTTTCATTTGTTTATAATATTTCTCTCCTCTTTTTAACAAAGGGAGACAGACAAAGTAGAAAAAAGGGCCAAAAACTATTAAAAATAAAATACGAGGAAGATTTTTGGTTCCTTTAATCTAAGGAAGATTTAACATGATGTAAATTTTGAGGTTTAAATAAGGAAGCTATTGGACTACAACTTTTACCAAAAAATTGTATTGTTCCTCAAGATATAAATTAAAAGCTCAAATAAGGCTTCAATAGCGGTTGCTCAATAAAAGTAATTTTCACACGATCATACATATTGATACACAGGCTGGAAGATCATAAAGCTGCTGTTAAGGCCCTGGCGTGGTGTCCTTTCCAGGGTAACCTGTTGGCATCTGGCGGAGGTGTCAATGATCGGACCATAAAGTTTTGGGACACACACACGGGAACCTGTCTAAACTCGATAGATACGGGATCACAAGTTTGTGCTCTTTTATGGAACAAAAATGAGAGGGAGCTTTTGAGCTCTCATGGCTATACGCAGAATAATCTCACTCTTTGGAAGTACCCTTCTATGTTTAAGATAGCCGAGCTCACTGGACATACTACCAAAGTGCTTTTCATGGCTCGGGTATATTAAATTTGCTTATTTTAGTTCTTGTTTGGTTACAGATTTTAAGTAAATAAAGCTGATATTTCGAGTTCCAAAAAGACTGTAGGTTGTTCGTAACTTTTCGGGCCCAGAGTAAAGAATTTCATACCCCTTTAAGCTGGTCATTTGTTTGCAGCTTCTAAAGCCTTAAGCTGGTTTTTTTCTTTGAATCCGTGAAAGCTTTTAAGTTGGTCAGTTGTCGACGAAGTTAAAACCTTTAAATTTTGGCGTAAAGGCTTAGAGACTTTTGATCTTTTAACTTGAAAAAGCTAGAGAGGATTTAAGTTAAATTGACCCCACATTTTTTCTGAACCTCGAAAGTAGTAGTGTATGTGATTTTGTTTTTAAATCTTAATTCATAGGAGCCCACAGTTCAGGTTCTTAGGCAGGACACCAAAGAATTTGGCAACCAGTTAATGCCCTCGGTATGTTTTTTTCTTGCTGCTTTTTAGGTTTTTACGTAATATAGAAACGTTCTTAACTGTATTTGTTCTCTATTTCAGAGTCCGGATGGATGCACAGTAGCTTCAGCTGCAGGGGATGAGACTTTACGGTTTTGGAATGTATTTGGAAACCCAGAGGTGGCTAAAAGACATGCACAAAGGGCAGCTCGTGAGCCTTTTGCTAATGTAAACCGTATTCGCTGAGTGTGTGTGTGGTTCGATAAATTTTAGTGGGTGGATGAAAAGAGTGACAGCGCTGCTACTAAACAGAGCATTTAGGGCGGTCTTGTGGGAGGCGGTAACAAAAACGCCAAAAAAATAACAGTAAAGGCGGTTTAACCAAAAGCATTTATAGATACTTATTTACCGCCGCTTTTGCATAAGTTTTTCAGGTGTTTACTATTAACCGCTCCTTTTAAGAAATTGAAAAGAAAAAATATAACTTACCTTATCCCATGTTCCATGGAAACCAATAATTTCCCTCTGATTGATTGATTTCTTGCATCTCTGGCTCAGGTACTTCTACCCCTTAATCCTTTCTTTCAGTTTCATATCGAATTGGGTCTCCCACGAAATACACTTCTCCCTCAGCTTCACTCTCCCTGTTATGCTAAATGATTTGAATTTTAGGGATTTTATTTCCTAATTTTTTCTGTTCCATGATTAGCCTGATTATCTTTATTTGGTATGGATTGATTGAACTGTATTCTTTTCCAAGGTTTAGATCCTTAAGACTATTGTGCGTACTTTTGTATTAGTTTATACTCCCTTCATCCCTAAACAGTATTAGTTTATACTCCCTTCATCCCTAAACAAATGTCCACTACGAAAATACGTGTAAGTTTCACCATCAAATTTTTCATATCAAAATTTCCGACATAAATTTTGTTGATTTGCATACTGCGTGTATTTGTTGCCTAACTGAGATTTACAATTGCTCACAAATAAATATTATTCTTGTTAAGTGGGTAGTTTATTACTTGTTAAAAGTTTCAGCTACCAATATTACTGGATTACTCAAACCATGTTAAAGTAATTTTAATTAGGTTCTTTTACAAATCTAAATATGGGTTAGTATTTACTCCAGTAAGAGGGGGTTTCGTTGGTTCAATCAAGCGATTGTTGCTATGGTTGGTAATGTTTTTCTTTTTTGTGTCATGTTAAATTTCTCAATATATCAACATAGTATAAGATCTACCTGAATTTATATTCTAACCATAAAAAAATCTTTATCTACCTGGAAAATTAAGCATGTTTTAGAAAATGAAAACTCATATCAACTGTTTGAGGATTTGGGTTCGGGGAAATTCTGCGATACTTGGTTTTTTGTCGTAACTTGTCAACGATGTTACGATGGGTTTATTGAAGATTTTAGTGATGCAATTATGCCTTTCATATTGTTGAGCTTCTAAGATTTCCTTACCGGACCAAGTTTGATCACTGTAGAACTGTGTTCCTCTTGAAATGTATCAAATCTATTATCGTTGCTGCATATACACTCTTTATAGTAATATTTGCAGTCTCTTGATAGTTGATTAGTCGTACATAAATGGTTCCATGTTGTAGTTATAATTTTGTTACTGGATTTGTATGGGAGATCAATGATGTAAAGTTTTTAACTTTTCAAGTTCTGGTATTTTGGACTTGTGTTTTATATTCTTTCTAGGAATTTTTGGTTTTCTACTGGCCGATACTCTAAAAACTAAGTACTGGCAGTAATTGTTCTGGCAATATGTGCTTTTTATACAGGAATTATCTATTAGATTAATAGTAATTGGCGAGGGAATGTCAGCATCCCCTCATCCGGGCCCATACCACCCCCGAAACAGTGTATCCGGACCCCTGCCACTCATAAGGATACGCCACCCCGGGTCTGAAGAAACCGGCCGTGTCTACGCCGGCCTAGAGAAGCGTATCGAGTACGCTTCTCCAATTAATGTTGTTGCTCCCTTGGGGGACCCCAGCGTTTCATCGACGTGGCCCAATCACATGCCATCAACTGTGGACCCCGGAAAAGTACTGTATCCTTGTCAGAGCCATAAATGTCCTAACGCCGTTGGATTAGTACTTGACAGTACAGTGATCCAAGGGCTAATACGCCTCTGGATCATGCTATAAATACCCCCACTAATACTACTTAGTGGGGGACAAAAAAATAGAAAGAAGAGAGATAAACCCGAAAGAACCCGGCCTGCTCAATTTTAACCCGTCGAACTCGATACCACGCTAAGTAACCGGAGTACCCTCACTCACTCCTTGACTAAATTTATATCTTTAGCTACATACCTTTCCACCGTATTGACTTGACCGTCGGAGAGGGAAAGCTCGGTATCAACCCGGGCCCCCTGTTCGTTACTTGTGCAGGAACGACGAGAGCTCATCACTGAAGCTGATCTAATCTACACCGACCCTCTTATCGACCTCAGAGCCTACGCGCGCTGTTGAATAAGCCGGGCCTAGGAAGAAAATTAGGCTCGCCAGTAATATTTTACAAATCTTCAAGTCTATGTTAATCATATAAAAAAATTGTAGATATTTAAGTATTATTTCAAGAGCGGAAGCCATGAATGCTTGTCAACTTCCACATTTGTTCTCTATTGTGCTTGTAGATACCTCCTCTTGTTCTAAAGTGGTAGTTGTATGTATCACGTTCATGTTTGAAATCTGCTGCTAACATTTGCTTGTTTGATGATTATTTGTTATGGTTTTTGTACAGAAAGTTTCTCTCAATATTTTGTCTGTCTTTGGCAGAGATTACCAGAGCTTGTTTGTAATTTTGACACCATTGCCATCGAACATGAAGTTAGATGTCTGAGACTCACTTTGCTTTAGAATAACATGTATCTCTGACAAATTTGTTTCCGCTATTAGTTTCGAAGAGTTACTACGTATCTAAAATGCATATTTTCTTTGTTTCAGATATGGGATTTGTGCAACTAAAATGTGTATTTCATTGATTTTCAAAGACAAATCTTTTTTTGACATTTTAATGTGTTACCCATCCACAGGTTTCATTTTACTTCTCAGGTTCTAATTCTCTAGTTCAGTTACCAACATTTTGACATTTTTGTATTTCTGTGAAGGCAATTTATTTGGCTAATGAGTTCACAACTTTGAGTAAAAGTATTGAATCTATTCTGGTTGGAATGAGTACGTTTGATTCACCTGTCGAGATTATGTAGGATTATACTAGCTCGAGAAAATTATTCTTATCCGTCATTTGGGCTGTAATTTTTGTAAATGTTGTTTAAGCGATCATCAAATTAGGAATTTGATTGCATTTTTTCCTATGTAATAGTATAAGAGAAATGATATAGCCACCCAAAATGGTGATTTAAGTCAATATTTTAGGTTTGTTGTTTGTTACGGTATCTTAAATTGCTTGTTCTTATGATTTTTAAGACAATATGATTACAATTTTGAAATATTACAAATACACCCACATGACATTCTAAATACACCCAATGTGAATCATTTGATGTCCGGTTCATTTATAGTCCCGATCTATATTTGACCAACCAAACACAGGTTTGGTGAACCGTGCAATATTTGTTGTCCAATCCAAATATCACAACCAAACAAGGGTCTAACCTATACACACTACTATAGCTATTTCCATTCCTTTTCCAGCCTTCTTCAGTCCCTCTAACTACCGCTACCATGGATCGTTGCCGCCAACACCATGAGCCTCCCGATTTCCTCGTCACCCTTGCCTTACCACTATAAGCAGTGTCCCCCACTGTCACATTACCTGCTTGCAGGGCCGGTCTTGAGGGAATGCAGAAAGTCCGAGTGAACTAGGCATCTGCAAATAGTTTACCGAAAAAAGTAAAATTTATACTACGTTTTTTCGAGTTTTTCTTTAAATAGGCAAAACAAAAATAAAATCAACAAGGCAACCCACAAAAAAAAAAAAAAAATGGACCGGCTCTGCCTGCTTACACTCCCGTCAACCATCACTGTCGCCACTTGATTATTTCTCTCGATATATATAATTTCTTTACATAATCATTTTTTTAATTTACGACTTCAATTTACAGAAGTCAAAAGTATAATAATATTGTTGTTAAATATGCAAGGCAAAAATGACCTTAATCAATAAATATAAACAACTGAGTTTTTTACTTTGGTCACAAGATAGAAAAGGCTTCAATTTTATTTTATTTTGCATTTTACTTGGCTACAAATAATTGATACTTACGTATATCAAACTGGAAAAGGTAGTAAACTAGTACTTAGAGTTTAAAAAGTCTGAAATGGCCATTATACCCTTAATGATAACGGAAGTCGTTTGATGATATTGATAGATATCTATATTTGATAATTGAATTTGAAGGAAAGTATATCAATTCCAAAGAATTTCTAATTAAGGAAATTGGTAGCAAATTTTACTCTATTGGAAAAATGTGATTTAAAAAACTAAAATTCAATTTTCTCTTCTAAAATTTTACTACTCCTTGATATAAAGGTTCGATATCTTAGATGTCCTTTAAGCGTTTTGCATCTTCGTATTATACAGTCAAAGCACAATCGCGAGCATAAGAAATAAGATTTGTAGGAGTGTAGCAATACAACATCTCACAAGATCAGGTATAACGAACCACTATACACAAAAGCAGATTTAAAAACTGAAGGGGCTACAAAATTACTGAGTATACATATCCTAATCCATAAAAATAAGGGGACGAAGAAGAAAAAACTAAGAGATCTGATGACTAGGCATCTTCCATCTCTTCGGATCCATCAGAAGATGAAAATGCTAAAGATTCTATATTTACAACATCGTCAATATTGCCCCACGATTCATTTCCATTTCTTGAAAACTCCCCGATTACCATAGATTCTCTGTCGGGCGAGGAAAACCGGCAGCTACTACGAAAATCTTTCCATTGTCGAGTAACTGTCTTGACTCGAGTATAAAACTGAACTCCAGCCTCAGCTGTAACAAATTCATATTATAAAAACTAAGGACTGGAAATTTTTAATTCCTTGTCTAGCTACATACATAAGCTGATTATCAAAAATTTACTGTAAGAACAAGAAAGTGCTTTATGAGTATAAATACTCACCATGGAAATGAAGATCTCCTGAAAAAGAAGCCTTGTTACCAGTGAAGGACAAAACAGGGAGCTGAGCAGCAACAGGAACATTTATACCTATCTGAAACATAATAACAGAAAAGATTTTAAGATTTGGTAGTAAATCATTTCTATCTATAAACACTACAATACAGTATCAAAATTCAAAAACTACAATCATTGACGTCGTTATACTTATTTTGCTATGGACAGTATTTTTCTCCACACATAATACTTTAATATAGAAACACAGAAGAGAAAAAGATAAAAATCAGCAATACCAATCGGTCTAAAAAGACTATAGAAGAATGGTGAAAAAATATATATTGCCTTAATAAATACACATACAATACACAAGCCTTTATAGGCTGAGAGAAGTCTACAATGGAAAGGAAAATACTAGCCTAGAAATCAACATACTTATTTACACAATAAATGAAACAAAGTAAACTAGGAAACTAAATCACTAATTTCTCTAAATTTGATTAACTAATGTTCTGAGATTTGCATCCAAGACTCCAACAGATTTCTCCAATTATTTCAACACTCCCCCTCAAGCTGGCTTGTATATATCTTTCATAGTCAGCTTGCCAACTAGAATATCGAATCTCTTAGCAGGTAATCCTTTCGTAAGCACATCCGCAATTTGATCTGTAGTGGGAATACATGGCATACATATTGAGCCATTGTCAATTTTTTCTTTGATGAAACTTTTGTCCACTTCCACATGTTTTGTCCTATCATGAAAAACTGGATTATGAGCTATTGCGATAGCAGATTTATTGTCACAGTAAACTTTCATCGGTGATGAGTCAGACACCTTCAACTCTTTAAGCATGCTATCAATCCAAATAACTTCACAAATACCCAGAGCGACGGCCCTGAATTCAGCTTCAGCGCTACTTCTAGCCACTACATTTTGCTTTTTGCTACACCGTGTGACAAGGTTCCCACCGACAAAGGTGCAATAACCTGAGGTTGATCTTCGGTCTGTTACACTTCCAGCCCAATCAGCATCGGTGTATACTTCCACTTGGTGATGTCCACATCCCTGGAAAAAAAATTCCTTTACCAGGACTCCCCTTCAAATACCTTAAGATTCTATACACGGCTTCAAAGTGTTCTGGTCCCGGCGAATGCATAAATTGACTAACCAAACTCACTGCAAAAGCGATATCCGGCTGAGGATGTGATAAATAAATTAATCTACCAACCAATCTCTGATACTGTTCTTTGTTTTTTACATCTTCGGCTTTTGCATTGTCTAGCTTCACGTTAGGGTCACATGGTGTCTCAGCAGGCTTGCAACCAAGCAGCCCCGTTTCATTAAGTAGATCCAATACATACTTCCGTTGGCTAAGAAATATACCCGCATTTGATCTAGCAAATTCCATACCGAGAAAGTACTTTAATGGTCCTAAGTCTGACTTCAAAATCATTTGCAAGGTCTTTTTTAAGTTTTACCAACTCTGCGTAGTCATCGCCCGTTAAAATGATTTCATCAACACACAATTAGGATAGCAACTTTACCGTCTATTGAATGTTTGTAGAACAGTGTGTGGTCGGCTTGACTTCGACGATAACCGTGACCTTTAACTACAGATCCAAAACGTTCAAACCACGCTCTAGGAGATTGCTTGTGGCCATATATAGACTTCTTTAATCGGCATACTTTTCATGGACCAAGCTTTTTCTCGATATATAGACTTCTTTAATCGGCATACTTTTCATGGACCAAGCTTTTTCTCGAAACCAGGTGGTAGAGACACAAACACCTCTTCCTCTAAGTGCCCATTTAAAAAGGCATTTTTTTTATATCTAACTGGTGTAAAGGCGAGTTGAAATTCACGGCTAAAGATAATAAGACTCGAATTGAATTTATCTTCGCAACTGGCGCAAATGTTTCTTGGTAATCAATCCCGAACGTTTGAGAGAATCCTTTTGCCACGAGTCTCCCCTTAATTCGTTCAATACTTCCATCTGCTTTACACTTGACAGTGAACACCCATTTACACCCTACCGTTTTTTTGTCTTTCGGTAAGTCAACCACTTCCCATGTACCACTTTTTCTAAGAACATTCATCTCGTCCAAGACTGCTAACTTCCAGTTCGGATCATCTGATGTTTCATTCATGTTTCTAGGAACAAATAGATTGTCTATCTTAGAGGTATAACCTCTATAATTATTGGAAAGTTTGATGTAAGATAGAAATTTTGCTATAGGGTGATGAGTACATGTTCTAACACCTTTCCGAACTGCTATAGGAAGATCTATGTTGGAGGGTTCATTGTCTATGGGGGTAGATAGCGAATGAGAAATAGAGGATGACAATGGGATAGAAACTGTATTACCTGGACCATTACTAGGTGATTCGGATTGGCCCTGTGATTGAATGATAGATGGATCTTTATTCTCATTTGCTCCTCTCCTTGAATAAACTAATACCTCATTAGTTGATTGTGGTATTTCTCCCCTTGTATGTGATAATTCTTCATTTGGCACTTGAGTATTAATATACTCTATGTTCTCAGGGGCTTGAATTTGTATGTCAGTATCAAAAAACATGCTAGGTGATGATAAGTTAGTGACCCGAAAATTACCTTCTGCAATTCCTATCTCCCCTGAAGGGAATTTTTGTTAAAAAAAGGTTGATTTTCTAGAAAAATTACATCCATGCTAACATGAAGTTTTCTTGTTGACGGATTGTAACATTTATAACCTTTCTTATTTGGTGCATAACCAATAAAAACACACTTTTCTGCTCTAGGGTCAAGCTTAGATCGAAATTGACTAGGAATATGCACAAAAACCGTACAACCAAAGACTTTAACGAGGAGGTCTGCATATATCCTATATGTCGGGAAGATGGTTTTAAAACTGTCTAAAGGTGTAGTGTGGTTCAAAACACGTGTTGGTAACCGGTTAATCAAATAGGATGATGTCAAAATGGCATCACCCCATAAGTATTTCGGCATATGCATAGAAAACATAAGTGCACGTGCAACTTCAAGTAAGTGTTTATTCTTTCGTTCAGCTATCCCGTTTTGTTTAGGTGTATCACGACATGATGACTTATGTAAAATACCATTTTCTTCTAGAAAAAGGCTCAAGTATTTATTGAAATATTCCGCCCCATTATCTGTTCTTAGAATACTTACTTTTGTTTGAAACTGATTTTCCACCATTTTAAAAAAAAAACTTGAACAAACGGGTATGATCAGCAATAAAAGTAACAAACCATCTTTTTTCGGACATTGTTGTTACATTGGAGGGACCCCAAACATCACTATGTATTAAATAAAACGGCTTTGATGCACGATAAGGTTTTGACATGTACGTAGAACGATGACTCTTTGACAAAAAGCAATTTTCGCATTGAAAAGACGAACAATCTACATGCTTGAATAACTTGGGAAATAAATGCCTAAGATAAGAAAAACTGGGATGTCCTAGTCTAAGGTGTCAAAGCATTATCTGGTCACGGACAGTTATCGAACTCATACCACTCGGAACATGAGCTATTTTATTCAAGGAGAGATTGTCGCAGAAGTAATAAAGACCATCTACCATTCTAGCACTGCCAATCGTCTTCCCCGAGCTTTGGTCCTGAAATAGGCAATGTGAGTCAAAAAAAGTAACACGACAGTTAGAATCGCTAGATAATTTACTCACCGATAAAATATTACATATCAATTTAGGAACATGTAGGACAAATTTTAGATTGATAAGATCTGAAAGTTTTACAAGGCCTTTCCAGCAATCGGTGAGAAGCTACCGTCAGCAACCCTAACTTTCTCATTACTGGAACATGGTGAATATGTTTGGAAAAGGTGAGAGACACTGGTCATATGGTCGGAAGCACCTGAATCTGTGATCCAAGGGAGGTTAAAGAACATGATAGAGAATGAGGATTACAACCTGTTTGAGCCGAATACACATTATGAGTATCGGATGAGGAACTGGATGCAAGTAACTTGATGAGATGATCCATTTGTTCCATACTAAAAGGCTGATTTTGGTTGAATCTGCTTACATCAGCTTCGGAGACTACCGCAAATTTCCCCTCATAAACATTGAATAAGTCAGACATTGGTGGAGGGTGAATAATTATGAGAAATTGAATCTGAGGTAGTGTCAGACATGATGGGGTTGAAGGCTAGGGTTAGAACCAACCCAGCTCTGATACCATATTAGAATCCATATTCTTTTACCATTAAAAGGCCTCGTAATGGTAAGGATAAATATCTCTTTATAATTACTCTAACACTCCCACTCGCTCGTGGCCCGACATTTCAAGGGTCCTACGAGCGGACATATTAAATGGGTGGTGGTGAGCTCAACATCGCTAGGCCCGCTCTGATACCATATAGAAGAATGGTGAAAAAGTATATATTGCCTTAATAAATACACATACAATACACAAGCCTTTATAGGCCGAGAGAAGTCTACAATGGAAAGGAAAATACTAGCCTAGAAATCAGCATACTTATTTACACAATAAATGAAACAAAGTAAACTAGGAAACTAAATCACTAGTTTCTCTAAATTTGATTAACTAATGTTCTGATATTTGCATCCAAGAATCCCACAGATTTCTCCAATTATTTCAACAAAGGCTATCAACCATATAACTATATGGGAAAGCTAAATTACAATTGGAGAATACTTAGTAGGGTCGGTCGGCAGTTCCTTGATTTTAGTGAAAATAAAAGCACGGTAGGATGATGTTGACTTATCTCTTACCAGGTCAGCATCAATTTCAGTTTGGAATGTCCTTGCTGCTGATCCAGAGTCTGTAAAAATCGATGCTCGAGTACCGTAACTGCAAAGGAAAGCAAGAGTGGGATTTATTGAACTAATAAGTTCAAAAAAATACAGTTTAAGATAAGGGAAAGATAGAAGTAGAACTACGCATACTTGCTTCTGTTAACAATGTTTATGGCTGCCTCCAAGGTGTCTGCCTGCAATTAAAAGGGTTTATATCAAAAATTATAAGTAATTCAAGTAATAAGCACAAAATTACAATTAGAGAACATTTTCTAAAGGGAAGCAAACATCAAGAGAGAAATGAAAGAACAACCTCCAAGCAAAGTAGCACGGGGCCAAATATATCCTCCTGTGCAGACAGAGATGTGTAGGTGGTCACTCAAATAAGGAAATAAGAAGAAAAAATCAGGTTTGACCTTTGAAATTGTAAAGATAGATTATACCCTGAAACACTCCATATCATCTCGGATGTCAGACAAGATGGTGGGGCCAACAAAGTTTCCCGATTCATAACTATGTACCTGTTAATCATCCTCAAAAGTGTCAAAATAAGAGTAGAAAATCTTTGAACAAGGAAGAAAACGAAGCAACTACCTAACATCAAAAGCCATCATGTATCATTATAATTGGAAAGGTGTTAAAATTCTATATAAAAAAACATACTAAAATTTCCCGTCCATCAAATACTAGATTGGCGCCACTATTAATAAACCTCTGAATCAATCTGCACGTGTGCTCCTTTGCCTATAATTAAGTTATAGCAGCAAAAACCCACGTAAGAAAAGGTCAAAGCATTTAAGTGAGAGCTGTTCTATACGTTAAATCTCAATCATGAAGATAACTATCCAGATGCCAAATAATACCGAATTTTACCATCTCTCCAACACTAACTCCAGGTTATGCAAAGAAACATTAACTTGGAATAGATTAAAAGTACTCCGTATGTTCACAGAAACGGTTGATCAAAGGAATGAACCTACCTGTCGGGTAATTAATGGACCAACGTCAGCATCTGATTCACTTCCAGCATTTACTTTTAAGAGTTTAGCCCTTTCCACGAGTTTATCTTTCCTGAAAAGAGTAGCTAGTTGTGAATTATAACAGTTGACTTCATTTAATTAGAAAAGCAACTAGCGAACTCCTACATAATAATCCTTACAGACGAAAAATCATAGACATATTCACACACCACTAATTAGTAAAAAAAGTTAAAGAACTAGTTCGGTATGGGGATAAGAAACAGAACATTTGACTAAAAATCAGAAATAAAAAATCAATATGAAACAGAATGAAGCTTTTGGATTGTGAAAAGTTTACACTAAAAAACTCATTACGGTCCATTTTATCCCCTTGTATCAAATCAGGCCTTAGTTGTTATTAATAAAGAAACAGAAACATTTTCTTTCAAAATGGGAATATGGATAAAATGGAACTGTTGAACTATGATTACACTATGAATCAACCCATTACAATGTATCCTTCGTATCAAGTAAGGCCTAACTGGTAAGGTTTTTAGAAACAGAATACCATAGATCTAAGCCTCCGACAAAAATAACAGCACTTATAACCATGAAGTTTTGTCCTGCAGCCCCAAAACCAGTGGCAACCAATGCGTCTAAGGTGTTATCGACTGCTGCATCAGGCATGACAATTGCAAAATTTTTAGCTCTCGTATTGGACTACAAAAATAGAAAAAATAATTAAACCTGCAACCCTTACAAACAAAAAGTTATACAGGCATTTTTCATGATTTACCAAAAAAAAGTGATTTTCTAGTTACCTGCACAGGGTTACAACTAGCTGATGCTCTTCCGTATATATACTTCGTAGCCTAGAATAAAATAAAGGAATTTTTGTTAATGACTTCTTCAAAATTTAAAGTATGAATAAAGCAGTTTTTAGGATATCTATAGTGTTGGTTTCTTCAACTTCTAATATTAGATGAGCAGAGGGATAGTAGAAGGGCCAGATAGTAACTGATCAAATAATAGAGAAACTCACTGAATCCCAGCCAACAAATGTTATCACATGAATATCTTCATCATTGCAAAGAGAATTAATGATGTCCTGCTCGAAATTGGAGATAAAACGAATCAGAAATGAAACATTAAACCATAATGAGACGATGTTCATAATAAGCCTCTCATTTTGAAATCCATCAGTGTACGCTATTCCCTTTTTAAACAACAATAATCGTGAGAAAAACAAAATCTGCACATGCTTATATAGAAAAAAAAACTTACATCAGCGCCATGGATAATGTTTAAGACCCCATTAGGAAAACCAGCTTCCGACACTAACTCGGCAATTGTGATTGATGCTCCTAAAACACAACAAGTTTCATAGCCAGTTAAGAAAAAAACAACAATTTACTTAAATTAACGCTGAATAAGAAAAATGCCAAACCATGTAACCCCGATTGCCAAAAACTTTGTACACAAATTGCAAAAACAAAAAATCACCTGGAACTTTTTCAGACGGCTTCAAAATAATTGTATTACCACACGTGACTGCAACAAGAAACATCTGCAAAATATGTTAGTGTAACCAGTTATGAGCACAGTGGCCATTCAGAATCTCATAGGCAAATACTGTTTCAACAAACCAGCCCAGAATTACCCACACTATTATTTTCAAGGGAGGGGGTACTGGGGTAGATAAAATCATGCTTACCCATAAAGGAAGCATAGCTGGAAAGTTAAATGAACAAATGCCAGCACAAACACCAAGTGGCTCTCTAATGCTATATGAGTCTGTACCATGCGATACATCTGAGGCAAACTTTCCCATTTTTAGATTCGTTGTTTCACAAGCATCTTCAACAACCTCTAGTAAACAGACGATTTTATTTTTCTCGGCCACAAATAACAGAATTTGTCTGAGAGTTGTTTCAAAATTATGGAAGGTATAGAAGAAACCGACCTAACCCACGTGAGACTTCATCATAAGCATCTTTCAATGGTTTACCATGCTCCGTAGTAATATTCAGCGCAAGCTTATCCTGATGCACAATAATAAACTCCGATTATAAAATCCATAAGAAGAATGTTATGTTTAGCACGCTACAATTCATTACACATTCTACCAGACATACAATCTCTCTTCTGATAAGTTCCCGAAACTTGAATATGATTTGTTGACGGTTGCGGACCGGCGTTTTTCGCCACAATGGAAAAGCCCTTTTCGCGGCAAAAACCGCAGCTTTGAATTCTTCATGGGTTGTCAAAGGAACTTGAGAAACAATTTTCTGGGTGGCCTATATGCACAACTTTCCGAGCTAAGTTTTACAAAAAAACCATGAAAAAAGGACAAGTACAGAAACCAGTTTAAGAATACGTTTACTTACAGGATTGATAACATCAATAGATGATGATGATTGTGATTCAACAAATTTACCACCAATGAGATTGGGATACCTCTGTTCAATAACAAATGGTCTTAAAAAACTACAATAACTTAATAAATTGTTTCAATGCTTAGCTTGGAATCAAAGAAAATAAAAAGCTAAATTCATGTCTTTTCACAGATTTAAGTCGAGATCTTACTGGTGGATCGCGTTGCCTCCATGATGGCTCACTAGTTGTTGGCTTATGCAAAGAAGATGGTCTTAGTGGATTGAATTTTTTCGCTGAGACACAAGATATAGCACACCATTAACACAAATCATAAATAAATAAAACATATAAAATCGAATCAAAAGCAGTTGCATAAATAGACTTCTTGGAAAAGCACACCGATGACCAACCTTTTTATTATTGCCATGATCAGTGTCGAGATGTACTAAATAGATATAATTGCATAATAATATCAATGTATAAATGGCCAAATATGTCCCCGAATTACCTTGACCTGTAAACTTTCCGCACTTGATCTTACTAATGAGATTATAAACATCTTTCGATGTTGATAAAAGATCTGGATTCTTTTTCTTCAGTCTTTTAAGAATCTGACGAGGTTTTAACCCTGCATCTACCATCTCTTTAATCATAATCTCTTCCGTCTCAGTAAAACGACGAGCAGCAGGGTGCTTTGATAAGTCCTTTAAAGGCTCATGATTATGTGTGCCATTTTCAACCGTTAATTTCCATAAGCCGTTGAAATTTTCCCCGAAACATTGAAATGAGCAATTAGTACGTTTAGAAACTCTTTTCTTTTTGTTAGAATGTTCGCCTGATGACTCATCCACATTATCTTGGATAGGACGATGTACACCTCCACGATCACAACCAAGTGTAACACGTCTTTCCTTTTTAGAAGATTTAATAACTACAATATATCCCTGGGATGACGCAAAATCCCCTACATATTGGATAAGCTCTTCCCTGTCTACAAAGGTTCCCGGTGATGGAGGAAGCATCTGAGGGTTTTCCAGTAACCTGGCGTGACTTGCAATGTCCATCTTAATACTAAATTTCAAAAACCTGCATAAAGAAGAAATTTCTAGCATATCCGTTTTCAGTGACGCGTTGCTATGGGAAGAAAACTGAGAGTTCTATAATAAGGTCAGGATCTTCAATTAGTTAAACAAAGTAAAAGGAAAGTGCTTGAATGTTGAGTTTGATATATTGGAAATTATTTAGCCTTTGGTTTATAATGTGTGCCCCCCCTCCTCTCTATAAAAGTTCATGAAAATTTAATAAAAATCTATGTATTTTGATCAAAATCTTAAAAAAATAGCGTTCGCCCCCTCCCTTTACGGAAAAAAAACATGTTAAAAATTTATATAGATCGGCACATGCTATGGGAATCGTGACAGAAGCTAAAATGGATTCATTTTTTAACCGAACATATTGCAGCGCGTTTACTTTTGTAACTTGAAAAACAATCTCTATAATCTGACAT
Source organism: Primula vulgaris (assembly GCA_963920805.1). Classification (NCBI taxonomy): domain Eukaryota; kingdom Viridiplantae; phylum Streptophyta; class Magnoliopsida; order Ericales; family Primulaceae; genus Primula; species Primula vulgaris. The sequence goes on along the minus strand of OY987217.1, from coordinate 14,269,074 downwards.
TATGCAGCTTATAGGTGTTGTTTGGTTCAAACAAAAAATGCATACTTTCTCACAGGTTGTTCAGTGGCAGCTTTTTAAGCACAGAAGCTGCGTTTTTCAAGGTTAAAAAGACTAAAAACTACAGCTTCACAAGAAAAAAAAAACAGGTTTTAAGCTTAACAAGTGCTTCTTACACTACAAAAAAAAGTGTTGGAATTGCAATGGGAATCATGACGGATATGTTTTTCTGCGAGTTTAACGGTGATTTTGTCAATCCGCACGACAACTTTGCCAAGGCCTTGGTGACGCTGATTTTATTTTATTTTTTATTGTTTTAAAATTTATAAAAATTAAACAAAAATCTAAGCTTAAGAAGTGGAACTATAAGTCTATAAAAAGGTCTTATAAGCCACGTGTGTTTATCAAATGTTTAAGACATTGTGAACTCAAAGAAAAAATAGTAAGAAATGAATATAGAGATACAGAATATATATATATATATAGAGAGAGAGAGAGAGAGAGACCTGTAGAAGTGAGGAAGAATCTTGATGTGATAACAGCAGCCAAGAAATTGCTATTTTCAGACCAAATATACTTTTATTTACTTGTTTGGGGGCCTGTTTGGTGCTCGCTTTCTCTGACAGTCTTTTTCTCACTTTGAAGGGTTAAGTAAGGAGGGTGTTGGGTTTCTTAATTTAAGGTTTTTTTTTAATGACACTCTTTACTGAAAATAGTTATAAAAATTATTGTTCATAACTACGACTAGTTATAGTTCGGTCTTTTTGTTATTAAATTCATCTTACGGTAATAAATGATAGTTCATTTTAAATTATTGTGTATGTTACATTAAATTTTGAATTGTGTAAAATACGTTGGTAAGATTGTTTGTGTCAATAATTTAAATTTTTGTGTTTCTACCAAGTTAGAACATGTACGTATGTAATAGCATGTGAACATGGACATTTTGTTGTTTAATCCAAATTGTTTTCAATTTGTCAAGCATACTTAAAACATACATGAAAGATTTTGTATGTATCTACTATCACCATTTGATTTATGTCCTTCCGCCTCTTGGTTAATTTCAACGATCATTTTTTTATCGGTTTATTTTAAGTGATAGATATTTACTTTAAATCTTTTAACATCTATTTTATTTTAAATAATTATATTGCTAAATACAAATGAATACTATATTACTTCTACTCTTATTGATTTTACTAATATATATTTGTATTCCGGTTAAATTTAGAACATAAAACACACTAAAAAAAGATTCTCGCTAATTTGTATGACTATGCCCCTCATTCATTTGGACTCAAGGTCCACCCCTACATGTCTACGGATGTAAAACTGTAAAACACAAGGACAACAGTCGATAAACACTTATTCGAATTATTAATTATCCTAACATATATATTACTTACATAAAATGTACTTTTATTACGTAAATGTGTCAGGGTCGGTGCAAACTCATTTATAACCGAACCAATATTGAACATAACCAGACTCATACTCTTTTTAGCTTGAGTCATTTGCAACCCTACTCAAGACTGATAAATAGTCAATACTATATCTATGTAGAGTGTAGTTTCTTTTGATAAGCATGTAGAGTATAGTCTATACGGTAAAAAAAATACTAAAAGTATGAGTAGATATGTACGTACACAAATCAAATAGTAAGTAATAAAATACCTTTATTATGACTAAAGCTATGTTTGGTAACCGATATTTTGGTCCAAAACTATATTTAAAAAATCTATTATGAGAATTCATTGAAAAACTATATTTTGAAATTCTGGATTTTTTTAGTTTTTTCAGTCTAAAAATCAGATTTTCAAAAACTGAATAATTTGACTTGCCAAACATGCACAGATTTTTAAATTTTAAAATGCAAAAATACACTAAATTTTTTTATTGAAAAGGGACCCTAAATGAGTAAAAAAAGCAAAAAGTAATAAAATAGTTTCAGTATGAGTAGATAAGAATAAGTAAAAGCAAATCCGTGAAAAGGCAAGGGCTGGGCAGAAGAAATTTAAGACTGGAAATAGAAACTTAACAATCTTTCTCCAGGTCTCTCTCTCTCTCTCTCTCTCTCTCTCTATATATATATATATCTATATATACACACTTTATATTCACTTTTATATCCACCCCTGTATCATTTCCTTTGCTCAAAGCACTTGTCATCAACATAAACAATTAAGTATAACGTTCAATCACTTGTTAATAATTACTAAAACGTAAATAAAATATCATGTTAATTTTTTTATCCCTTACCCATGAAAAAGATGTCCTGCTGCAGCTTTTAAGCTAATAAGATGAGTTTTTTAGCCTAAGAAAATCTGTTCTTAATTGACTTCATGAAACCTTCTAGCCTTTTCGGGTCAGAAATGAAAACAAATGGAAAAATTATTAATAACTTGGTTGCTATTTGCTAACTTGCTAAGCTAATTGGTCTGAATTTATAATAGTTAAAAGTCTTTTTCTAAACTTGAGAAATGAAGTTAAGTGGCTAATTTGGTCGTCGGATTATAATTGATCGGGTGCTATATAAATATGTAGGAATTGCTTGTGAGATACGAAATTGAAAAAAACATGTGAAGCTCAAATAGAATCAAATATAAAATATGAACTGAAACATGATTTTGGTGCGACTGGGTTGCAAAGGAACCTAGCTGTTCATGAAATAACTCTTCTTTAGTTTGTATTACTAAACCATTTTAACATGAATAGGATATAATGTTCTTTTAGTTAACTTAACGATCATGAGCAAGGCCCCATCCTGTTTCTTAATAACTCGGTTCGTTTGACTAAACATAATTAAGATTGCATGTATATATATAAGAATGAAAATATATACTCACATACATTTATGTAGTTGGGATCAAAGTGTTTAAAATTGAACGATAGTGTTTTTGACAAATTCGTAAATTTTAGGGTTTAGTTTTGAGAAGAACATAAAATTACTGGTTGATGAAGACGTCATGAGGGATGAGTTGACATTAAAAAAGCTGTTTTGTTATTTTTTATTTTGTTTGTATGATATATCATTATATTGTGAAGGTTAGTGTATAATAAGTATATGTTTGGTAGTGTTGCTCAACATTTAGTTGATCTTACCTATATATAGTATAGTATGTTCTTTATATTATAACCATATTTTGACGTGCAAGAATGAGTCTAACGAGTTTTTTTTGGTTTGTGCTCGGTCACTTTATGTTCACGACAGACCGAACAAAAATATATTTTTTAAAATTTTCACGAATAATCACAAAAGAATTTGCCAACAAACAAACACGAACATCAACTTGTTCCATTCGTTCAGTTCATTTGCAGCCTTAGGTACGATAAATGGTACATCTCGTTTCCCCAAAATGCAAGCGTCGTGAAAAAGTTTCTAGATAAGAAACATTGGTATAGGTTAGTAATAATCGATTTTCTCTGTTACGCAGCTCTCCGTGATATGAACTCTTTTCTAGATTCTGTTGTCACAAGATAAAAGGTATTATGGCTCTGTAGTGTTAAGGTCCATATACTTAATAGTTCCCATAATAAGACCACATAATCGAAAATAGAGGGACACATTATTAACTAATGACTGTATGAAATTTCTAAACAATGTGAGACAGAGATAAAACTCAACAACTGACTATGATTTGTCCATTATCCGTTGGCTTTGCTTTTTTAATACAGTATAATTAAGTAGTGCAAGTACAGTTTTTTGGTTAGTTTCCCGCTTCAGGAGTCATGAGAAAATTAATTTTTTGACCTTTTGAAGGAAAAAACAAATAATGATTTGGTTCCTTGCAGTCGGCAGAATAGACCGACAGGGCTCAATGTAAGGTACCCATTTTATTTATGACTTGGAATATATTTTGACATTTCCTTTTTCCCCTGACATGACATGTGGATAAGAATGTTATAATAACTATCGATTTTAAATATTTTATGCAGATTTTGAAGCTTAGTTATCAATATGGAGCTGATGGACACTGAAGGTAAGACCCGGTTACCTGAAAGCCCTCAGATGCTACCTCCGCGACCACATACCTTCGTAGATAGAGAAGAGCTTGTCCAATATGTTGGGGAGTTTGCTGTATCGCAGGGATATGTTATAACTATTAAATCATCAAACAAGGAAAAACGCGTAGTCCTTGGTTGTGATCGGGGAGGCGTTAATCATTCTACGAGCAAAAGGAAAAGAAGTTCTCGGTGTACGAATTGTCCATTTGTATGTGTTGGGAAAAAAAACGACGATGGTTTGTGGGAAGTGATTGTTAGAAATGGCACTCATAATCACGAGCCCTTAAAGGATCTCAAGGAGCATCGTGCTGCTCGTCGATTCACTGAGACGGAAGAGATGCTTATCGTACAGATGCTAGATGCAGGGTTTACGCCTCGTCAGACTCTTAATATATTAAAGGAAAAGAATCCAGAGCTCCTATCAACAACAAAACACATTTATAATCTCATGGCTAGGGTGCGGCAAGGAAAGTCTATAGGTCAAGGTAAAATCAGAACGTGTTTGACCGGTTACACTTTGAAATTGTTGTGCAAAGAATTTTTCTACTTGCTACATTTACATACAAAGATTTGTTCTGACTGTGCTTTTCCAAGAAGTTCATCTATGCATTCATATGCTTGTAAATCGTATTATGATTTGCGTGCTTCATAAGTTGGACCACATCATAGCAATGTATGGCTGCCTGTTTTTAATAAGAGAAGGAAGATAAGATTAAACTGTATCTCCCTTGGTTATCTACATGAAACACAACGGCCAACTTTCCCCTTCAAATTAGCTATACACTTGCACATTTTAGCTGACTAAGAAAAACCTGAGACTCTATATTTTTCTTTTCTTTTCTTGCAATGGTTAGTATGAACTGATATGTCTGAACAAGTGGATTAGCCCTCTCCTCCTTTTTGTTTTATTATTATTCCAACACGTGCCATTTGGTAACATTGACTATAGTGGTTCAGCCAAAAGACATGAAGTGATGAAAGTTAATCATATCACCATATAAATTAGAATTAATTTTCTTTTGTTCCCCCTCTGTACCACCTTTGAGTTAATGTTGTGCTATTTCTTATATCTTCAGTGAAAAAATTCAATCCACTGAGACAATCTTCATCCCGCAACTTGAACATGCCATCAACTAGCCAGCCACCAGTATGTACACACTTCACAACTTAACTTCAGTGCATTGACTTGAATTTATCTTATTAGTTTTCTTTGATTCCATGCTTAACATTGAATAACAATTTTCTGTTCATTGATGTGGTTCCTTAAGAGCATTTGTTATTTGACCAGAGATACCCCAATCTTATTGATGGTGAATTTGTCGAATCGCAATCCTCAGCATGTCTTGATGTTATAAATCCTGTAAGTATTAAGTGTATAATTACATTGCTTGAACTAGTTTCCATATAGATCAATTTTTCCTTGTTGGTATAAATTTAGTAAAATAGTAGTACGTTGTGGATAATAGGCTACACAGAAAGTTGATTCTCAAGTTCCTTTGACCACACATGAAGAAGTCAGTGCTGCGGTTTTTGCCGCAAAAAGGGCTTTTCCAATGTGGCGAAACACGCCGATTGCCGAACGTCAGCGGATCATGTTCAAATTCCAGACACTTATCAGGAGAGAGATTGTATGTCTAGTATAATGTAGTGATTTGTAATATGGTAAACTTAACTTGCTTCTTATGATTTTCATAATCAATCATCAGGAGAAGCTTGCGCTGCAAATTACTACTGAACATGGTAAACCATTGAAGGATGCTTATAATGAAGTTTCACGTGGGTTAGGTTGGTTTCGTCTATGCCTTTCTTATAATTGAAAATATCTGTCAAACGAATTCTCTAAGTTGTCTGATAATGCTTTTAAAACACGGATCTGTTTTCTAGAGGCTGTTGAACATGCTTGTGGAACGGCAAATCTACAAATGGAAGACTTTTCCTCCAATGTATTGAATGGGATAGATTCATATAGCATTAGAGAACCAATTGGTGTTTTTGCTGGCATTTGCCCATTTAACTTTCCAGCTATGGTTCCTTTATGGGTAAGCTGTATTCACTACAATAGTGGCATGTTTTCTGAAGTAACTCATTTGATTCTAGTTGGTTTCCACAAATATTATACCAATATTTGAGATTTTTTATTTAGCAGATGTTTCCTGTTGCAGTCACGTGTGGTAATACGTTTGTTCTGAAGCCCTCTGAGAAAGCTCCAGGTGGTTTTTCTGTTTTGCAATTTATGTTTTACGAGGTACATGGCAATGTGTTTTAGCATTTCTCACTTTCTAGATGACATTGAGTAAACTATTGTTTTCCTAACTGGATAGGTACTTAACTATTTATTATTTTAGGAGCTTCGATCACGCTTGGTGAGTTAGCGTTGGAAGCTGGTTTGCCGAATGGTGTCTTAAACATTGTTCATGGCACAGATGTAAGTTGTTTTTTCAAAATAATTATGAATCTAGATTCTTCTCCGTACGCTTTATGTTGTTTTTAAAAAACGATTACTAATGTTCATAGAGTTGAATAGGGAGGGGAATATTGCATAATGTGACCATATGTCTGTGATAAGAATAAAATATCTCATTTTAGTTTTCCTTCTATCTCCAATTTCGAGCAGGACGTGATTAATTCACTCTGTGATGATGAAGATATTCAAGCGATATCGTTTGTTGGTTGGGATTCCGTGAGTTTGTCTTTATTACTTGATCATTTACTACTTGTCTCTTTCAGTATGCCCAATGAAATATTACATATTGCTGCATAATTCACTTTATATATGTCCAAATAAAATGTTTTATTAATACCTCAAAATTTGTAGTTTTCATGAGAATTCCTCCCTTGTTTTATTGTAGGCCACAAAATATGTGCAAGAAAGAGCATCAGCTAGTTGTAAACGCTTGCAGGTAGATGAGAATAGTCATTCTTTATTCTTGAGTAACGAGCAACACCTTTTACACTTCTTATCTGTAATGGTTGCATTTTTTTTTTCTGGCTGAACATCCTTTTAGTTTAATATGAGAGCTAGAAACTACGCGATTGTCATGCCGGACGCAACTGTTGATGCCACGTTAGACGCATTAATTGCTGCTGGTTTTGGTGCCGCAGGACAAAAGTTCATGGAGATGAATGCAGTTATTTTTGTTGGAGGTTTAGATCTATGGTACTTTACTTCTCCATTGATAACCACTAGGCCTTATTTGATACGAGGGTATGAAATACAATGGAATGAAATTTTGTGCAAAGTTTCATGAACAGATCCATTCTGTCTCATATCCATTTTTTCGGTTCCATTTTTAACAAACTATTTCTGTTTCTTAGTCAGTTACCCTTGTACTGTAGCAGACAGCTAGCATTATTATTCTGGAGTTACCAAGCACCACATTGATTTACGGGATTGCAAAACACATTTTCATAATTACTTTAAAAGAAATCCTATAGGAAAAATAGAATTTTTTAAAATGCAGGGTTGGTAGTGCAACCGCGAGCTCCTATCAAGCTCTCATCATAATTTCTTAGAAAACCAATTTTTAAAGGTACTCTAGCACCCCCCATATTGAGAAAAAACTAATCTTTTACAATGTATTTTGAATTTTTATATGATTTTAGCCTTTGGAACCCCCATATTTATAACAAAAAGAAACAGTTCTAGTTCCGCCACTAATTTTACTGCTGTGGAACTATTATTATAGTCTGTATATAGAAACGGTTTCTGATAAACTTTAAGGAGTTTGCTAGATACTTTTCTAATCAGATAGAGACTAGCATTATAAGTCACAGCTAAGCTACACTTTTCAGGCAAGATAAGCTAGTGCAACGGGCTAAACTACTAAAAGTAAATGCTGGAATTGAATCTGGAGCAGACCTTGGTCCATTAATTACCCAACAGGTAGATTCTTCTGTTGAGCTCTTCAACGTACCTTTTAGTCTATTGTAAGTTCTTATTTCACCGCATTCACTGCATAACCCCAGAATCCATGTGGGGAGCGATGGGAAAATTTGAGATTGTTTTACATCTAGATAGTCACCTTCTTTACTGATATAGCTGGGACTGTTATTTTTTACCTTATTAAACAGCTCTCAAGATCAACCTTTATGCTTTGAAATTTCCTTACTTGGCTTTTTGATGATACGACTTAATTACAGGGAAAGGAGCAGACATGCAGATTGATTCAGAGTTTTATTGATTGCGGCGCCAGGCTAGTGGTTGATGGAAGGGGCATTATGGTATAAATATGAATTAATATAGTGTGATCAATTATATTTGGTATTAATCAGATGCTGTATTGATGATTTTTAGTTTACACCATACCATACCTGTAATGGTGATTGGTGGTCATGAAAGCTTTAAATGTTATGAAGTCAGCTTCAAGTTAATTTATTTATTTTCCTGGTTCAAAGATTGTCTGCTTTTCCTTTGACTCGTTTGAGAATTTTTAACAGGTACGGAATTATGGATGTGGACACTTTGTTGGTCCTACAATTGTGTCTGACGTCAGAGTTGATATGGAGTGTTACAAGGTATATTTTTCTTTAAAAATTTCAAGGAAAAAGCTGAATTTTTTTCTCATTATCTATGTCACTGCAGGAGGAGATAGTTGGCCCGGTGCTACTTTGCTTGGAGGTTTATATTTCTAATTTATCTATGGTGTTAGTTTGGCACAAGCCCATTATTTTTTGCCACATCAGCAGCTGGGCAGTCCCCGCTCCAGTTGCTAGAAAATTTCTCCATAAACACTGTGCTTTCCTATTTGAATCACTCATTATTTTGGTATCATCCTTCTTTATTACAGACAGATACTTTAGAGGAGGCATTAAACATTGTTAACAGAAGCAAGTAAGCTAGTTTTATCTGTAGATTAAATTTTTCTACTTGTTAGTTCGATAGTTTATTCTCTTTATCTTGCTTTGCGTGTGTGCAGTTACAGTACTGGGGCATCAATTTTTACCGAGTCTCTTTCTACAGCAAGAAAATTCCAGACTGAAATTGAAGCTCGCTTGGTAAGGGACCAGTTAACATCATCTCGTGTGCTTTTGCATTTATTTCCACCAAGTTTAAGTAACTACGAAGTATAAAGCGACCTGAATATCAATTCATCAGTAGTACTTTACCTTTCCCACGTGGTTATTTAGCCTATACTGTTTTTTAAACTCACTCGGTTGGTATTGCTGATTGTTCTCTTTTTCTCTCCGTGTTTCTACATTAAGTTTATCCCTTAAGGAGTTGCTCTTGTATCTCTATTCTAGCTTCCTCCCTGAATCAACATATTGTACATTTCAAGACAGTTTACATATCCATTATGCATGTGGTGTTATAGATAGAAATGATTAACTACCAGGTTTTGAATCTTTTTCTTATTATGTCACAGAAAGGTATAAATGTTCCTATTGCTGCTCCACTACCTGTTTTGTCCTTCACCGGTACGAAGACTTCTTTTTCAGACGATGCCAATTTCCATGGTAATAATTTTAATCAGAAAATACTTTCTTAATTCTTTATGTCAGTCTTAGCTAGTCAAGATATTATACATTTCTGCTCTCTACTTTTCATAATTTGGATGAGTTGCAGGCAAGGCTGGAGTTGAGTTTTATACTCGAGTGACAAGAGTTACTGAACAATGGAATAAAATTCATAGCAGCTTCTCCTTAACCCCGCCAAACAGAGAATTTATAGTAAATGGAGAGTCTTCTAAAAATGGAGAAGAATCATTGCGAAATAAGGAACCGTTAACAAATAGAGAATGTTTAGCATTATCATCTTCTGATGAATCCGAAGAGAGAGAAGATGCATAGTTATCAGATTTCTTGGTTGTTTTCTTGATCTTCATTACAAACAGAGTTTTCTTTCCCGTTTCTGGAGCCGGGATCTATGTTTAAGCTCCTACAATTACAAATTCGCATTTTTGTTCAGCAGTTTGTTCCACCAAATCTGGTCACATTCCGTATTGCTCCATGGTTTTTTCCTACAATTGTTATTTTTATGGTTTTGATACTGTGTTGTCAACTATCTAATACGAGAGATACAAAATGACAGTCTACCTTTTACACTGTCAATAGTGGAATCTACAATCAACAAGATAACTGGATTATCCTTCCCATAAAAAACAGTCACTATTTTTTCTATTACGAGAGCTAGAAATCAAGCAAGTTTCATGCCTGATGCAACTGTAGATGCCACGTTAGGCACATTAGTTGATGCTGGTTTTGGTACCGCATGATAAAAGGTCATGGATATGAATGCATTTACTTTAATTTGAGGCTAAGATGCAGGCTTAGATCTGGGTTTTCCTGCAAACTATAAGAATCTTTACACTTGATGAGTCTGATTTTTTTCTTGCTGTTGAGATACTATACTTGCTTTAAAATTGTAGTCAAACAAGCCTTTTGCATCTCCTTATAACCTTGATTGATCGCTGAGTTGCTAATTCTACATATACTGGTATTTCTCATTTTGTTCCTAGCACCGATTTTGAACAAACGAACCGAGCCCGAATCCACCCAAGCTGAGCCGTACTTGGCTCATTTGCATCCCTAACCTCCAGCTACCCGGGGGGTGGCATGGCGATACACCGGTGGCTACAGGCATACTGGTATTATAAAGAAGATGAACTTGTTTGTAATTTTCAAAAACTTAATTAATGGCAAATAAGTTCAGCTAATAGTTAAACGTGACAATTCAGTCCAAAAGTAAATGATATAAAATGTGACTAAATTCCGATTTTGGAACTGAAAGGCCATAAAAATTGATTCGAATCTCCGATCGATTTAAATGTCCGATCAAGATAATTTTTTTTATCGAATTGTGTATTTTCTTAGAGATATATCCAACTATGTTTACAAAAATGGACTTGGATAGTGTTTGATTCAAAACAGTAGAAGGAAGTGTCCTCGTTCTTTTGGTCATAAAAATTGACTCAGATGTCCAATAAAAAAAGTCGTATATTTTTTAGACATAGTATAACTTAATTTGGATTTGGACACTGTTTGTGTGAAAACAAGGTGGATATTGTTTTGAATTAAGAGAAGTGTCGAATTCTTTTGGTCATAAAAACCTCAGATGTCCAACTGAGATGAGGTTTTATTTTCAAATCGTGTATTTTTAAGAATCTATCTAACCATGTGTTCAGAAAAAGTGTCGTGAAAAAAAATAGTGTTCAAAAGAAGTGTCCCAAAATAAAACAGGGTATTGTGTGAAAAAAAACGTCACTGGGGTTTAAGCAGTGTCCCATGACACTATTTTCTTGATTTTATGATAATTGTGATTTTTTATTGATTTTTTTTGTGTGAAAAAGGTAGTTTCATGGATAAAGCGCATTTTTCTTCTTTATGATTTTCCTAAATTTTTATTAAACTTCTTTGGTGATTTTATATATTCTTTTGGGGATATTTGAGTTATTTTATGAAAAAAAGAAGAAGATGATTTGTGGTTATTTTATTATTTATGTCTTTGTGACGACGCCCTAAAATCCGAATAGTTCAAAAAACGTCACCGCGGCCTGAGCTTGCCCCCTTATAACCCAATCCAAAGCTAGCTTATAATAAAATGGCAAAATATATTTGACCGTGGATCTGGCTTTTTAATAAGATCCTAGCTATTATGACAATGTACTTAGAAAATTGCCAACTCAAGTTCTAAAGACGCAACCTTTTATAAATACGTACTGCCTGTAAACAAGAGTACATTTAAATTGTATAATAGGGGAGGAACCAAATAAAACACCTTCCATAATAAGAAAAACACTGCAAATTATTTTTTTTAATGTATTTTACTAAAAATTTAACTATTATAGTATTTCATTATACTTATAATTATAAAATAGTATATATATATATATATATATATATATATAATTTAACATCACTCATACATAAATCCTAGTTATGGTGACTTTTGTAAAGTAATTCAATGCCTGTAAATTAAGCCAACTCTCGTAGTCAAAGCAACTTGCAAGAGCTGGATCCATTTATAAACAGATGTAAAGTATGCCAATGACTGTGCTTCTTGTGACTTTCCTACAAGGAATTCCAAAGCAAATACTACTATTTTGACAAAATTGGCTAATTTCATTTACGTTAGAGAATCTTTTTTGTTTTTATTACTCCTATTTAAGGAGTCCGTTTTATTTTTCTCTGTCTTCACTGAATTTGTTTTATATATATATAGAGACCATGCATGTTGCTTCCATTTTTCAGCTTTAGGTAGTCAAGGTTTTTCTTTGATATAGCATGCATGACGACACGGGTGAGTTACGCTGTGACATTTTGACTTTGACATCTTATTATACAGTTGATATCTTAACATTTTTTTTTAAATAAGTCGGTCCGAATAACACACTATTTCATTAATAAAATCTTATTATCACAGAAATTTAAAATAAAACAAAAAAGAAAAGGCAAAGGCAAAGGCAAAGAAAACAACTAAAAGAAATAAGAAAAAAAAAACGCAAAGGGCGGGGTAGCTAATTAACTAATAGTACTTCCTTATAAAAGATGATCGTAGCATTAGATTTTCCTTTTTGAATTCCAACCCCCTTCATCATAACGCAACCTCGGCATTTGTCGTGGAGATAAATAATTCAAGTCTGCCACCAAATTATCCGGATTTTGAATAGTAATTGGTTGCAATTGAGATCCGACATTTATTCAAAGTTTGTCAGTCAGTTTTAGCAATCATGCTATTTTTTCATGCATCACATATAAAAACCAATTTATCTACCCAGAATAAATTTGTTAATCCCATAATAAAGTATATACATACACGAAAAATTATATAGTCATAACTTTATATACACACACTTATTACTTTTCATTACTCGTATACAGCACTGCAGGACCTAGTGAATGTATGGTTAGAAGTTAGAACTTGCATGTGTAGAGAATGTGCTCTTGCATGGAGGACCAAATACGTTGTGTTATATAGCCACACTATTGATTAACCCGAACTCAACAAGATTGGACAGTCCCAGAAAAAAATAATGAAAAGGATTTATTAATACTCAATAAAAAAAATAAAAATTAGAGACCATTTCAATGTTGATAATGCTATTTTCATATCTCATCTCTATCAGGAAACAATAAACTGTATTATAATTTATTTTGCAATATCGCACACCGGTCAGAGCTCATAATCGTCGGCTCGTCGCATATTCGTAAAATCCCCTCAATAGCTGATAAAGCCATAACTTTGGTCGGTCGCGCTAGGCTTTTCAACATAAATATAGTGGTAAATTAACTGTAAATAATGGACATATCTTGATCTTTATTATTGCTCGGATTATTACACTTTCTCGGATTATTACACTTTATTACAATTGTGCTCGATTTGACTACTTGCTCTCTTATCTTGGTCGTTCTCCTTTTTCGTCGATGCTCGGTTCCTTCGCTGTTCGGTTTGTTTCTTGATTGACTAAGCTTTGAATAGTTTCTCTCTTTTCTCAACTTCTCTCTATATTTTTTGGATAGATTTTCTGGTCCATTTCTATGAGGGGTAGTTGACTATTTATAGGCAACTACGCCTTTTAGGATGTTGACAAATGTCTCCATCCCAAAGGGTTTTTCAGACATGGGTCCCTTGTTAAGTGGGCTTGGGCTTTTAGTAGTTTCTAACTTTATTTACTATGAAAGGCATGTGTTGACCCATTTAAGCATTGGATACCATTTATGAAGTGTGGGTTGATTACTACCCGAATAGAATATTCGGGTCTAATTTTTATGTCCTATCAAGTGCTCCCTGACTTCCTCGGGGTGGTATCCGCATCGAGGGAGTCATGCTCGGTCTGTCGAGGATATTACTTCGGTTTTGCTGTTCCCAAAGTTACATTGAGAAATGCGATAGATTCATTACTGTTCCCTGAGGCCCATTTGAGGTCATTAAGAAGTCCTATCTAGGTATCTTTTTTCGAGAAAAACCCTTGATATTCCCCCATTTATCTACTATAAAAGTGCCCCATCCCCCATTATCCCATTTATTATTACTTCAACTGTGACACAATGGCTTCTCCTAATGGTTCGATAGGAGACAACTCTTCAGATTACGTAGCCTACTTGGAGAATGAGGTCAAGAAGGTTAGCGCCCTGAAAAAGAAATTGGTGGAAGTGACCAAAAGGTTGTCTGACATGGATGCGGCGCACCACATGACCATGGCTGATAAGGATTGGGCCTTCGAGCGTATAAAGAGGCTCGAGGCTTCACTGGCTAAGCAAAAGGCAGCAAAAAGGGCCTATAAACTTGCCTTTAAGGAGTTGCATGCTCGGTCTAAACCGAGTTCGGATGACGATGAAGAAGGCGCTTCCTCAGAATAATTAGTTTTTTTATGATTTCTTTGTATTGGGTGTCATCACCAAGTTGTAATCGAATCATGGAAAAATATTAATAAAACACTTTATTTTCATTCTTGTCTGTTTATTCCTTTGATACCTTATCGGATGACTTTAATTGGATTTGAACTGCTGCAGTTAGCCATAAATGCTCTTGGGAAGTTCAAGAGGTTGTCTTTCTTCGAGATGACCTTTGATCTACCCCTTGTTTCTTCCTATAAAAGGGGACTGTCCCTGTATTCTTTGTGCAATTCATTCTTTATTAACGAACAAATGGCTTCTCCTCATGAAACTAATGGTGACAACCTTCCTGAATATGTCGCTCATCTTGAAGAGGAAGTTAAGAAGGTGCGTTATCTCGAGAAGAGGGTTGCCCGGCTGTTGGTGGAAGCTCGTCGGGCCGTCGAACTAGACGAGCGATTGGACGTCATGGAGAAGGAGTAGTAGAGGTCTTTGCTCGACAGTATTCGTGCTCGTGCTCGGATCAAAGAGCTCGAGGCCTCTAGAGACAGGCAAATTGCTTCCAAGAGGGCTTACAAACTGGCCCTTAAAGAAGTGTATGCTCGGTCGAAGGGGAAGCCGAATGACGAAACGGGCCCTTCTACGAAATGATTTTGTTGTTTTTATTGTATTTCCTTTAAGTTGACTGCCTCTTCTGTAACGTAGTATCAATCAGTCAATAAAGACTTCTTTTTCTTGTTTATATCTAAATTACTTTCCCAACGCAATTTATTTTGACTGCGCACGCTTGTGGCCTCATTAATGCTTTTTCTTGGGCCTTGCGTTTGACCTTATCCATTGAACCCTCTGATTCTTTGTATCTGGGGACTGAGGGGATTTCTTGAGCCTTGTGCATAAAAATCTTATTCACCAGAGTTTTCTTGAGCTCTGTGCAAAAGATCTTAGATATTTATTTGAACTGCTGCCTTTCCCCAAAATGACGCGTGTTTTGTTGTCATTATGACTTACCCCCTTTAAATATTGGTAAGAATCCAAGAGTTTTTTGAACAAGAATGGCTTTTAATTACCCACGCTTTTTCAGAGCCTTTTGGGAATCCAAACGTTTTTTTTTCTTGAACAGACGCATCTTTTAATTGCCATCGCTTCTTAGAACCCATTGGCGAACGGTTGCGACTATCAATACCATCCCTCATCTAATTGATCTACAAATACCTGCTTAAAGCATGGTTATATTCACAACCCTTATCACATTATTTTACCCTATATACAGATCTTCATCTTATAATTTCCTTAAGATGTCTGGTTCTTTCACCCAATCAGCGTTAGCTTTGCAAGTGGAGGCTTTTGAAGCCTCTTATGGCCATGTACAAAGGCTGTTGAAGGATGCTGAGGAGGAGTTAAAGGTGATGCGACATCACCATACCGAGATGGTTCGGGAATTAACTTGGCTAAGATCCGAACTGGATTACTGTCGACGTGCTCGTCAGGCTCTAGTCGAAGAGAATGAGGTGTTGAGGGGGAACCCGACACTTTGAGACAGGAATGTCTCTGCCGGGCCCTCTCATCGATACCGATCGACTTCCCCCTAACCTCTCCATTTTCCTTTTTTCTTTTTTCTTTTTTCTTTTGATTTTCTTCAATTTTCTTCATTTCTTTATCTTCTTCTTATCTGCTTTTCCTTTTCTTCTGCGCCTCCTCTTCCTCACTCTTTTCTCTTCTTCATTTTCTTGCAGTCCTCTTCTTCTCTCTATCCTCCATTTTCTTCTCACTACCTTTTCCTCTTTCTTTTTCTTCATCTTCTGTCTTCTATCTCATCACTCTTTTCTTTTTCTTTTTTATCATGTTCCTTTTACTTTATTCATCCTCCATTTTGCTTCTCACCACCTTCTGCTCTTTCTTTATCTTTAGCTTTTCTACTTTTTTTTTTTTTTTTTTTCTCTCTTTCTTCTGCACCACTACGATGTAACAATCAACCCTGTGATGCTAAGGGTTTTGTGTTACATCTAGGGTTTTTGTCATTTTTCATTTTTCCTCTTCTTGCTTTTCACTTCTTCTTTATGTTCCTCTTCGTCTTTTTCTTCTTCCCTTTTTGTTTTCTTTTTATGCTTCTTTCCTTCGTCTCCTGCTGTTCGCCTAACCTGCTGATATTGTCGATCTTCTTTGCTCATGTTGTCTCCTGACGTTTTAGACCATAATGTAGTAGATTTTCTTTTGATGTTATCCTCGGATGTAATAGACTTTCTTTCGATGTAGTCCACTGATGTAATAGTTTTTTCCTTTTGATGTCCTCTGATGTAATGAACAGTGATGCATCTCTCTTTTATTAATGAAAATTTCCTTTGCCCCTTTATATTGCACTTCTTTTTATGTGGCACTTGTGGTTTGTCGTTTTTTCTGGAATCTGGATCTTTGAATATCTCGTCTTTATTTCTTATTGCACTGTAGTATCAGATGTCAGTAGATGTCCTTATCATTGTCGGGCATAGGTGCATGCTCCCTAGTAGGTCAGGAAATATGCATGCTCCCCAGTCTGTCAGGAAATATGCATGCTCCCAAGTATGTCAGGAAATATGCATGCTTCCAAGTAATGTCATGAAATATCCTACTATCTTCGTTCTATAAGTACTTCTCTTTTCTTTAGTAGTTATCATCTCTCATTTTTCTTTTATTGCTTGTTTTTTTTTTCTCATCCCCTTATTTTCTTCGGTACTATTAACAATTTCCCCTAATGTCTGGACCTGTGGTGAGATATCATGCTCAGATGAAGGGCTTGGACACTGAGGTATCTCGGGTCCGCTGTCGGATGGCAAGGCTTGAGAGAGAGTATGGCGTTTTGGCCCTGAGTTTGTTTGGCTCCCATCCCGAGGAGACAGTGAAGTGGACCGAGATTTCGGCCTTGAGTCGTCAGCTTGATCACTTATTGTTACAGAGAAATCATCTGGCCAACTCCTGGTATGATGCCGAGGAGATTTGGGACAATGCTCAAGATGAGTTTGATAACTCCCCCCGAGGCCTAGCTAGCATGATGGTTAGAAACGCTCGGCTCGAGGAACGTATCCTGAATCTTACTAGGGAGAACTCCGATCTCTCCATGGAGAATGAAAATTTGGTTGCCATGAATGATTCTTATCAAGCTCGGTTGAACTGCTCTGCTCGTTTTGCTTTCTCTCGGTCTGGCAGTTCGGTTTTTCCACCCATTGATCCTTAGTTAGATTGGGCTGGTTTTCTGATGTATTTCCCGTTTTGGAACTTGTATTTTCTTTTTTATTTGATGACTCAGTTGTATCTTTCCGTATCTCGTGGCTGTCTTGTGAATCGTTGTAACGCTTCGTACTTTGTGCCCTTTGATTCTCTATAAATGCTCCCTTTATAAATGCTCCCTATTGCCTGTATTTCATTGCCAATTTTTCCTTCCTCTCTCTTGTTTTATAATTTGTTTCTTCTATCTTGCTTTTGTTTGAGATGGCTCCCATCACTAGGTCTGCCTCCAAAAAGAAAGCCCTTCTGGAAGAGGAGCCTACCTTCTTGTTACCCCGTCCCCCTGGTTTTGGGAAGGAGGATTTGACTCCTCTTCAGCTAAAAGAAATTGAGATGTCATGGCTGAAGCATGATCTTAAGTGTGCTCAAACTGAAGTGAGGAGGTTTAAGCAATATTGGGATGAGGAGGGCACAGCTCGTTTTAAGGCCGAGCAAAAATGCGAGTCTCAGTCTTACTCCTTGAAACAGGCTGAGATGGCGATTTCCCGCTTGATTAGGGAAAAAGAGCGTCTAGAGGAACTTTTAGCGAAGAAGGATGCCGACATGGGGGATAGTTCTAAAAAGTAGGATGGGTGTATTACCTTCTGCAATTACCTTCTGCAATTCCTATCTCCCCTGAAGGGAATTTTAGTGACCCGAAAATTACCTTCTGCAATTCCTATCTCCCCTGAAGGGAATTTTTGTTAAAAAAAGGTTGATTTTCTAGAAAAATTACATCCATGCTAACATGAAGTTTTCTTGTTGACGTATTGTAACATTTATAACCTTTCTTATTTGGTGCATAACCAATAAAAACACACTTTTCTGCTCTAGGGTCAAGCTTAGATCGAAATTGACTAGGAATATGCACAAAAACCGTACAACCAAAGACTTTAACGAGGAGGTCTGCATATATCCTATATGTCGGGAAGATGGTTTTAAAACTGTCTAAAGGTGTAGTGTGGTTCAAAACACGTGTTGGTAACCGGTTAATCAAATAGGATGATGTCAAAATGGCATCACCCCATAAGTATTTCGGCATATGCATAGAAAACATAAGTGGGTCTAGGGCGGCCCTGTAGGCAGAATCTTCCGCTTCGCGACGTGGGTCTTTGTCGGGTTGGATAACTGGCAATACGATGTCGGCCGCTGTCATGGCCGTCATGCATGCCGCCAGATGAGCTTGTAGCTGGGCGTAGTTCCTTTCATCGGTTAACGGAACAACGTGCTGTACTTCCACCGTGGGTGGCGTAATCATCCTCGGTGGATTAATTGGTAGTCGGGACAACTGTCCGAGTACATGATCCTCGGGCATGCCAAACTGATGAGCTTCGTTCGTTTGTAAACGAGCACCGGAGTTGACCGAGGCTGTTGGCAATGGGACCCTTGAGCTCGGCCCTGCCTGGGACCCGGGTAAGCGCCTTTGTGCACGCCTTAATACGGGCATGACTTGTTCGTCATCCGAGGACGAAGAGTGTTCGTCGACAATCCCTTCTACGAGCTGTTGGGGTGGTTCGATCGGTTGTTCTTGGTTGACATAGGAGGTTGTTGGTTGGTTTCCGGATTGGATAGCTTCATATCTGTCGCAGATAGCGAGTAGATCGTCGAGGTCTTGTTGGCTAATTTGCGCGTTTTGGTTATTGGTTTCTACTATCTCGGGATGGGTTTTCTCTACGTTGGTCACCATTGTTGCTCGTCTGATAGAGTTGGTATTCGATTTCTAAGCTAGTTGGGAACTAGATGATTCCCGGAGACGGCGCCATTTGATAAAGCCATAACTTTGGTCGGTCGCGCTAGGCTTTTCAACATAAATATAATGGTAAATTAACTGTAAATAATGGACATATCTTGATCTTTATTATTGCTCGGATTATTACACTTTCTCGGATTATTACACTTTATTACAATTGTGCTCGATTTGACTACTTGCTCTCTTATCTTGGTCGTTCTCATTTTTCGTCGATGCTCGGTTCCTTCGCTGTTCGGTTTGTTTCTTGATTGACTAAGCTTTGAATAGTTTCTCTCTTTTCTCAACTTCTCTCTATATTTTTTGGATAGATTTTCTGGTCCATTTCTATGGGGGTAGTTGGTTATTTATAGGCAACTACGCCTTTTAGGATGTTGACAAATGTCTCCATCCCAAAGGGTTTTTCAGACATGGGTCCCTTGTTAAGTGGGCTTGGGCTTTTAGTAGTTTCTAACTTTATTTACTATGAAAGGCATGTGTTGACCCATTTAAGCGTTGGATACCCATTTATGAAGTGTGGGTTGATTACTACCCGAATAGAATATTCGGGTCTAATTTTTATTTCCTATCAATAGCTTTATCCAAGTTACTTACTAATGTTGCCTCATACTTAGGCATGAATGCAAAAAACTAAAGATACAAAAATAATCAACCCCATTTCATAAAACAACCGTAAGTACGAATGTTAAATCCCTTAATTATGCAAATAGTTTTTTTTCTCTCTAACATGCTTGGTAAATCATAAATTTAGCAATCAAGGTAAATATATATATGGTTGGTAGAGTTCAACCTCTCACACAGTTATTTTACTACCCAAATGTACTTATCTTTTAAGTTAAACTAGGAGAGTACAAGAACACGAGGATGTTCAGGTAGTCATTGGACGTGAGCAACAGGGTTGTCTCAAAAGTTTTAGACAAATATGACTATTGAGGTATTTCATAAATTCTTAACTTTTTTAACTTCTTAATTAGAGAAAACGAACTTCAACATACATGCATGCTATGAAAGATTATCCAATAACATAACATAGTAAAAATTCTTAGAAAAGCTATATTGTTATAGCTATCGTCACACATCATAACCAGTTTGTGCAATCTATCTTGCAACATATATACCTGATGACAACTACTTAATACCAATTTAAACTTGATTGTGTTTATTTATGTAGTGCACTGACTTATTGTAACCAATAAAGCCAGTTATCAATAATGTTTTGTAAGCTATCCATCATTACAAGAACAAATTAAGATATTTATATTTTATCGGGAAAAGAAGCTTTGGCTGGATTATATTATATTCCAACATGGTACTTTAAATGAAAACTAAAACTTGAAACTATTTTGAGAATAGTTATTATACACTATGTTTCACGGTATAATAAGCGATCAACCAGAAGCATTACAAGTTTTGAAGTACATGAAATGACAAAATGAAACTAATCTCGTGAAGCATAGTTATTGTAGTACCAAATTTAAGTACACTACTACTTTTTATAGGGACAAATGTAGTCATGCGAGTTAGGTTACATGCATCATGCATGTGCCACTGAGTAAATAATTGGAGTAGAACGCTAAAAATATCTCTGTTTAATAAAATAAAATAAATAGAGGCCCACAAAATCATTAAAAAAAACATATGCCCGGAACTTTATTTTTGGCTGACCTCGCCTGAAGCCGTGAGCATCTATTCTTTCAACTTTTTAACTGAAGTTTTGGTCATTTAATTTGTTTGTACTTTTTTAGCTGAATTTTACCCATTTGGTTGTCACTCTAGAATTTAATGAATGTAGTTCTATATATACTCTGGTTCTTTTATTTTCTCGTTAGACTCGAAGAACAACATTATCGACCAAAGGTAACTTGAACTTTTTTGACGGCTCCGATTACATTATCCTTTTTCTCCCACGGGATCTTTCCCGTTTCTGAATTCAAAATACTAGCATTCTCAATAGTTCTTTGTTGACCATTTAGATCAACTTTAAATCCCACTTGTGGAAAAAGAATAATTACACTATTGTAGGCTGAAGCATAAGAAAAATGAGCCAGATGGACCATCTTTCATGCAAAAAGATGCCGTGGTCCGCGATTTAATTTATCTTTTGACCTCAAGTGCATGTCATAAAATGAATATTATCTAGAATCAAGTCCATGTACAAGCACAAATATTTTTCTAGATTTAGATAATGTCATAATTAGAGAAGATCTTATTCATCCCTTGCAAATCTACAACGTGAGGATGTGCTGGCGTCACTAATCCTTGTAATCTAAACAGCTATTGGTTACTACTCTCGCTAGCTATTTCAAATAATTTGCCGCCATTTAATTTCTTACGGTTTGGTTAACGAGTGAACCGATGCCGTTTAATGACTAAATACATTTCCAAATTTAAGTTGCATTTAATGTAAATATTGTTGCATTTATACCATAACATTTCGGATTTATCAAATATATGTTTTTTATTTACTCACATTATGGAAATCTTATTAATAAATTACTACAAAAATATTGCAACAAAGACGTACGTACATGCTTAACCAATGCCCACTAGCTTTTTCCATTTTCTTATTGGATATTGCGTTTTAGCTATCTACTTTCTAATACATAAACAGTTGGAACAGGTTTTTCCTACTTTAAGCAAGTGTGTAAAACTCAATTACAATCTCTACAAGAAATTTTAAAGTTCATTAACAACAATTTACCTTTTGAAATTTTAGTGTCATTAATTTTAATAATAGAATAACAATAAACTATATTGCTAAACTGTAGATAAATTTAACAATAGTTTTAAAAAATTAAACCGTTGCTATCTAAACTTTTTTTTTTAGAATTATGACAATAGGCTGAGGAATGGAAGCAAAATGTTGCCATGAAACCTTTAAAATAGCAGGGGTAATTTGACCTACCACATTCAGAAACTTTATAAAGTTGCAGTCCGAGAAAAATATAGTGAGAAATTTAATATGTTTTGTGACTTTTAATCTATTTTTTCAGAAACTTAATAATTTAACCAAATAGTTGATTATCACAGCTAGTGATACATACTCAGATATGTACATATACACTTGGAAAAACACAAAATAAATAAATATAAAGAATAATCGAAATTTGGATATTTTTAATTTGTTTTGTAACTTTTTAGTCCTTTTTTTCCTGAAACATGACAATTGAACAAAAGATATACAAATACAGACAGATATGTACATATATTACTGAATTCAAAAATGATTGGAAGATAAAAAAATTAACATAAAGAGAGATTAATATGCACATAGAAAATGAGAACGGAGAGATTAACATCGAGAAAGAGAGAGAAAGTGGAGATAGAGAGAGCAAAAAGAGAGAGGGATCGAGGGGAGAAATTAATCTAGCGACCTCCATCAAGTTCGTCGAAGGTCCGGCGAATTACATACACAGTCGTTGAAATATACAACATATTTAATACTTTTAAGTATTAAGATTTATTTTAGTAACAGCAATATAAGATTCTATTTAAGATTCAGATTTGGTAATTTCTATACGTTTGTAAATTATGTATGTTACATCGGCCTATTAGGCGTTTCATCATTTCAAGCACACACATAATTATGATTTAACATCACATCATACTTAATACTAGCTAGTCATTATTGAGAATGAACAAATCACAATTAAAGGCTTAATATAATGAAAAAAACTAATGTATTAGATAAAAGTATACAAATACAAATATACAATAAGTATGACCATTGGTGTTGATGATATAGAAATATGTGAAACTGTAAGTATAAGTGAAAACAGTATTGTGAGGTACAACCCAACTTAATTAGGCTACGTTTTAATTATAGGTCAATATATACATTAAACATTTTGTGTAGGAGCTAGAATTCGGCAAGATAGGCGGGCGTTAACAATGTGAGTATATATAATTAAAGATCACACACGTTAATGGAGTTTTTAAATCTACAGTAGAAACTCTATAAAATAATACACTTGGGACCACCAAAATTTATTAATTAAAAGAGTTATTAATTAATCGATAAATTAATAATTATTAATTTATATATTAATTTATATTTTATTAATTTATAGTAAAATACTTAGTTTACAAACATCTTTCAAGCTTCCACTTAAAGCGGCAATCACATTGAACAATTTCTTGTTGAGCTATGAGAAAACAACACCAGAAGTTCTTACCATGCTAAGGAAAATTAGAGACGAGATTCAAGGGGAAATTGATTTCAACAAAAAACAAAAGACAATTGAGTCATTTTTCAAGAAATCTTCGTAAATCATTCATGTAATATGCTATATATAAGGAATTATTAATTTATATTTTATATGGGGTCTAAAAAAATTATCAAAAATGTATTATCTTATAATTTTAGCGAATTATTAATTTAGCACCCTATCCCCGAGTCAGGACCGACCAAAAATATTATCTTAGAGAGTTTATTAAATAATCGAGTATTAATTTATCGAGTTTTTACTGTATAAGGATTCTTTTTTAATATTCCCCCAATGTAACCAAATCTGAAGACCATTAAATATTTAAATGTATCTAGTCTAGAAATAAATGTACGTTCAGAGTATCCATTTATTTTGATGGATTTTAACGCTAAAACGGCTAAAGAAATCCTCGAACCAACATTAGGGGTTTTTTTCACCCGTACTGTTGCCCTGTGAGCCGTTAGATGAGATCCAAACAAATCTTATTTCTATTGAAAAATATCTCAAATTAACATAAGGAAAGATTAATCAATCAAAAAGAGACATATATGGTATATATGTCCATCACATATATATACATGGTAAATATACACACATATATATATATATATATATATAAAAAGAGACATACCATATATGTCCATCACATATATATACATGGTAAATACACACACATATATATATATATATGTATGTATATCTGCGTATATATCAATATATGTGTGAATCTAGTATATTAATATATTCTTGCAAATATGTATATATTTATACACATATTTATTTGTTATTGATCTTAATTTGTAATTAAATATTGAAGTTATTTATCAAAAAATACAATAAATTTGAAGTTATGATAGTCTTATTCATCACTTGGTTCCTAAATTACACTCTTATATATCATCGTTCTATTATAATAAGTCAAATGACTCTGTCCAATTTATCCACTTTTTTTACCAAAAAGACTCATACACCTTTATATTAATTACAATAATATCATACTATCATAAAAATATAAAAGTAAAAACTAATAAAATTATTTATATTTCTTTAATGACCAAACATTATTTTAAATCTTAAACTATGTTTTTTTTGTATTATCCACATTAATATCATAACTATACCTATTTTCTATATTTTTATTGCATTACGCGTCCCACACGATTACTAGTATATATATAAGTCAACCCAAGAAAAGATAAGTCTGCTAAATTTTGGTCATTTTTTTCAAAAATATCCTAACTATTTTTTACTAATTACTCATTTACATTTATTCAATTCAAAATATAAAAAATACACAAAAATCATTATCTTTTCAAAACAATAATCATATACCAAACAAAATCGTTTTACGTGTATTTTGTATAACAAAAATATTATATTACTCATAATTTCTAATTTAATATATTTATTCAATCAATATACGCTTTTTAAAAATTTATTTAACCAGATCATATATATATACTATGCATCGCACACGCAGCGCATGAGTAACGATTACTAGTATTAATATATGCGTGCAAATATGTATATATTTATACACAATTGTATATACATATATACACATATATTTATTTGTTATTAATCTTAATTTGTAATTAAATATTGAAGTTATTTATCAAAAAATACAATAAATTTTGAAGTTATGATAGTCTTATTCATCACTTTGAAAAGGGATGGATGATGCGATCTAACTGTTATACTCTCTTGTTCCTAAATTACTCTTATATATATATATATATCTTATATATATATATATATATATATATATATCTTATTAATATAAGTCAACCCAAGAAAAAATGAGGCTGCCAAATTTTGGCCATTTTTTCAAAAAATGCTTCAACTCTTTTTTACTAATTACCAATATACATAATATAATTAATTAACTATTTGTCCTCAATATATTTACTAATTACGGATGTACCCTAAATTAATTAACAATTCGTTTTAACCTCCGTAACTATAATAAATTATACCAAATCTGAATATTATGTTAAAAATAAAATATATTACGAGATTTATGTCATTACGCGTCTCACACGCAACGCGTGGGTAAATTTTACTAGTATATATATAAGACAACCCAAGAAAAGATAAGTCTGCCAAATTTTGGTCATTTTTTACAAAAACGTCACCACTATTTTTTTACTAATTAATCATTTATTCAATTCAAAATATAAAAAACACACAAAAATTATTACCTTTTCAAAACAATAATCCTATACCAAACAAAATTGTTTTACGTGTATTTTGTATAACATAAACATTATATTAGTCACAATTTCTAATTTAATATATTTATTCAATCAATATACTTTTTAAAAATTTATTTACTCGGATCATATGTATATATCATGCGTCGCACACGCAGCGCATGAGTAACGATTACTAGTATTAATATATGCGTGCAAATATGTATATATTTATACACAATTGTGTATACATATATACACATATATTTATTTGTTATTAATCTTAATTTGTAATTAAATATTGAAGTTATTTATCAAAAAATACAATAAATTTTGAAGTTATGATAGTCTTATTCATCACTTTGAAAAGGTAGGGATGATGCGATCTAATTGTTATACTCTCTTCATTCCTAAATAAATGTTATTTAAGAAAATACGTGCAACTTGATATTTTTTTTCATATATAGATTGCCGAAAAAAATACTTTTAAAAGTTAATCACGTAGTTTATGATTAGAATTATATGATGGAATTTTTAATATTTTAGGAACTAGAGTCCAAACAACAATTAATTCCAAGTTCGGACTGTTAATACTAAGATCCAATTCGATCCGAACCGGATCCGAAAGTTTGGATCTAGATCCGATCCATCCTGTATAATTTGGATCTGAATGCCATCCTTTTGTGCTTTGTTGTTATAAAGTAAAACCTCTATAAATTAATAATGTCGGTACCATAGAAAATTATTAATTTAGAGAGTTATTAATTAATCGATAAATTAATAATAATTATTTTATAGAGGTTTTATTGATCGGACGATTACTGTTCACCGAGCGACAATAACAAATTATTTTCGACATTGTAAAATTCGTTCGGTTAATAAACTTTTAATTAAGAGATGAAACCACTATTGAGGGAGATATTTATGAACTTTAAAAAATGATTGATGATCCCGGTCATGGCAATAAAACAGATGGCAATAAAACAGATGTCAATAGGTTGTTGGACTATCCAGGTGAAAATAATACATGTTCAGAGGCCCGAAAAAATTATGGATACTGCCTTTGATAATAATAAAGAAGATGATACTTGAAAATGATACCGTATATTTAGAATCAGTCACGCGAAAGTAAACATTTATCGCATTTATAACGCTTTTTTGGTGTAGTTTGAAAATACTATATCAGAACTTTTGGATGCTTTTAGAAAAACTATGGATGAGATTCAAGTATATTTAAATTTTAATAAAAATCAAATGACTATAGAGTCATACTTCACTAAGTTGTCCTATCCAATGTTTGTCATTTTGAAAAATTATTAATTTATGATTTTCTCGGGATAAATATTTATTTAAAGATTTTCAGAAAATTTATTATCTTATTAATTTATCGAAATTGGTGATTTTTTAGATTGGCTCAAGTGGAGACCGAAGAAAAGTATTATTTTAGAAAGTTTATTAATTTAACGAGTATTAATTTAGAGAGCTTCTACTAGGGTTTTTCTTTTGTGCATAAAGTCTCGTTTTTAAAAATAAATATTCAATTGTTATTTTTTTAAAAAAATTGATTAATAATTAACTTTATGATAGTATCCACTTGATTTCTCTATTTTTATTTGAGTTTTTATTGTGTTGTAAAATTTATTTTTAATTTATTAAATCATAATTTATCTAATATATAATAAAAATTGAAAAATTAAATTAGTTATTGAAAAGATATCGTTAATCCTTTATTTTTTAATCTAATAGTTGTAAAGATAACTGTACATTATACAGTCTAACTCAATAACTGCACAAAATAGGAACCGTTATACTTTACTATCATTTTTTTTAACACTAGATTACTTTTATATTCCCCACCCCCACCCCCTTTTTTTTTGGCGCCAAACTTACATACATATATAAACCCTTTTCCATATACCCGTAAGGTAATGGAAGAATGTCTTTAAGGCTATTGTCGTGGCAGCGTGTTAGCGCGAGCTATGATGAGAACTTGTCTCGCTAAAAACCTTGTCAAGTAAAACCCAGTGAGAAAAACCTTGGTATAAGGACAAAAAGAGTACATGAACATGTGACTGGATGCTTCAGCTCATTTGCACACACGACAGAGTGCGAGGATTTCAAATACATAGAGCTATAAAAACGTTCGCTATATTCTTTGTAAAAACTCTGTCTGCAGTGTAATCTCTCTCCCTCCCCATTAATTCCTATCTTTGTTATGTATACCTCCCCTTACTTCATCAATGGAGAAAATTTGTAAGTGCAGAATAAAATGAATTTTTTAACATCTTGGAGTGATATTAACCAAGGTTCAACCGGTCAAGCTTTTATATATGTGGAATTACCCCACCATATGCTAGGATGAATGAGATGTATCAATGTATTGATGACCGGAAGGCATGCATTTATATTTGAAAGAGATGCATTTGACCTACAAATGTAACTTAAGGTGACACAAATGGAGACTTTTTTTTTTAAACAAATAATATTTATATTAATTTAAATCATTACAAAGGTAAGACCGCAGTTGGTCGGGCATAGAAGCCGAACAAAAATTTACAAGTTCCTCCCGAGCATAATTTGCTAAATAGTTAGTCGGTCTATTAGTTTCACGGGACCCCCAAACAAAAAACCAAGTTTTGCCTTCTCCGAGTTTACGAATATGTTCAACGAGAGTTTCAATTTCTCAAGGCATATGACAATTAAGTGTTGTACAGAATTTTGCCAATTCGCTATTGTCCGTGTCAAATATAATGTTATTCCAGTTTTTGTCTAAAGCTCTCACACAAGCAAATCGTAGACTATAAGGTTCAGCCATTAGCGGAATAGAATCTTTGAAGCGTATACAACATATATCTACAACGCCGCCTAAATTATCTTTAAACACCCAATTGGCGGTTGACTTCACAAAGCTGGAGTCTTTGGATCCGTTGGTGTTTCATTTCGCTCATTGTAATCTTTAATAAAATCTTTGTATAGGCTCATTGCTCTTTCAATTACAAATCCGGACCTCGGTTTTGTTTCGTTAAAAACCATATCGTTTCTTGCTTTCCACAAATGGAGACTGAAATGGAGAGAAATAAGGCAAAGATTAGAACCCAAAAGTTCGTTTCATTTTACTTTTTTTTTTGTCTAATTGAAAATTGGTCTAATGGTGGTAACTCTATGGTCGGGGGATTAAATCTTGTATTTTTTGTTGAAAATCCTTTTTATCTCGTAAGAATACGACGACCGACTGTAGTAATAAGTTTATAATGTTAGAATTACTGAGTCGTCCACACATATATTATTATAAATTATTAAACTTATAATATTGAAACTCGTTTTTGCTTTTTAGTTTCAGTTTGCCTCGCACCTTTAGCTTTTGTTTGTAGTTCTATCCTAATCCAAATAGCAATAGTGAAAATAAGAGATGTAGAGTATTACTTGATTAATGTGAAGGTTAAAGGCAAGCGTGAGTTGGGAAAAGTAATGGAGAAAAGGGTTGAGTAAAAATAAAAAGAAAGCAAACAAGTACGGAAAATGAATAGATAAGTAGCGAGAATGGAGAGAAAAAACGAAAATAAATAACTCTTTATTACGAAAAAGACTTACAAAATTCATGAACAAAAATAGTATATATGTACAAGTGTTCTCAGAAAATTTCACGACCTAAAACCCGAAGTTGCCAATGTGCTCATCCGGATCACTCTAGCTTCGCCGAATTAAAAGTCATAAAATATTGCGCTGTCTTATGTGGCCTTTTCGGATCGCTGGGTCTGGTCCGAATGACTGTCGGGAATATGATTTTGTTGCCATTTGGTGATCTTCTTGTTTACTCTTTGTACTTTGACTTTATTAACCGACTATTGACCTTATAATCTTATTTTTCTAGTCAATTGAGTATTCTCATCCCCATATTTTACCAATTTATTTGACATATTCATATAATTTGACCCAAAAAAACCAAATTAACATAATAATAAATTGACAAGTACAAAGTGACAAAATATATAAAAAGATATAAAAATACTTGCATATTTGTTCTAAGATCAGTCAGCAGCCTATAATAACCACCAAAATATTATAATATTAGAATTAATCACTTAGCAGCATTTCACAATAGATCTTTCAAACTAAGTCTTTTATGGCTACCTTTGAAATTACCATACAAATGTCTCACACGAAACTTACGTTCTAATATAGTAAACAGTACATTCTAGCCTTAATCAAACCTTTTTGTTTATATGATATTTACAATGCATGACTCTGGCATAATAACATTTAAATCACTCCTTAATAATTTAACAAACCATTCAAATGTAGAATACTCTTCATTATCAACAACTACATATACAAAGGATACATGCAATAGTTTGGATGAACGACAACATCTATCAATAACACACATTGTGTGGGTCTATTAAGGGACAACATCTATCAATAACATACATTCTTACCAAAAAGTGTTCATTTCTCCCCATAAATTATCATAACTCTCCACAACCAATGTCAACTAACACCGGGTCTTCCCTTACCCATCGGTTGCACCGTCAGAGTCCTAGGGTGGTTCGACAAACCTTCGACAAGGTTGTCGGAGCTCTAGCAAAATGTATCCCCTTTCGTAAACTCTAATCCTATTTGTGAACAACGCATACTCAAGGTCGACATAGTTTTGGCAGAGCTTCACAGTGAGGTCGGCAGAGCTTCGCCGGACCTCCGACCACTTAACCAGAGCTTATTTGTCGAAGTAAAAGAATGGGAATGCAATTTAAGAGTAATGTGTATGCACTTCAGAGTACAATGGGTGTGCATCTCATGAATGCACATGCAATTTGTCGGACATCCGACAACCTCATGAAGATTCATTAGACCTTCGACAATCTCCGCCAGTGACCGAATACGAGAAATTGTATATACTTTAAGAAAGGATATGCATTTTCTATGATCGTGTATGCACTTAACGATTGTGTATGACCTTGACCGAATGTTTGTCGGATTTCCGAAAACCTTCGCCAATCGCCAAGAACCGAAGACTAGAAAGAGTATGTAATTAAAGAAATGATATGTAATTTTCATGATTTTTTATGCAGTTCATCCAACTACTTCATCCCTGTCGAACCATCGCGGACGCCGCTGACATATATGGAAGTAATGGTAGGGGTGACTTAAAATACATTCTTAACCTTAGGTAACAAAGTCATTAATCTAGACATTTACGCCCAGTATGCATACAAGGTTCAAAAAAAGGGCAAACCCGTGAATAATCCAAATGCCAAGGGTAAATTCGTAACTCCTTATAACTCCATCCACTGGAACTATGGGTCATTCGCAAATAACCCCAGAAACTATCAGTTTATGCAACTAGCCCCCATAAACTATCAAACTTTTGTAATTAGCCCTCAATACCATCTTTTAAATGATATAAATTTATGATCGATGATCAATTTTGGTTGGATTTTCATTTATTACTATTAGGTATTCAATATTCATGCATATCAAGTAATATTTTTACGAAATGATGCAAAAAATAGTTTTTCTCACCCATTTTTTTATATAAAGCCTTTTATGTTGACCTTTATATTATAAATGTAATATTAACACATTTTAATTGACAAAATACATATATCAAACAATTAATATTGTAAAACGAACAAATGAATAAAAACTTATATCTTTTAAAGATGCATTTGAGGGCTAATTGCAAAAGCTTGATAGTTTATGGTTTTAATTGCAAGAACTAACTGATTGTGGGGGTTATTTGTATCATTTACCCCTATATAAAGGCCAAAATCCTCCTCTTAAAAAAATTAACAAAATCCACCCCCATCCTTCACCCAGAAAGAGATACAAATAAAAACATTATATATTTAATAAAAATATATAATGGGAATGGGTGAGGGTGAGGGGAAGAGATTCGGTGTGTTAATGTGCGCGGAGGAGTCGGAGTACGTTAAAAAGATGTACGGAGGCTATTTCGGAGTTTTCGCAGACATGTTAGGCCAAGAAAACGAGGAGTGGAAGGTTTTCAAGGTCGCGGCAGGGGAGTTACCAAATGATGAGGAGGTGGTTGGGTTTGATGGGTTTGTTATCACGGGGAGCTGTAACGATGCCTACGGTGACGACGATTGGATTTGCGAGTTTTTGAGGCTGTTGAGGAGGTTGGTTTCGTTGGAGAAGAAGGTTCTTGGGATTTGCTTCGGTCACCAGGTAATGCGCACATTTCATGAATTTTAGGACTATGTAATCCTATAGTTTCAATACAAAATAATGTTAGGTCAGATACGGAAATAGTGACAGATTTTGTTTTCCAACGCCTTAGCGACTATGTTTTGGTTAGATGATTGATGATATAGTGCATGTTTTGGAAACAACTTTTTTGTAGCTTTTTTGTAGCTATTTGATTCAAAAGAAATCATGGGCGTTTTGGGCTTTTGCGTAAATAGGCGGAATGAGCTCAAAAGCAGAGAAGATCGGAAATTGCGATTTTTTTTTAATAGATTTTTCATGTTAAATTATCAAAAAATATTAACTTTCCAATATAAAGTGTTTTATATATCTTCAACTTCTTATAACTTTTTGTAGTTTTTTTTAGCCTTTTGATTAAAGAAATTCATGGGTAATTGGTGTGTTGGCATTTTTAGCTTTTAAAAAGCTAGCTCTTGGTCAAAAAGGTAGAAAAAGCTTAAAAACAAAGAAAGATATGTATTTGCGTTTTTTTTTTTTTTTACTTTCTCACGTTAAATATCAAAAATAAAAACTTTATAATAGAATGTGTTTTATATCTACAATGGTGGCCATGACTTTCCAATAAAAATAAGCTATAAGTCATCTATAAGTAGAGAGGTTACAATGGTTGCCAAATACTACACCTTTTTAAGCAAGAATTTTTCTCATTGCTTTTTAAAAGCCGGATTTTGAAAAAAAATAAAATCTGATGCCAAACAGGCCCACATTTTGATACTTTTATTGACACACACGATGGTCTGTGCGTATATCCATCCTATATTTGTCGTTTAATATTAATTTTCTTCATTTAAATGGCTTCATTTCCTCTAAAATGACCAACTGTGACTGATTTCCAATGGCTTTTTCTGTATAATGAGCGGGGATAGTAATTTTAAGAACACTATGGGGACTGCTCGTGTAGTTGTTAGTTTTTTTTGGAAGTATAGTACAAAAATGGTTATTTAGTTTAAGAAAAGGAAATAAAAGGCGAGATTTTAAGAACGTTTTGGATCAGTATTGCTCTATTTGTAAGTATTAGGACTAAATAGAATCTGTTTATAAGCTATGGGGATTAGTAGTTTAGTTTGAATATGAATGAAATGGTTAATTTTGAATGAAGAGTTTTGGACCTAATTTTTACCTATAATAGTGTTGTTAAAAATAAGTCTTGTACAGTACTACTTAGTTGATGTGCAGTTATTTAAGTTAAATATAGTATTAACTTTAAATATTTTTTTCTTTTTTATAATTCTATAGTTAGCTATCGTACTGATGTCTCTTTGTCAGTGCAAAGAGACACTTGTCCAGAGAGTTCTTATTTACAAGGATCACTTTTAATTTTTAAACTATAGTGTATGGTTCAGAAAATGTCATTTTTAGGAGTATTATTTAACCGGCTTATTTTATTTAATATTACATCACATAGAGATGGAGAGCATGTGATTCTTAATTAAATTACAAATAACAGATTTGACACATTGATCAGGAGCATGAACAAACAATGGTCACCGCTTTCACGTAGTAAAGAATTAATTTTTTTTAAGCCTATTAATTATCACCAAATACTATTTTGTAGTGTCATGAAATATTTGTCTAATTAGTTGTTGAAACATTATAAAGTTGCTTTTCCCTAGCAATTAGATTTCTCAAGATTTATTTATGAACTTAGTTAACATTATTATATTTTCATTTATTTATTTATGGGCATCTCAGCAGTAGTTACAATCTTAACATTTAAGAGTAAAAAGATTTTGATAGTCAGATTTCCAAAAAAGAAAACCTACTATTTAATATGATGTGCATATTTGTTAGTGCAAAATTTTGGGGAAAAGAAACAGCACAATTTGCGGGATTATAAATTTGACTAAATACAAAAAGTGTTATGGCAAGTGGACTATTTGCCGTAGTTGTCACGATATTTACGCCCTTGAACATGCAACCCTCGTTTCTTTTATTGTTAAATTATACTTAATGGTCCCATCTTTGATACCAGAAATTATTATATTCTTGTGATTTCCAAAAGCCATAACTCACTACGTTTTGACAAGTGTGAATAATGTCATCCTGTCTTCTGAATACTATATCAATTAGAGGGAAGTTTGTTCAATTATTGACAAACCATGAGCTATATATGTTTCACTATGCTGGTCCTAGTTGTATATAATGGTATCAGGACCGGCCCTATAAGTCATTATAGCCCTTTAGCTTAAGTGTCGACATGTTATAGGTGTTTTTTTATTACTGTTATCGCATATTTAAAAATATTAAGTAGTTTATAACATTTATATTGTATTTTATAGGCAGTGATACTGCCTTAATTGAATGGTTAAAAGCCTTCTCTGAATTGGTGAGAGGATTTGGGTTTGATCCTTGTTTCATTCGTAAAAATAAGAACACTTGCAATATTGGTTTGAAACGTTTCCACTAAACTACCACATCATGCAGACATATCTTGTAATTAACTCTAATACGTATAAACCATTTATTTTCGTCATTTAACTTTTAGTTTTAAAAAGACGTTCTTTTTAAATATAACAATAATAATAATAACTAGACGCTCTTAGGTGCCCGATACAGTAGACCCGGCCCTTGAACACTATATCGTTTGAAAATTAGAATTACGGTAGTATTGCTGTGTTACTGTCTAAATTTACCACCTTATAAAGATCCAAAGACCTGAAAAAGTGAAAATAATGAAACCATATGAATTTTTGGTCCAAACTCCAAATTAAAACCAAGGGACCACTAGCAATATTTTTTCTTTATCTCGTGCACAGAGAGGATGAGGCTCTGACTCAAATGTGTGGTAAGCCACATAAAAATAAAATGGTCAGGGGTAACTGGTCCAAATTACCGTACGATTCTGGTGTATATTTAAAGAAGAGATCACATGGGCTTCTTTTGGTTTTTTTCTGACTGGGAAAGTTTCTTTTCTTTACCCTTAAGTTTAGTTAATCGCAACTTGTGCTAGTTGGTTGGTTCACTTATTTACTGCTATACACTAGCATTTTAACTTAAAAAGCTTATTCCTTTAATTTACTTTGATAAGGTGGAGAGGCCTGATCATTCTGGTTTTTAGTGTCACTAGAACTCAGTAATACTAATACTTACCACTTAGGTTAAACATCACATTCATAGGAAAATTTTATGACATATTATAAACATTTGTGTGGCGCACAACGTTTTTATGCACCAACTCCCTTATGATCGTATTTATTTATTTGCCTTCATATCAAACGCAATGTCGTAAGCGAAAGTTTCATGATCGATCATGAGAATCGAAACTGGGGTATATGTTATTTTTTTGTCTACAAACTCATTTTTGTACTTTTGCAATTTCAGATATTGAGCCGTGCCATTGGTGGCAAGATCGGGCGTTCATTAACAGGGTGGGACATAGGTGTACGTAACATTCATTTCTCACCGTCATTGGCACATCTCAAAATGCCAAAGCTCCTTTCTATCATCGAATGCCATCGTGATGAGGTGAGTTTCATTAGTTTCTGGATATATTGCAACTAGTGTTATTAGTTTTCAAACAATCTATCTAAATTAATATATTAAACTTTCAAATTTAAATATGCTGAGTTAGTATCTGTATGATGATGATGTAGGTGTGGGAACTGCCCCCTAAAGCGGAGGTGTTAGCGTGGTCCAACAAGACAAGTGTGGAAATGTTTAAATACGGTAATCATATTATGGGCATACAAGGTCATCCTGAGTACTCCAAAGATATTCTTCTACACCTCATCGATCGTCTCCTTCAAAAGAATCTTATCACGGTAATAACCATAAGCTGTACTCACACATTAATGTTTATAATCACATAACTCATAAGGGTTCTAAAAGCGTTTGTTGACATAAACTTCTTTGTTTGTAGGATTCTTATGCTGATGAGGCAAAGCTTAACGTTGATGCTTTAGAGCCGGACAGAGAAGCGTGGAGAAAACTCTGCCTTAACTTTCTCAAGGGTGGATTATGATGAAAATTTTCTTTTCCCGTCTTAAGATAAATTTTGAAGGGGGTCAACTATCTTAGAGAGAACTTTAAAGGGTCGGAAAGTGTATATATGAATTTTAGGGGGCAGTCGGCTAAAAAATCTACCTTTGATGAGTTGTTGTTAACAAACATGATAAAGTTGCTTCTTTTAATTTTAGCAAATTTAAAAAGTTTCTTTATTGTTATATTTCTAGCTTGAGTTGTTTTTATTTGACAAAATATCTAGAGCAAAGCGACACTGTGTACCGCATGATCTGCAATATTAAACTGCAACTTTTAAATTTTAAATAGTACTATTTTTTTCTTCTTCCCAACTTTTAAATTAACTGTCTTCAAATTCCATCCACTTGAGCTCCCTAACTTGCACAAGACACAGACCCAAATCAACACTGCACAAATCATAATTGAAAATGTGAAATACCACATTAAATTTAGATTACATACTTTCTTTACATATTATTTTGTGACAAATCAACACTGCACAAATCACAATTGAAAAGGTGAAATACCACATTAAATTTTGGATTACATAGTTCTTCACATATTAGTTTTTAACTGGGCAAATTACAATTTGATACATGGGTGAATTCTTTGGGCATGTATTGAATTTGAAACTATATTAAGTTTTAGCCCAAATTTTCAAACTATTTAAGTATTCAATGGCACCTAATTAACTAGAAAACATAAAAATGGGGGAAAATAGAAATCAGTAAGATATTTTAAAATTAGAAATAATTTGGAAAAAAAAAAAGTGAAGCTAAAAAAGGCCGTAAGAACCCCCAAAAATATGGTAAAAACTTAAAAAAGAAAAAAATCTCTGAAAACATCCAAAAGTTAAGTAACATAACAGCTCAAATATCCGTCGCTAAACGTCTATATTCTTGTAGTGAGGAAAAAAAACAGTGCAGCAAGTCAGCAAAACTTACCAACTTGTTAAGGATAACTGAACAAAAGCACTTCAAATACTCATTATTGCTTTCATTTAAGGTGTCGAACATGTATAGAAATTCTCTACAATTGACTAACTAAATAGTTATGCTTACAAAAGAATACTGGAAGTGAATCCATACCAAAAAACTTATCTTACTGAAAACCTCAGCATAGACCAAAATGAAAAGTTAATTCTAGCCGTAAATATACGTCTTTCTCTTGATGTTCTTGTAACACTAAGAGTGAGTGCCCGGAAGATGCTCTAAGCCGCCTAAAATGCATCAGGGTATTCTACAATCAATATGATTATATCTATCGTGCGAGAACGTGGGTATTGCAATTTGCACAGAACCTTCACACCCGAAATCTGATAGTGAGTGAGCAAAACTGCATAAGCCCAACTTCAAAGAAAATAAGTACTAGCACTAAGCAGCCTGGCATGGATTGGGGCACAAACCATGCGGACAAAATAATACTTGTTTATTTAATTAGAGGATTTCAAAATTATGCTAGCTTCTAAAATTGATGGTTTGAGGGACACGATTGAGCTTTGATGTATTGGTTATAGAAATTGTTGAAATTGTTTCCTATTAGAAAAAAAGGCGTGATTTTTCCCCTCGGTCTTCTGTAGCTTTTGAATTTTTTGATTGGTATTTTCATACTGTTTGGTTACGAAACCGTGACACATAGGGCGACTAATTATAATTTATTGTTGCTGGGCTGTATCAATCATTTAAGTTTGTTCTGAATCTCAGAATGGAACAGTAACCAAGCACTAAAGTCACTTGATTGCAGGAAAATGAAGTTATTTATTGGTACGTTTTTCGGGTAGAATAAGGATACCTTAGCTCAAGCCATACGCTATAGCTTTTTGGGCTTAAGCCGAGTAAGAGGTTAAAGATCTCCGGACTATATCTGGTGTCTACCAGTCCGCGACATTTTGTATTCCACTAAGAGTCTTTTTTCTTTTCAATTTTAAAGTTCAACTTGATTTATTCCCTTGCTCAAAAAGTTCCGGTGCCTACCAAACCAAAACCTTTTTTTTAATTTTTGCCTCAGAAATTAAGATCTTTTGGCTTGGTCAGATTAATCAATAACTCTGTCTACGCTCAGAAGTCCAAGAATAACAAGCTCTAAAGTGTTAACTCGGTTGAAATCTCATCAAGCACATGGGGAAATATCATGGGATAATTGTTATTCCATCCGTTCTTATTTAATTGTCTATTACGAAACTACGTGTAATTTTAATCGATCAAAAACTTGTAGCAAAATTGTCGGAATGAAATTTTTTAAAAGTTGATCATATAGTTTAAATGTTAAATTTTATGATTAGATTATAAAAAAATTCATTTTGATAATTTTAATAAAAGTTATAAACGGGTCAAAATTGCACGTAGTTTCGTAATGAACAATTAAATGGGAACGGATGGAGTATAACTTAGAGCATAACACTAAAATTAAAAGACCGGCAGAATTAGCCTTGTTTTTGCAAGTATTGGAAATCAACCAGGGTGTCGAATAAATTACACGGAAGGATTGAATTAGACTTTTATTTATTTATTGCAAATTAACTTCTAAACTTGCCCTTGTCAATTTTTATTAGAATCCTGGGGCTAGATGAATTTGACCTTTTGTTCAGATTCAAATAAACCCAACTTATCTGCTTGAAAGCCAGGGAGAAACAAACTCTTATTAAGTTGTAATTTCATTCAAGCACTAGTGGAAATAACATTTGTTTAATTAATGAGATAGAAAGGACAAGAGAAACGTACTCGAACAGGATACAAAAGGCACCCTACTTTTGCAGTTTTAGAAAGAAAAAAAAAACAGATCATGGCCCATAACCTCATTATTGTAATTTATTCCTATCTTGTCATTATCAATTTATTGATTATTATATGAAATATTTTCAATTAATTGTCTATTATGAAACTACGTATAATTTTGATCGGTCAATTACTTGTATCAAAATTGTCGTAATGAATTTTTTTAAAAGTTAATTATATAGTTCAAATATTCAATTATATGATTTACTTTTGAAAATTTTCATTTCGATAATTTTAATACATATTATAAGACGGTCAAAATTACACTTAATTTCGTAAAGGATTGGGAAGGGAGGAAGGGAGAAACTCGTATATTTCTAAATTATGTCATAAATTGACAACGAAAACTTTAGTATAAGCTGGACAAAAAGAAGAAGAAAACAATTGTAATTTCAATATGTACAAGCAGAAAAGTCTACTTATAACCAATCAACCATGTATTTTTTTTTACTTTAAAGTATTGTGTTAATGCGCTATTCCTGCTGATCATAACATTTTTGTCCAGAAGAAAGAGTAATTCTTTGCTGGGTATATTCGGCATTTGGGTGTGTGACAACTGGTCAAAATTTCAAGACACATGCTGGCCGACAGTTTGTTAATTTTTAATGTGTGATAATATTTAACACACAATCTTGTAAAAACTCATTGAGTGTCATCGATCTACCTCGGTATATATTCATCAATCGGCCCTCTTTTGGTCTCTCTCAAAAACACTCTAAATATCATCCCTCTATTTTAAAATTCACATATATAATTGATCGTAAAAGCAAATTCATGTGTTTTTCGTTGAAGTTGTGATGTCATTACGAATATGAGTATTAAATTAAGAAGTGATGGAGAAAGTTGACAATGACATTCCACTAACATCATAATAAATTTCTAAGCGTGAAGATAATCTTACAGTTGGATACTTGTTTTCAAATAAGTTGCAAATATTAAGCTGCGTTTTTTAATTAAATGAGTTGGCATATCTGAGTATGATTAGAAAAAACTAAGTTCATTTAGCTTGAAAACTTCAAAATTTTACTACAGAGGAGAACAAAAACAATATATAAAAGTGAGCTCTTAAGTTGTTCAATCAAATAAGCATATTAAAGTTATACTGAGCCAGAACATAAAACATAACTAGGCAGATAATAAAATTAGTGACGATGTAGTTGTAACCGGAGTTACAGAGTTAAATAACATGTGTGACGACACGTGTTAGACAAAACTTGAATTAAATACGACAGTTTAAAAAAAAACTTCTCAATTAAACAAGCTTAGACTTTGATAAAACATTTATAAATAAAAATTTCACTATTTTATACAACTCAAACGATACATTTACAACTTATTAGCTAACAACAAATATAATCGCAACGGAATCTAAATACTTAATCATATGAGATATTTCTGGTCCCAACTAACTTAAATCCGACTCTTTAATACATGTATTGTAACGACCCGGCCACACGGACCGAACCGTCACGCCCGTATCAACAATATTGTCCGTTTTGGCACAACTTACCAGAAGGGTCACCCATCCTGGTACTACTCCAAGATAAGTATGCTTAACTATGGAATTCCGTACTCGCTATTGTGCCACACGGCTTTAAAAAGCCTTGTTGATAGAAAATGGATCTTTAAGCTCATATACCACACGAGTACTCTCAATGTGGGACTGACGCATAACACCGCACCACAGAAATTTCTTCCTGAAAATCTGGGTCGTCACAATCACCCCCCTTAGGCACGACGTCCTCGTCGGGCACGTTGTCCTTCAGGGTCCACACACACCTGTTAGTCCCCACATTTCCGATCAGACAGAGGCTCTGATACCATCTGTAACGACCCGGCCCCACGGACCGAACCGCCACGCCTGTATCAACAATATTGTCCGCTTTGGCACAATTTTCCAGGAGGGTCACCCATCCTAATACTACTCCAAACTAAACACGCTTAACTGTGGAGTTCCGTCCTCCATAAAAATAAGTTTTAATCTTTCTTTTCTTTGTTTCAAAACCAACAAAGTTTATTAAAATTTTTGCAATGCATAATAATAATGTAAAACATTTCTTGAAAAATAAACCTTTAAAAAAACATTAAATTAATATATGTGAAATTTTTATTCTTTCTTTTCGGACTCACCGAAATAAACTACTCTTTTCAGACTCCCCGAAATAAACTCATTTCTTTTCGGACATCCCCGAAATAACCTGATCTTTCTTTCTTTCTTGAAAATTTAATACGTACATATATAAATGGTACATGAAAATAATAAAAATGAGCATGTATTACTTCTAACAAAATATGTAACGAGATACTTTATAATAGGAACACAAAACCACTCCGCTATATACGGATCCAGAACAACCCAAACATTATACTATATATGGATAATGTTAATCACTGAATTTCCGAGTTAACCCTGCCTTCCTTCCTCTCTTATTATCATAATTCTATCGTAATATACATATAAATAAGGGGAAGGATATATCGACACATAAAAAAACACACTATGTTTACACTATGTTTACATTTTAAGGGTTGTGATGATTTATTTGTTTTAGGTAATCTTGACCATTGAAAAAACCCTAAATAGATGGTTATGATTAAAATGTAAACATAGTGTGTTTTTTTATGTATCGATATATCCTTCCCCTAATCTCAGTAGCTTCCTTTCTATTTTCTTTTAACATGGTATATAAATATGATAGTGATCATGAGATGTGTATCATCGAGTCTGGCTATGTGTCTTTATATAGGCTTATATATATTCATAGATATAAGAATAAGAATGGGAATGGGTATTGAAACGCCTAAAAATTTCTTTCAATTCTTCACTAAATGACTTGCTAAATGAATTAATCGTTGTATGTACGTAACTTCTAAATGAAATGCTGCATTGTAACTATATAGCCCGATACCCACAACGTGCATGGAGGAATAAATGTAAATACAGTAATACAAACATGTCATTAAAATGTTATGATAATAAACTAAATGAATACAACACTTATTTTATGCATGAAACTTACAAACGTACAACCTAATATTTATTTGTACAATTATATCACTTTATACAATTTACAATAGTTTTATTATCTCTATTGTTAACTTAAAAAGTTAGTTAACAATGCAATTTTGTCTCATCATTAGTTGTGTTAAAGTATGTGTTAACTTTATAGATGTTAAAAACATTGTTAAAGATAACAATATTTTTAATTGTTATTACTTGATAACATGGTAAAAAAATATACCCACACCCGCAATTAAATGTTATTTCTCGTGTATATCTTTTTTATCTCTACCATACTGCTATTTATTTTCTCACAGCACCTATCCATAGTACTATATTTTGAATAATTAATTTTTAGTTAAAATAAATAACATTATTGTTAAAGTTAAAACTAATGTGAATGTTTAACTTAATATACATATGTATCGTTTAATAGTTTTTTAAATAATGATAACAATAAAAAGTTAACAAAAATATTATAAATGATATTAGCTACCGGGAGTGATTACTTCGGTTACAAATCTCATTGCTCTGCCTCATTAATTTCTAATCATAGGGTGAAGTAACAGTAACATAAAAAAATAGTATTAACTATTCACCTTATTAAGCCTATAACTACATTTTCCCCTTTCTCTATCCCTCCATATATATACTAAGGTTTGGTTATCTTAATAATACCACTACTCTTCTTACTAATAATACGTTATTACTATTTGCCACTGTACCAAGGCTATTTGATATTCCAAAACCCACATCATTAACACTATTAGAACAATTAGTACCATCTTTGTAACTTTTGAAACCGACACTCACTAATAATCCTACTTAATCAAGAATTAAATTACTAAATCATTTAATAAATAAAGTAAGAATAGAAATTAAAATACGAGATTTTACAGTAGTTATGGTTTAGAACACTATGAGAAATGAAAATTCTTGGGAATTTGTTGTAAATAGGAATAAATCTAATAAGCAAATTAACTTATACAGTAACTTGCAAGCAATAAAGAAAATGTGAACTTGTAAATTGTAACCAAACAAACCGGACAGATTAGAAGAAACAGTGACGAGGTAGTTATGGTTTAGAACATTTCAAGAGAATTATTGAGCATATATATACATCTATAAATAAAAATATCCACAAGCCTTTCTTCATAACCACAGAGGAAATTAGCTCTATCTGAACTTTCTAAACACTCCTCTTTATAATTAAAACTTTCATCATCTCTGAGAAGATAAATGGTGATGCAAACGCTTGATATCCTTAAGAATGAGATTCCAGTTGAAGAGGAAACAGTGGTCTTTCCAAATCATGTAAAAACTGGTTTAGTCCTCGTGGACATCATCAATGGTTTCTGCACTATTGGAGCAGGAAATTTGGTATCTCTTTCCCCTCTCTGCTATTTTTTTTTTTTGGCAAAATGGACTAATTACACTTTTCCCGTACTTGTTTGGTTGCAGATTTTAAGTTTTGGAGCTGTATTTCACGGTTTCGAGATTATAAACTTAATCTTTGTGTTTTACAATCAGAAATTTCTAGAAGTTAAAACTTGAACAAAAACCTGATATTTTTCTGGGCTTGAAATGAACCAGCTTCTTTTCTCAAGTACAACAGCCTAACAATTCCTATACATATATGAGAAGGACTTGTAATTAACCCAAAAATTTCGCGGCTTAACCTAAAATAACTGCCAAAAAAAAACCTTCACATATATATATAGTGATCTAATAGTTACATAATTGCGTACACGTAATACTACTATTTTTACAAAATGAAAGATTACATATGATTATGTTTACTGGATAGGCTCCAACAGAGCCTAATAGACAGATATCTGAAATGATAGAAGAATCATCAAGACTAGCAAGAGTATTTTGTGACAAGGAATGGCCAATCCTTGCATTTATAGACTCACACTCTCCTGGAAAACTAGAACACCCTTATCCTACTCACTGTATTTCGGGTACAGATGAGTCTAAATTGGTTCCAGGTATATATATATATATATATGCTCCTTTCTGTTTCTATGCCACCTCTTTAAACTTGTTTCGTTTCTTCCGAACAGACGGTATTAATGTATCATGAATTAATTATACAAGTATTTAAATGATATGCATAGTTTTAAAGTAGCTAGTATTATTGTAGATGTATTATGTTATATGGTTTGAAGTTCAAACTTTAGAAAGAATTTATTCTTTTCAGCAGATTATAGTGAAAAATAATGGATCGAGTGAACCGTAAAGTAATTAGAAGTAGTTTCTACAAAAAAGTATAAGCAAAAAATTAGAAAAAGGATTAAACTTTCTTAGTTCGAGAGTATAATTCTAAACAACACTTACAAGAATTATAGTAGGATCATAGGTTTATTTGTTAAAAATATAAAAAGTACTTTTCTACCGAAAATAATGGAAAACATTAAAAGATGTACACACCTAGATACTTAGAGCATTCTCAACAGTAATTTATAACTTTACTATGTATCTATTCATTTATATAGTTTTATAGTCACTTACACAAAAATATTTTAGATGTTGCACATGAATACAATATAAGTCTCAATATAAATTATTATTATATTTTTACTTTTTGCTTCTTTTTTATGGCAAAACGTACTATCTAGGACAATTTCTTTCATTCTCCACCTCAAGTATAGTTTTCCTTCACATGTCTCAACCGAAAAACATAAGCGGAGGTCGTCGTCATAGAGAATCGAACTATAAAAAAAAATACGAAAATACCCTCCAAAAATCATCATTTAAATAACGAAATGTTGATTGGGTGGGTTTTGATCCTTATGGGAGTTGTGATTTGGATCACAATAGATCGGATAAGTATTTTTGATGGTTAAATGACGAGATAAGTGTTGATTCGATGAGTTTAAAAAAAAAAAGATAAGAGATGAGACTTGAGACTTGGAGTAATATATGTAGAGAGAGAATTAAAAAGTGAAAAATGAAAGGAAGGAGACTCACCAACTGAGATTCTGCTTGTTGATGACCGCTTAAAATTTCTACAAAAGATCTCTACATGTAAAGA
Organism: Primula vulgaris; assembly: GCA_963920805.1. Lineage (NCBI taxonomy): Eukaryota > Viridiplantae > Streptophyta > Magnoliopsida > Ericales > Primulaceae > Primula > Primula vulgaris. The sequence goes on along the minus strand of OY987217.1, from coordinate 14,224,419 downwards.
GCAGTTGAATAAAATTTTAGAATTATATTTTCTTTGAGCTAAAATGGTAACCGTTGAGCGTGTATTTTTCGTATTTTTGTATAAAGTTATAGATATAGAGTCTTTTAACTCTATTGTTGAGAATGCTCTTAGAAGTTGTTAGTTATGGCTCAAATATATATATATATATATATACTGGTAATCGTACCCCACGCGTTGCGTGTGCGGCGCGTAATGTAATAAAAATATAGAAAATAAGTATAGTTATGATATAAATATATATATAATACAAAAAAAAATATAGTTTAAGATTTAAAAGAACCTTTGTTTGTTAAAAAGAGATAAATAGTTTTATTAGTTTTTAATTTTTATATTTTTATGTGAGTATGTTATTATTATAATTAATATAAAGGTATAGTGGTATTTTTGGAAAAAATTGGCTAAATTGGACATGATCATTCGACTTGGCTTGACTTATTATAATAGAATAATATATATAACTTTTAGTCATTCATTGTCAAACAAAGCATGCTTTCTGAATTTAATCTTTGCAGCTCTGCAATGGCTAGAGAACGAACCAAACATGACGATGAGGCATAAGGATTGCTATGATGGATTTATAGGCTCCATGGAGGCTGATAGTTCCAACACATTTGTCGACTGGGTTAAGAACAATGACATAACAACTGTAAGTAGTTAATATGAGCATACAGATATATATGGATAATCTCTCAATCATATAAGAAGATGTGAGAGGGACTAATCAAATATGAATGATGTTTAATTCTTGTTATACTTTTTACTGACAGTTGTTAGTGGTGGGAATATGCACGGACATTTGTGTACTGGATTTTGTTTGTTCAACGCTATCCGCTAGAAACCGAGGTTTTCTTGAGCCTTTAGGTGATGTGGTGGTCTATTCTCGTGGTTGCGCGACCTTTGATTTCCCCATGTCTATTGCAACTACCATCAAAGGTTCCACAGCCCACCCACAGGTAAAATTAATATATATTAACATCTATCTATATTTTGCTTGCTTGCAACTTTAAGCTCTGCATAACTGTTTTTTTTAGTTATTTGCTTGAAACTGAAAAGACTTTTTTGGTCTTCTGGTTTGAACAAACTAGAAGTTTAAAGTTGGACGAACTCATCTTATTATTAACCACAAAAAGCTCCAGCAAATTTTTGCTTAAAAGGTAAACCTATCAAGCCCTATATGAACTTATGTACTCACTTCCACAAACTTGCGAATATTAAATTCTGGAAATTTTCCTAGTCTTTTGCTCATAGAGAGAACCCAAAAGTTTTTTTTTCCAACTCGTTCATGACGCTCAGGCCGGTCCTAGAGAACTAATTTCTTATATTGCCCTGTCAAAAACCAAATCTGCATGTCTCTGGTCCAGTGAGAAAATAGTCCAAGTCATTGTACATTTCTGGAACAGTTGCTCTAGATGAATGTTCGTTTTGCCATACTTAAACAGTCGGTTCTGAAGAAACTACCATGAAAAGGAGTAAACAAACTAAACCAAGTAGACGTTCCATATTAATAAAAATTGTTTTAAAAAAATCAACTAATTAATTGACTCGCCGATATTCCTGCTAACGACTACCGATTATATTTGCTACTAACACAAGCTTATCGAGTCGGTGTATATAACCTGAAACCATACAAGGATGGTAGTTTATTCTAATCCTTGTTGGTCGCAGGAGCTGATGCATCATGTGGGTCTTTACATGGCTAAAGGAAGAGGGGCGAAGATAGCAAGAGAAGTTACCTTCGATAAACCATGAATTCTACCAGTTTTACGTGTATCAAAAATAAGCAAAAAGTGATCATCTAGTATACCGTATAGATAAAAGCTTGTATTGATGGTTGAATATAAAATGTGAACTGTTTGTGATTAATCATTAATGCAAGGCATCGATTCAAGTTAAGGTTGAAGGAGTAGCAGGAGTTATTTACATGGGGTCATAACAAATTGCGACTACAATTTCAGTCAAAACAAATAGCAATTACAAATTCACAATTTCAGTCACAAATTACTGACCAGCGTTTCTGCTATCACTTTTTTTTTCCTGACCATAGACATTCATTATGTCAATTTAACGACTAATTTCGGTGTTTAGTGACTGTGATGGTTAGTATGTTCTGTAGATGAATGTTTTTTGATAGTGAATGGCCCCATAAGCAAATAACGAATAGTTGTTCAAAAATGAAACGAACACAATACTTCACACAGGTAAAATGCAAATAACCCCATGAACTATGGGTAGTTCGTAATAACTACCTTCAACTTTGTATTTTATACCTTACTTATGCAATTAGCCTCCATCAATACCTTAAAAATGACACAACTTTGTATTAATAGTATTTTTACATAATTTTATTTATTATTTATGTAAGATAATAGATAACAGAAGAACGTCATTTAATGTGGCTATACACAAAAGAAAAGTAGGTAAATGAAGAAAAAAAACTATATTCCTACAGAAAGAACATTGGCATTCCGCATTCGGTATTGCTTGATTTGTATAAATACCAAAATGATTACACAAAACCAAATGATAAATAGTTCAATACGAAATTATGAACCATCGACCACAAAGTTATACGATACTAAAGATGAGGGGTGGCCCTGGCCCAACTCATAACAACGCTTTAGCTTAGGTGCCGACGGATTGTCAGGTAGTTGATAGGTGATTTTTTTTAAAAATAGTTTTTTTTGGTAAGGAAATAGATGGAAAAAAATTAACGAGGCCGAGTCGCTAAAATAATAGAACATTATACTTGCGAGGTTGGTTATTAAAGTTAAAAAGTTTATTGGGGCAATTTCAAATTATAGTTTCATGTTTGTTGGGTAATTTCATAATTTGCATTTTATGCTAAATATACAAAAGTGGAGCGGGGGATCAGAACAAAATAAAAAATTTGAACCAAAATAAAAAAAAACCCATCTTCCCTCCCTCTCTCTCTCTCTCTCTCTCACAGAGAGATCTCCAGAGCATATCAGGTGAAGTAATTTTTAACACATAATCTTCTTTATTCATTCTCTTTTTTTTTCAATTTATATAACTTAGTTTAACCATTACTCAATTAAGTCACGGGAAATTCATTGAATCATTTCAGTCTCATTCTTGGAATAAAAAAACTCTCTTTTTTCCTTAATTGAATAAGCGTAACTTATTTTCAAAGGAGTATGTTTTTTTTATTTTAATTAAGTGCACTTGCAATAATGATATTAGGCCTTGTTTGGTTGAAGATTTAAGGCTCAGTTATTATGCTAGAACTAGACTATATATATTTTTAGGTACAATTTGGCCAGATTATTTAGCAAAGGTCTTTAATCTTTCTTTCAATTAAGTCAAAAAATGTCTTACACTTAGGTTAATACTATCAAATTCCAAAAAACAATACTACCAGATTCAAGATAAATAACATACTAGTATCGGGAAATAATATAATAGTATCAGAAAACATTATAGTAGTATTTTTATTGAATCTAGCAGTATTTTTATTAGAATTAGTAGTATTTTTAGTGAAATTGGTAGTATTTTTCTTGAATTTGATAGTATTTTGGTTGAATAACATAGTAATATCCAAAAATAATTTAGTAGTATGGAAAAATAATTTAGTAGTATTTGTTGATTTTGGTAGTATTGACCTCTTAGTGAAAGAAAGATTTGGACTTAAGTGAAAGGAAAATCAAAGACCTTTGTTTTTGCTAAATAAGTCTACTAGATTGTACCTTAACTTAATTTTCCTAATTTTTTTTTATTGTTAGACTAAAAGCTGAGCTTTTCTGGTTTCTTGGGCCCAACTTATTTGCATAAAAGCTGATTTGAGTTTATATTATTTCAGAATAATATTACAAATGACGGGTTATCCTGCGAAGTGTGTCTATTGGATAAGTATTAAACAAGAATCGAGTAGGTTAGGGGAAAGTTAATTAGTTCATCCATCGAACTAGATCCTATTAAACGTATCTACACCGACTTATATTCAGCTTATTTGTCGTATTGAAACTACTTTTTCGTTTGATACAAGTATTGAGAAGGCGTTCTAATTAAGGGACTTGGTCACTTGATTTTCTCAAGTTTGGATTTTGGAAAACGTGATTTATTTTAATAATTTTATGTACTATATAAGTTAGTCTACTTCACACTCCAAATACTGGTATAGAACTGTCTCTTATTTGCGGTTGATTGAGAAGGCTAAGGTTGTTGGTTCAGGAGATTATAGTCGGTAATTATGTATTTTAGTAGCACAAACTGTAAGCGTGAATAGGAGCAAGGAGTGGGTCAGTCATTTTAGAAATGGGAGATGTTTCCAAAGGGTTTGTGGATTTGATTTAAAAAAATTATTGCGTTTTTATGCAATAAATTTAACAAAACTTGGATAACATTGCTTTATTTGTTTTTTGTGGCCGAAAATCTCTTGTTAAAGGTTATAGAAAATTATTTATTTCTTGAATTTTGATAATATGATCTGAAGGACATTAAGTGTTTTACTTTGAATGTGTACAACTCGATATGTCAATTGCAATACCAAATTAGAGAGAAAAAGGAAAAGACTCAAACTGTATTTCATATCATTGGCTGTGCTATACCAGCTTGTTGGTATCAGGTTAACCTTTTCCTTTCTAAATATATATAACATAGAAATCTCTTCAAAAAAACAAAACTAATGAGTGGAGGCTTGGTTTCTTTGAGGCTGTATTGACACTCACCAGAACATATGTCCAATATACACACATATATAATAGATGAGGTGGTGAACAGAAACAATGGAGGTGGTGCCCAGAACAAAACCTTGAGTTGATTTGTTGGTTCAGTTTATAATATAAATAGGCTATTAGTCTATACTAGTTGTTCTGCTTTACAAGACCCAATTTCCCAAGTTATATACTCTTACAGACGTGAAAAGTAAAGTTCTGTTTATGCTAGTCAGTACTAAATAGTGTAACTTGTAAGTCCCAATCATCGGTTAAGACCCAAGTACCATTACATAGAATATTTTGAAGGTTTATATCTTATGAGCTTCTCCCAAAGCTAGGGGAAAAAAAGCTGTTATATCATCTGTTGCTACATTCAGTAAGTGAATGCGTTATCTCACAATTAGCTTTCGTTTTCCAGGAAACTGTTGATTTAATATTTTCAGCACAAGAGAGTCATGGGAGCAGCGTGTGATGAGTTGGACGAACTTAAAACTGAGATTGAAAGGCTCAAGAAAGAATTCCATTCCAAAAAAGAGCTATCTGAGACTTTAACAAAAGCTAACAAAGAGCTTCTTCTTAATTTTAAGGAAGTAAAGACCCTGATTGAGCAAAAATCCCAAGAACTAGATGCTAAAAATGAGGAATTATGCGAAGTGAAGCAAAAGTGTGAGAACCTTAAATCCAGCTTGGAAGAAAAAGAATCATCTTTTAAGCATCTCAACTTTGTAAATGAGAAGCTAAGGGTTGAATATAGTGAGAAGATTAAATTGTTAGAGGATCAAAACAGAGGGTTAGTAGTGGCTTTAGATGAAGCAACACTGAAAGTTGAAGATGGCGAGAGAAAAGTTTGTGCTGGAGTAGAAGAAATTCGAGGACTCAAAAGACTTTTATCAAGTGTGGAGAAAAAGTGCCTTGAAGAAGATAAAAAAAGCAAGGGATTGAAAGAACTGAAATGCAGAGATATTATTATAAACGAAGTAGAAGAAGAAAATAGGAACGTCAAAGAGCGGTTGAAATGGAAAACTGAGCAGTTTGAACACCTTGAAGAAGCCCACAAGCTGCTTCAAAACCAGTTTCATCAGAGTAAAGTTGAATGGGAGGGAGAAAAATCGGATTTCTTAAAAGATTTGTACTCGTTAAAATGTAATTTGGATTTTCAAATTAGAATATCGGAAGACCTTCAAATTCAGCTAAAAACCTGCAACCAAGCCTTATCACATGAAGAAAGCAAAAGAAAGATATTGGAAATTGAGGTTGTTGAATTAAGATCACATTTTGGTACTGTAATGTTGGAATTTGAAGATGCAAAATCGAAGCTAGAAAAATTGACCCTTGTGAGGGATGAAGATATTGCTGAGTTGAGAAGTGAACTTGGAAATAAAGAAGCTCTTAACAAGGAGATGAAGCACAAAATTGCACACCTTGAGGTTGAAAACGACGAATTGCAAGGATTACTCAAAGAATTGAGAGAGGAACAAATTAATTTAGCTGGGGGTGTTCGTGTAAAAAAATTAGAAACTAAGCTAAAGAGGTTAGAGCATTTACATAGCCAATGCTCGGTGAATCTCAAAAAGAAAGAAGTTGAATGGAATTCTAGATACGAGAAGATGTTGGAGGTTGTGCATGGGAACATATCTGACTTAAAAAACAAAGATATAGAAATACAGGAATTGCAAAAGAGGTACAAATGTTGCTATTATCTGTTGGAGTTTCAAATTGAAAATGAAAAGGCCATGTTATGTGACAAAACTGAAATGGGTTGGGGTAATAAAGAGATTGAAATATTTGGGGACGAAAGAAGTGCTAGTCCTAAAGAAGATAACGGTGTTCATAACAGAGTTCCCGATGAAATAAAAAATTGTCAAATTGAAATGAAAGAGCACTTCGAAAAAATGGAGTTCACCTTGCAAAGGGGCAGTGAAGGCATTTTGTGTGCTTTAGAGTTAGCTAATGATGAGTTGGCCAAAACAATTAGTGAGTTTAATAAAATCAAACTTGAAATACAAATTTGGAGATCTAACGCTGAAGTCGCAAAAATTCTTTTTACAGAGAGGCTGGAGGCCCATGATATCCTTCAGAAAGAAAAGGACAGCCTTGTTGGGTTGGTGAAAGATCAAGATGATAAACTAGGTAACTTCGGGAAACAAGTTTTTGAATTAGATGCAAAAATTGCAGCAAAGATAGAGGATATAAAATTTCTTGAGCTGGAGAGAGATCATTATTGCCAACTTGTCGAAATCAAAGATTCAGATATCAGAGAGCTTAGAAACGAAGTTGCTCGCTTAAAATATGAATGCGAGAAGAGGGATAGAGAAGGTGCCATGCAAGCGCGATTAGATGCAAAAAAGAATTTGAAGGCAGAGGAAGAGAGGCTTCTTAAAGTTATAAAGGAAAAGGATCAGACCATAGAAGATCTAGGCACACTGGTTATGTTGTGGGAGGAAAATTCTGAAAATGGCTTGTTGTGTATATTTTCTTTAATCACAGAAAATCAGATCAAGATTGATATGTTAATCGAAGCTATGCAGAAGGCTGGGCAGTTGAAGAAACTCGACTTTCAGGAAAAAAATAAGGTAATTGGAAAACTTGAAAACCAAAAATATGAGCTCAAATCTGAAATAGAAGCTCAAGTAGCAGAAATAGAAAAGGTGAAGGATCAGCTTTCGAGCGAAAAGACTCGAGTATTGGTGCTTCAAAAAGAAAAAGACAATATGTTGTTGGAACTCAGGCATATGAATACTCAAAGGGAGGATACGATAAAACAAATGGAGGCGGCTTATGATTTGATCAGTGAGCTATCTCACAAAGATGCCGAACTGACCAACAGTTTGGAAAATATTTTGCAAAATACCGAAAATAAAAATGGTCAGGCTTGTGATGAGTTTACTGAAACATCTCTCTCTCCTTCCACAAAAAGTGAGAGAGAGAGAAGCAGCCGAAGGTCACCTCTGAAAGCACTCAACCTTTAGAGGTCTATTCTGAAGAGTAGATTATGAACTAGTGATTCTTCACTTTTACACAACAAATAGGAAATTTTATTTTTATTTGTAAACTACTGTTTGGTATGAGAATTTTAGTTGGAAGGAAGAAAAGTCTACTTATGACTTTCTGAGCTTGTTATGAGATGTTGTAACTTGAATCTTTTACATGTTCAAGGAATTCCTTATTTTCTATCGGGGAAAGGTTGTATTTTATATTCTTCAATCAATCGCTGATCCTATATATTGTTTCGTTTGTTTTCATTTTTTTTTATTTAATGGGCACATGATGATTAATGCAGCAAACACGTCTAGAGGTTCTCTAAGGCCGTCTCTTTTTCATTTTTGGCCTTTTAAATAGACTAGTTACAAAAAAAATGTTTATGACAATTGACCTGAGAAGAGAGGAAGTACTTGCTATCTGGGTTTGTTTGGTTACGGATTTGAAAACCAGCCTTTTGCTTTTTGCTTGTACTAAGATAGTAAGATGCAGTGCATGAGTTTGACATCTTACAGACTGAGTTATATTTATTTAGCCTGAAAAAGTTTTAAAAAGTTAAGTTTTAAAAAAATCAGTTGTTTTTTGAGCCTCAAATGTACTACAACTTGTTTGATATAACTTGCAGCAAAACAAGCCAATTCTGGCCAAATGCATATCATCGGTTATAATCGGAAACTAGAAGTATTTTGGTTCGCATTAGCTGTAAGAACTTCGCACCAGATGGCAGATGAGAATTATTTTCACCTTAATATATTATCATTGAGGAAACACAATGTATATTACACATTCCCCATTTGACTATTCGAGTAACGGGAATAATAGCTCAATACATATTTAAATGAATATTAATCCATCAAACAATTCAATGTGTGCTATCAGGTGCCAAATAAGAATACAAGCAATCACTTTTTTTTATCCTTATTCTTGTTCGACGATGATGACCCAGCATTTTGCGAAAACTCTAAAAGCCCTTGCCTAAAAGCCCCAAGGTTCACCCCATTTCCGACTAAGATGCTTGTAACGCCCATCTTCGACACCTGCACAATAAAGATATATATTACGAACGGCCCGTTTGGCATTATATTTTTTTTCTTAGTATTTGGTTCATTCACTTTCTTAGTTTCTATTAAGTCTGTTCTTGGGAAGGAGGGAAAAACTTGAAGGTAATGAAAGAATTCTTCTTATTTGTTGCTACTATCCTTGGGTTATTAAATAAAATATTCACTGTATGGACCAAAATACTGAAATCTTCATTTTACTCGGGTATAACTAAAAACACTAGACTTAATTTCATGTCACTGGAGTCGATACTCGTAACTAACATCTTTCATGCAATAATAATAATAATAAACGAAGTTATGGTGGGTTGGTAAATATACCGTCACTATATTTCGATCCTCGTCATCAAAAAAGAGCATAGAGTTGTAGGGCACCCCTGTCTTCTTGTTAATCCTTTGGAAATGATCTGTTTTGTGAGTCCAACTAGAAAAGATCTCCTGGAGTATTAAAGATGCATATTAAAGTGGTTAGAACCACAGGTTTATTGCGGAAACATAGTGATACACCTAGAATAAAACTGGAATATATTGGTTGAACAGTCACCTCGGCTACAAACATCGATCGAATGTCTAATTTGTCAAGAAAGGTCTTCGCTATATCTGCAGTGGGAGATCTTGATGCAATCGCCAGATCAATTCCTTTGTCTTTTAATGCATATAGAATGCCTTTTGCATCAGGGTATAGTGACGGCATTTCACGCTTTGAGCGGCATTCACTGATAAAAATAAAATTTATGTAAAAAGTCTTAAAGTAGACTGATGAAACATTAAAACCAAATTCATAGAGAACTAAAAGGGCTAAGATAAATTGGGTCTTGCTCAGATATAAATCAATAAAGATACTTACTATAAGCTAGCTAGAGTAAAACAGTAAGATTAAGAACTTTCATGTCCCAAATACACATGCATGTTAAACGTTGTTGCCAACTCGAGGATTCAATACTAGAATTACAATGTGAAGCATTCTGTTATAGCAAGTTGTGGATATGTGAGAGTAACCTCTTAGTGTATCATGCCTATTAAAAACAGGCAGTAAGAAGCTAGCTGCAAGAAGGAGAAATAAAAGACCATATTGGATTTTCATTGAGAAAAGATATATACTACTGATTCTCGTTTTCAGATTTGTCTACGTCTATGTTGGGTTTCGTCTAATCCGGTACAAATTAAATCCTAGAAATGAACTGGCACTATAACGGGTACAAATTTTATAGTAAATAAATTAGTACAGCAAAGAATCACAACTCATAAACCCTTCCTAAATAAATCAATAAAAAGTGAAAGAATTGCTTTGTTTGCAATAAAGATTGAACAAAAAATCAATTACACTGAGCGGTAGTCCCAACTTCCTCATAAAAAGAAACAAATCAAATTCAATGTGTAAATATTTTTGCATACTCTTTTCTATCCATAAAAATGGTCCTACATGGTTTTTCATAAATAGAAAGAAAATTTTACTTGAATATACCCCTAAAATCATTATGATAATAATGAAAAAACTACTCCTAGTATTTAGTAAATTACGCCATTCATCTCGTTCCCCTTGTTAAAAAATATTCATATTCGTAATGAAAGTAGGTACAATATCCATTTATTTAGTAATAAATTCATAATCTTCCAAGCAATGAAAGAAAAAACATCAACAAACCCAAATATCTAAAACAATTATGCAAAAACGTTCCTTTTGTATATCCTGGAGTGGTTATTTTTTAGTATAAAGTCAGAGAGATTTTAGTTACCAATAAATAAATAAAAAGTCAGTTGTGTATGTAATACTCCATCCTTCCCAAAATAAGTATCCTTCTCCGACAATTTGAAAACTGTAATATTTAAGGATTTGAACCAATTTCACTTAAAAAAAAATAAAAAAACTATTTCCAACGTAGAAAATGAGATTATAATTGTAAATTTGATATGACTTAACTACTGAAAAGATGTAGGTATTTCAATAAATAAAGAAAATGAAAATTTACTTAAAAATGAAAATGGAGGACATACTAAAAAGGAGTAGTAAAAATGAAAAAGGGTAAAAGTAAAAAAAAGAAAGTTGAAAAGAAAGAAAGAAATACCAGTAAAAAGGCCAAAGAGTGTAATCGAGATCAAAGACAACCAAACGAGGAAGAAGTTGGAATAAATTCATTATTTCCATTGCCTCTTTCTTCACTCTCTCCGACCCCATCTCTCTCTCTCTCTCTCTGTATTCTTTCTTTTTCTTTTTCTTTTTCTTTTTCTTTTTCTTTTTCTTTTTCTTTTTTAAATAAATATTCTTTTTTTTTTTTAAACTGTAAGATTTGTTCAGTTTTCAATACTACTGTATTATTATTTTGATTTTCATTATTATTACTAACCAGATAAAAGCACGTCAAAGTCAACAAAATACATTCTAACATCACTTACAACTAATGATACACCACCTTTCCAATTATAACACCTTGTTTTCATGTTATTTAGAGGCTTATAAGTCCAATTTATATATAATGGAAATAATACATTAGGTAAGTTTAAGTATTTTTTTTCTTATCGGATTAACTTTATTAAAATATTTTTGAAAAAGGCACAAATTTGAAATTAGGTGTAAAATTAGAGTGATCAGGTCATTTTAGGTGATTTGCCATTGGGGACTTAGAAGTCGGAATAGAAATGAGTAAGCAGTTTTGTGCAGCACAATCAGGGTTGCAGAAGACACGATCGTTCACGAAGATCTCCTTATGGCTGGTTATGGATTCCTTCATGTGTCTTTTTACGGATGAACCGAATATGTACACAATTTATAGCTTGATTAGTATTTACGAAGTTTAGAAGCCAGACATGGATAAAGCTTTGTTTTGTTCGTTAAGATATTTTCATTGAAAATCAATATTTATTTCTCCAAAATAAATGGCAAACTCACTATATTAGGTTCTCATCTTATTCTAGATCGGAGTATCTGTAAGATTCCTTATTCATTTTTTTCTTTATTTCGTGTCAGGTTTTGATTCATTAACGTTTCTATAATTAGCTTACACAAGGTAAAATAAAAAACCAACGTACCGGTGCTACCTTGGTGTAAACCTTCAACTATTGCTCTAATCAACCACAAAGTTATAATACCCAAGTCCATTTCGGGTGTACTATATTTGTATGGTGACAATTCACATACCAGAACATCAAAACAACGGTCATCCTCGGACGTGTGCATTTTTAGTGGATAAGTTACATTACCATACAAAAATAGATACTACTAAACATGAGTGTTCTTCAGTTAACAAGGAGCGATAACAGAATTTGCTTCCTGCTGATCAATTTGGGTGGAAAGAGGATATACTCCTATAATTACATATGTGCTTCCTAGATAGAAAATACTACTCTCCTTTTACCCTTCGCCATTTCGTTTACTCCAATTTTCACAGCTATACTACCCAAGTTTGGTAACCCTATTCACACAGATGCAGTTCATGCACTTCTTTCGATGAGCTTCTTAAACGCCGCCGTACACGTTCGAGAGGCCTAGGGCTTCTCCTTTTCGATCCCAAACTTTCATCCACTTCTACTACCGCATCAGAATCAACCGCTTGAACAGTGATACAATCGCCAGAACCACCCTCTATTTTAGATGTACTATTAACTTTTCTTTGGCCGAAAAGATATCTTGCTTGATCAGTAACTTCGATTACCCCATCATCCTCTTCAGAGTCCTCAACTATACAACTTGCCAGCTCAGCACTTGCCGTGGAGGGAGATTCAGTCGTCTCTGAAAAATTAGAGCCGAAAAGACCACTTATGTGATTTTCATTGATCGACTCTGATGAAGAAGAACACCCCTCTAACTTAGCATGTTGCTCCGAGGTCTCTTCAATTTCCTAAATCAAGAAAATAAGTAAGAAAAGAGAACCAATGTTTGCTAACATAAATAAATAAATAAAACCAGAAATTTCATAAGAGAAGAAAGGTCCACAGAAGGTTGATTAGGAATACTTTCCCTTACCTTCTTTTTTAGCCAAAGGCAATGCAAGTGGTAAATACGTCAGCAAGTAAGGTTAAGGTTGGATGTAACATTACCTTTTTTTTTAGACGAATAATATTACTCTAAAACAAGAGGATTACTACTGAAAGAGATAGCTTTCCAGAATAAAGCCAATAAAAAAAATGCTTTAATTTAGAAATAATTAATACCTCTATCGGCGACATGAAGTTTTTCAGACGATCACGTAATACCTTTTGCCCAAGCAAACAATTTTCATCAAAGAGTCTTCCACATAAGTCATGTTCTTTGGAACATGCAATATCTTCTCTATAGGGAGTTTCTATTTGTGGTTCAGTTCCACATTCTTTATTAGAAAAATTACTGGGATAATTAGTATGACAAAACTCTGCCTTCATGAACCGGCATTTCTCCTCAGGCAACTCCGTCTTGGTGCCTCTTTCTTCTAAAATAAGAACGTCACAAGAAAAATGTTCATCGGTATCAGGCGAAGCAGGTTGGGTGTTTTTGTCATAATTTTCAGCTATTTGAATGATCAAGTCCTTTATATACGCACGTTTACGAGAAGCCTCAGCAGGTCGAAACCAATTCTTTTTCAACTGAAAGTGAAAAGTAAGGTATATTACATCAACATGCTAAAAATTATGCATCTACTATCAACAATTACAATCTCTTGCCAGAAATGTGACATCACTTACAAAATTTAGACGTTCTTTTTTCTTCAAAGGGTTGAAGGAAACAGGAGCTTGCTTCAAAAAGAGCTCCACATAATGAAGCAAGAATATGCCACAGTCAAAGGAGTTACCCTGTTGCGGTAGCTGAACCAGAAAGAAAAGAAAAAAAAAAGGCAACCGAAAGCATTAATTCAAATAATGAATACAAGGAAATGATGCTCTCCAGATATTCTGAAATATATGAAAATGAAAGAGAGATGACATTCAAAGAAAAAATGAATAAAAATGAACAAAATTAGATATAGTTCTACTCTCATTCTAATATAGCCTATTCCAAAAGCAACAGTTTAAACAACTAACATACTCATATTCACCAAAGATTCATTCCTAAAAACTGCCACCCCAACTAATGAGTATTGAGTGGAAACATCTATTTTACTTGAGAAGTCTATTTTACTTGAGAAGAGTTATATGTTACATTGAAATTTCAGAAGTAATAAGATAATATATGTAGGCTTTTGCTAAGGTATCATAACTCAATTCATATAATGTTCCTACATGAAGAGTGTATATATTACAATTCTTACAGGTAGACCCTTAAAGCCTACCTGCACTCTACGGCTCTACCAGTAATTGAAAATATAGCAAAACAAAATTCATTTGATACAAACCTTTTTCATTGTTAAAAGGATTACCTAAGTAAATATGCTTATCAAATACATAATACCTCAAGAGGGAGAAACTGTAAATTCAAGAATTTAGAAGAAACATCTTCCGATTCATTCCCTCTCTCTTTCCACTCTTCCAAAAGGTAACTGTCATAAAATAATGAATATTTATAAGTTTTTCAATAATTATACTCACGCAGAAAAGGGGAAAAAGATACAACTTTCAGCAGCATCTTCATTCTTAAAATTTTGAAGGACTTCGGCATTTAAAAATTTGACGTAATTTCACTCAACAACAGAAAAGTAGAAAACTGGAGTTATTCTTATCATTATCCTTTTTAAAAAAGAATTACCTGAGCCCGCTAGCATCAATATGAGGAAAGTGAAAAAACAAATGAAGTAGAAAATTGTGCGGAAAACAGAAAACATGATGCCAACGAATCCACATTATGTGGAATGTGGAAATATTTGTGCTCCTCAAAACTAAAGCCATTTCAGGCCGTGATATCCATATCTAGAGTTTATCAAAGTCAAATTACAACAGTCAAACAGCTGGACTCAAAGATTAAACGGAAATGAACTCAAACATCCAGTCCCATCAGGCACAAAAAATTACCAAAAAACTTGATTATTATAAAGTTTTAAGAGTTCACACAATAAAATTAGTTACTGATACTAAATTTCAGATCTTATCTCGTAATGGGATCATATCTATGTTCGATTTATTCTATGCTGGTAACAATAGCTATACGTATGGCAAGCCAGTGATTCAAATTCACATTAATTTTCCTTTTTATCAGACGGTAAGAAGCCAAGAGCTGTTTAACATGAGCATATCAAACTACCTTTGGAAAAGATTCTTGAGGCCTCTGTGACTTCCTTTGATAGAATCCATGTGCAAAATACAAGGTACTTTAGACTTCTTCTGCAAATCTCCATCTGTCAATTAGATCCACGAATTAAGAAAGCATAAGCTGGAATCGGAAGTAATCACCAAAAGTTACAGTCACTAAAATCTAACCTTCAAAATTGGCAGCTTCTCCCGGATGGCAAATTACAATCAAACTCCAGTGAAGACTTAAAAGCAATAAAGAAAACCGATTAAAATTACAGCAACCAAAAGAGAAAAGGACAATTGCATAAATGTTTTACCTGAAATTTACAGGAATGAAAATGTAATCCTTTGCAAAAAGATTGATTTTCCTTGTCCATTTCCGGACGCGATGAAAAGCAGCCCTACCATCACCAGCTTTACTTGGATCTTTATCTAAATCAGCGAGCTTCCGGAAGAAGAAACAGTTGAAAAAGTGGAACCTGTGCTTTTCCCCAGGCTTGATTTTGTTCGCTAAGTATCTGGAAACTTTTAATTCTTATTAATGATATTTACGAATTGGAAGACAACAACTATTGGAACAGCTTAAGCTGTCTTATAGTAAATAATTTGTTAGCTCATTCATAAATATGCCTCATAAACATATTTTAATTAGTATGTGATATAATATAATTGTGTTCACCTAAGTGTGAAGTAAGCATGGTGTTAATGTTTTCGCAATTTTTCTATTCTTTGTCAACGGCAAATTAATTTCTAAAAAAGCCAGCCAACTCACTATTTAAACAAAAAAACAGGTTACAAGATCAGTATAAAAACAAATGTAGATAGTTGATTGCATTTTACTATCGTGATAACAGAAAATAGTTCTTGAAACGTACTTTATATAGAAGTCAATAATAGTATCATTGACGAAGGTTTCCGGCTTCAATAGCTCAATGTCTCTCATAGTCACGGATATAGCATCGGGTTCTCCTCTAGGATAGATGATTTCTTTCACGGACTCCTCAAGGCTGAATCAAAGAATTTAAGGATGAACATACGAATTGAGCTTACAAACAAGCTGAAAAGTACTAATTAAAAACAAAGGGAGCTATTGAATTCCTCCTTCAAAAGAAAAACTCTAAACAAGTATAATTCTCAAGCAAGATCAAATTACTTACTTCGGAAGGTTATGCTCTGAAATGAAGAAATTCTTTTTCTCCAAGTGGTTATCTTCAGTTCTTGAATCAATACTGGGTGAACATGATAAAAGGTTATACACCCAAAATAATTTGACCAGTACAGCACATAAGCACAAATCTCCAAATCGTAAAACAAAGTAACAAACTTAGAAGATTATATATATGGGGCCAGTTATATTAACATAAAGAAGGACATGATTTTGGACATACTTGGAAATAAAGGGTCTGGATTAAAGGGTGTGGTTTATAGGTTTAATCTAGATCATTCGTTTCCAAGTATATCTAAAATCATGTCCTTTATGTTCATATAACCGCCCCCTATATATATATATTAGTTATACATCGACTCTTATCATGTCATTGTAACACAAAGTCCTAATTATCCTTTCCATTTTTTTCTCTTATATCATTTTTAAACAATTTTGTAGCTAAAAAAACCATGCATTATAAGTCTAATATGTTACACAACTTACACCACTTACTTTAACATTTATGGAAAACCATTTAAAACCCAAACAGTTCACGCGGCCAATTGTCATTTGTACTAAGCAAAAAGGAAAACCAACATAATCCGATAATATATGACTATAAAGAGAAAACTTACTCATGAACAATATCCCATTTTGCTACAAATTGCATGTTCAACAATTTAATCGCTTCCTGTTGCTTATGCCAATGGGGATCATTAACGGAAAATCTGAACTCCGCAATACCTGCATGCAGATTAATTCATTATCTATGTTTATAATCGGAATCTATATAAGCCCACAGTTTTCACATTAAGTAAGAAAAATGCATCTCTTGTGGACATCAATTAGGCCATGTATGACAATTCCTAAATACCGTCAATTTCTAGCAAACTTAAGGGTTAGGAGATGCGTTTGCTGATCAGCTGATGATTTACAAGGCATAAGTTTTCAAAATAAGGTTCTCTAGAACCCAGGATGCACTTATATATACAAAACGATACTCATATATGTGAAAGGCGGTTCAAGAAACATCTATAATGACACTTAAAGTGACACCAGGGGGAATCCCTTGAATAGTTTAAAATTGATTGCTGTGATTTGAAATTTTAATGTATCTCATGTAAGCCCAACATATTTAAACATTACCCATCTCTTAAAACAACCAATCCTCTCCTTCAGTGAGTTTGGACTTTGGACCACCATGAAACCCCGCGCCACCAAATCCTCAGCCACCTTGACCAATTCACGCAGTTACACCAACCACCTTCTCCTCTGACCATCCTGCACCATACCTTCGACCACTCAATTTTACAGTCTCGTCATCAATGGATTTTCTCTGATATAAATCTCGCCAATCAAGTAGTGCTGCCGGAAATTCGCCGATTTAATACCAGCAACTTGGCCACTATGACCATGTTGCTAAGACCCCGCTGGATTGAGGTTGGCCCTGGTGGTGTAATTGACTACGCCAGTTCGTGATTCTTAATTGAGATATTAAGGCTATGAATGCATGTTTTCTGCTCCTATATTCTTTATATTTCTTTAACATAGCCCTTGATTTGACAAATGAGATGGAGTTTCAGAGATGTCCCTTGAACCGGCCCCATATATTATACTATGTAATTTAAATCAAATGGAAAAAAGATGCAAAGTTCAGCATAATTGCTAACATAGACTTCAAAGGTAGCGCTACACACTCTTGTCCATATATTATGCTTCAAGTTATACAGAAACCTGTTACAACCTATCAGCATGACACTAACTTAGAACTTAGAAGCCAATCAAACATTTAACATTTGGAGTTCTTAACTATATCATCTCTTCACCCATAGTCTGTAACCTCAAAGTTATGCCATTATTCCTTCACAAGAAGAAAGAGAGCTCTTAAACAAAATTGAACAAAATAGATTAAATATATTATACCCATTTTTTACATGTATTTCTGCTTTCAGCTAGAACCACATAGAAAATCTGAATGAGGTTCATAATTTCAATCTAAATCTCAAAAATATATCTCTAAAACACAAACAATATCAGCAAGCCAAATATACATAAGTTTTCAATTATTAGGTTAGGCTCAAAATTTTGTTTGCTTGTACTGATAAATTCAACTTCTAGAAAGAACAAAATCAAAATATTATACTTACAACAAAAGGCTAGCATGTTCATACTTCATACAACTACACAAATAGGTGAAAGAAAAGAATGTACAGGTATATCACAAACCTCTACTCATATTAGCACCTTCAGCTACTTCTTCGTCTCTCAATTTGAGGAGGAGTTTCACAGCAGCTGTTTGGAACTAATGCCACAAATAGAAGGAAACAGAAAATTAATTATATGAATAAGGTATAAATCCAAACTTATTACAGCAGTAGCGCAGTAGTAGCAAACCTGGTCACACCACTGTGATTCAATTTTTTCAATATCATCTAAGTTCCACTCAATGTCGAAAGGTATCTTGTTTCCACAAACAGCAAAGCACTCAACTTTAATAGATGAAGAGGAAAAGGTGATTTGACAATTTGCCGAATACATATCTCCATATATGATATAATCGGGCCAAATAACAACATCATTGTCCTACAAATCAGAGAACGATATACATGTAACATAAGCAAAGATGTAACAAGTAGCAAAAAGATACAATGAGGATAAGAAAATCTGCAAGCCACAGAGGAACTATTTTCTACCAACAATGAGGATTTAACAAAAAAAGGATAAGCTTAAGGGTGTGTTTGGAACCCGGAAAACTCATGGGAAAATGAAAATTATTTACCGAGAAAACATTTTCTTGTGTTTGGTTGCATAAGAAAACTAATGGGAAAGAAAACAAAAGAAAGTGATAGAAAACTTTGTGTAAAATGAGAGAAAACCGTCTTCCTTCCAAAAGTGGGGAGGAAAATGAAAACAAATGGGAAAATTGAGACTAGCTCTCTCTCTCCCTTTTTTTCTTTTCTTTTCTCTTAATTTTCCAAACTTCCAAACACATGACCGGAAAATGATTTCAATTTAGTTTTCCTTGATTTTACTTTCTTTTCTTTTCCTTTTCTTTTCCGTGACATTTTCCGGGTTCCAAACACACCCTAAATGCCACGATGAAATCACATGTAGCTTTAATAAAAAGTATGTCTCATTAATGTCTTTCGAATATGACCTATATTCTGGGTTTGTAACTTTATATCAAAATATGTGTTTGTAACTTCTTACACTACATCTAACTGACTTTTTCACTATAATGCATACCAACCTATCATGTTTTCCCATTTTTTACACCAAACTACCAAACTCTAATGTTTTGAACTTACTACGCACTTCATTAATACTCAATCAATACACTCCCGTTAATTTTAGCATATCGTCTTCTGTACAAAATTGATGATTGACCAACAAATTAGAGTACACCAATGATTATTAAAAAAATTTGAGTGATTAGTTAGTATACAAATCCAACTCCATGATAGGGTGGTGTACAAAATAGTCAATAACCCTTAATTACACAAAGACAATAGCTTTGCTGACACGTCTATGCTAAGATATATGAGACTAGCATTTCAATGTTTAGGGGTCACTAATGCATCAGACAAACTAATATCCCAGTCAACCATGTCAAAAAAAGGTTTCATTTAAATAAGAAAGAAAAGGAGGGTAGAAAACACCAACAATTTTACATCCACCGAATCGATGTTCCAATGCCTGTTCTTCAAGTGCACCTAAGTTTAAGAAAGTAAATGGTCAGAAGATAACCCATGCAATCCATAAATAGATATAGGTGCATAAAGAAAACATTCCAATTCATTAGATGATCAAAACATGCTAATCATGAAAATAATTGATTGGCTTGAAGATGAACTGTCGCCCGTTTCTTGACCAAATTGCCTAGACACATGTGGTCCATATTAAGACACATAAATATGCAAATCTTAAAATGTTTAAACCCGAGGCTACAAAAACACCTGCAGAAATGATCCTCTTAACCTTTTTGTTGTTGTACTACTAGCATGTGCAATTCATCTAATATCTTTCATTTACATCAAGAATTGTAGAAACTGGAAAATACAAAGATTAGCAATCATCACACTCCTTACATACATAAACCTAGTTGATAACTTTTTAAGCAGGTCAATCAGTTCACCAAAATTGTGGAAAGACTTTAGCTGCCGCTTGATTTTAAAAAAATGACAAGCTGGTTAAACTTGGTTATAGAAGGAGCAGGGGAAACCTTCATTTCCTGCGAGTTTAGAAGAAGCAGTTGATGCACTTGATTCGATGTCATTGTTACCATCATCATCATCTATATTTATAGTAACCCGGTCACTCTACAAGTAATTAGAATTCAAAAGCAAAAGTTAAAGTGAATATTCTACACACGTGCTTTCACAAAGATGATGACATAACCATTCGAAAAGAAGAAGATCATGACATTATACAAGGATTAAGGATACACTGCAAGGGAACTGATATTAAGTTTGTGTTATTCTTTACATGGGACCTTAAGCCTTGTTTGCATGCAGCTTTTAAGCTTTTCATATGTATTTTGCTTATCGCTCATCAGTAGCAATTATTTGACTGAAAAGCTTACAAATTGATCACGGTTAATTTTTCAGCCTCAGCAACGCCAAGTTATTTATTTGAAGCAACATTCAAACAAACCCTTTAGTTTAATCTTACAAAAAAATAAAAACTTTAGTCTAAATCTTTGATGAATGTATACAGAAAAAAAAACCTCAGTACAAGTAGCTGGTGCACAGTTTGAAGAACCAGAGGATGCAATTTGATTAAAACAGGATGACACCTCTTCAATGGTGTCATCATCATCTTCTACCTCTAGCCTATTATTGATGAGCTCCTTTTGCTTAGACTCCAAACCTTGTGCAACTATCAATAGATTGTAGACAGCAAAGAAAGTATTAATTCAAGAAAATTACAAAAAAAAAATGTGGATGCTAAAGAAAACAACAAAGGTATAGTTAGTGTTTTATATCAGAACTGACAATGAAAATAAGGATACCAACCCAAGCTTGATCAATGCCCAAAACTGAGTAGAAGTGCCGGGGGGGAGGGAATTGCAGTTCTTTTAGACAAAAGGCAAAGGGAATAACAAAAAAAAAACAATTTACAACTGAAAAACTACATATAATTCCAAAACCCAGTAAAAAAAGGGTAAACATGTGATAAAAGTCCATCGCTTGTTAAGAAAAGTCCAAACAATCAAGAATATCATCATCATTATCAAATTTAAGTCTAAACCCATGAAAAACAGCTGGAAAATTAGAAATTTAAAACAAAAATAAAGTGAAGTAAAGAATAGTTTTATTTACATTAAAAATAAGAGCAATATATAGACAGAAAAGCAGGAACAAGAACAAGGATGCTGTCCAAAACTTTACCAATTAAAAACTAATGCAATTAAATAAGACTGATATACATAAACATAAACCATATCCTAAAATTAGATAAAAACAGACATATATATAGTCGAGAACAATGTTTCTACATAAAAATTCATGTAAAAATCAGCAGACACCAAATTATTTTTTGAAACTAAACCTAACCTCTTTAGCACTATAATCCTAACCAAAAATAAACTATCAAAATCTTTACAAAAAAAATCTTACCAATGCAAAGTCCATAAATAAACACAACTAAGTCTTTAACTAGATACATAGGAGTTCATAAATCACATGATATCATTTTCCACACTCGGGTCCGATCCTCCTATAAGCCAAGTAAGCCGGTTAGCTTAGGCGCCGGTCCGGCGCAAAAATAAAAAATAAAACTTTTTTGGTTTGCAAAACAAAGTCGGATTTTCCTTATGATACAATACAATAAAAACCTATTTAATTTAATGGTTAGTTAGACGCCGGTAACTCAATAGGTGCAAAACGGAAAGAAAAAAAAACTTATTTATTTTTGCAAAACGAAGTTGTTTTTTCCTTGATGAATAAAATTCTACATTGTTTGATGATCTATTTTGTGTAATGTACCCCTTAAAGACAATATTTGTCTTTTATCATGACATTATTAAAAAAAAAAAAAAACTGTGATTATAATTTTTTTCAGAAAAAGTAAAAAATGAGCCCAAAAATGTACACGTTAGGTGTAAAAAGACGCCGGACTGTACTTTAATAAACAAATTATTTTACTAAGTACAAACAAACAAACAAGTGCAAGTATATAAATAAATAAATAAAAATAGTAAAAGAGAAGTTAGTAAGGGAAAAAAGGACATTACATATTTGGAGGAAACTGTATTTAGTAACCGCAGATGATTTCTTCTTCTTGGGTTTTTTAATAGGTTTAATACTAATATTATTATTATTATTATTATTATATTTTTTAACCATTTTTTGAGCGGAGAGTTGAACCATGTCATCGAGTTCGTCGAACTCGTATATTTCAAAACGGTTATTCGCCGCTTTCTTTTTCATTTTTAATACTTATAAGTATATATTACTAGTATTATCAAACCTTTTTCTTTGTTTTGCTTTGTTTTGGGGAACAAAAAAAAAAGGAAAACCAAAAGACATTAATTTGAAATGGATTCTCAGGGGAAGGAGAAAAGGAAGGGTAATTGTTTTATTTTTATTTTTATTTTTTTACTGTCATGTTTTTCATTGTCTTTCCATGTGGACTCATAACTAGAATCTGTTTCTTTACTAATCTTTATTTATTTTACAAGTTTGGTATATTGGTCGGACACACCCTTAATTATACACTGTATCGGGTTCATATTACTGTTTCTCTTCACAGTCATACTCACATCGTGTGTTAAGAATTTGGTTTATTCAGTGTCATTCCATATTTATTGATTTTGTGTAACTATCACCTTTTCTAATTGTTTTTTGGTACAATTGAAATTTTCTTATTCAGTGTCATTCCATATTTATTGATTTTGTGTAACTATAACCTTTTATATTTGTTTTTTTTGTACAACTGAAATTTTCAAAAAATTTAGCAAAACACGTGCGAAGCGCTATCACTCATGTCTTCTGATCATGACTCTCCCATTTCTGATCACGTAGTCCGTATAAATATTTCCATCATCATAATAGGATATTGATACTATATGGTTTTAATTTGTTTTCTTCACTGATCCGTCAAATTATAAGGGCATCTTCTTACTTACTAATAGGCCATTGATATCTAAAATGTCTTCAATTGGAAAATAATTTTATTTTTTTCTTGATTTTATAAATGATAAGTAAACATATGATGGAGCAAAGAAATTAGTTTAACTCGTTTATAATCTGGTATCCATGCTCATCGTCAATTTATTTTATGTGGATGGCCTAATAACATAGTATATCTTTATTTCAATTTTTCTAAAATTAAGTTTTCATTTTCATTTTTCTATATTGCTTTTAGAATCATTTGTATTTTGGAAAGGAAAATTGAATTGGGTTCCAACTTACCATGTGATACTGTATTCGTTTATCACATAACATATAAAAATTAATTTCACTAGGTTAAAATGTTACCCTAACTCCTAAAATCTCTCTCCACCCTCTGGTTGTCTAACCATAGCCACCTTATGCCTTGAGGTCTGGGCGGTGTTTTTGCGCCTCCCTATCTCCAGACTTCATAGGTGATACTTCGATCGAGGCTCTCTATTATGATCATAACTGTTTTTCAAATTATTTTTCCTTTTACCCCTTCTATTTTCTCCACTTTTCACCGGTGAGCTCATCTTATATGGGAGGATTAGATTCAATCATTCCATATAATGATGGCTATAATCCTTTTATATTTAGTAATATGTAGTTACCACTATTATTCCGAAATGATTACACCTAATGTATCGTAAGTGTTAACAATTATGAATTACAAACCGTCAAAGGTTGAGGTTCATGCAATACAATCCATCCGCATCTGGATATTTTTTGTCTATTAAATGTACATTTCGAAAATAAAAAACTTTATTGTTACGTTGAATATATAAGAAATAAAAATATTAGAAAAATATTAGCTTCATTCATCAATTGACTATGTAAATCATGTTCATGAAAAAACAATCATAGCTAAACACCAAAATTTTGAGCAAGATAGTTGACCTAATTGGCTGACACCTAATAAACCAAGTTTACCACATATTTTGAAACGTGACACTCAATCAACCGATTACCTCAAATGAACTTTTTAACTATAAATTCATGAATAATTATATGTACACAACAGTTACACTCATTCATATACTATTTGTGAAAGAACTTATGACAAAATTACATTTTTATTATTGCGGCCATTGATCTATTTAAAATCAGTGTACGACGGAATTTAAGGTTGCGTGCATATCATTTCCAATTCGGTGAATCTTGCATTCACTCTTTTTTGCAAGATAGTTAATCTAATTAACCGAGACCCTAATACACCACGACTACCATTTTGTTTGAATCATGACATTAACGACCTACCTCAAATAAACTTAGATAAATCCATTACTCAATTCGGATCCGGTGAATATGTATTTACTTTGTTTGCAAAACTTTGTACTTAAATGCACAAAAATATAGTTATCATGTAACAGTTTCATCCCTACTCGTTTCAAAATTAATGTACAAATGAATTAAATGTTACAACATATCATTACGGCCCTAGATCCATTCATCACTTCTCATCCGATGAATCATGCATATACTCTTTTTTGCAAGATAGTTGGTCTAATTGATCGAGACTCTAATACACCATGCTTATCACCTGGTTCGAATAGTGACATTAATGAATTACTTCAAATACACCACTCTTACCATCTGGTTCTAATGATGACATTACCACATTACCGAATTACCTCAAATACACCATGCTTACCACCTAGTTCTAACGATGACATTAACAGATTATATCAAATAGACCACGCCTACCACCTAATTCGAACGATGACATTAATGGATTAGTTTAAATAGATTACGCTTACCACATGGTCCGAATGATAACACTAACAGATTAGCTCAAATAGACTACGCTTACCACATGGTTCGAACGGTAACATTAATAGATTCACTAAAATACACCACGCTTACCACCTGATTCTAACGGTGACATTAACAGATTAACCTCAATTACATCAATTTTACCATCTGGTTCGAACGATGACATTAACAGATTACATCAAATAGACCACGCCTGCCACCTAATTCGAACGGTGACATTAATGGATTAGTTTAAATATATTACGCTTACCACATGGTTCGAACGGTAACATTAACAGATTGTTGGTTTCCGTGTATGAAATAACAATTAAACAATAATAAAGGACTAAAAAGAAATAAACAAAACCAGTGTAATCTTTATTAATTCAGAATTGAAAACTGAAATTACAGATTACAACATGTAGGTACTGAATAGTAATTAAAACAAACGTTATTCAGATTATTATCAATTAATAATCTGATGTACTGAATTGCAATAAATATAAACTGTCGGACTGAAAAGTATAAACTTAACAGCCGGACTGTTCTGATTGAAATGTAAATTACAGGACTGAATTGAAACTATTCTAATTAAAGAATTAAATTACATAATTGAATTACAGAATATAAACAGTATTTTAAAGAAATTACAGAAAGGTAAAAAACATAATAGAAAATTACAGCTAACTACAGCAAATTAAAATACTGAAATAAAATTACAGTATAATAAATTGCAGAATTTAAAATACTGAAATGGAAAAAAGACAGAAAAATTAAAAGACGAGACGACTGTAAACAGTCTGCCCTTAACCGATATTCGCCCAACCACCTTAAGGTTTCTGGTTGCATTGATGCTTCGATCCCAAGGTACAACGTCTCAGATGACTCGCCGGAAACTGGCGACGAGTCAAGATCGAGCTGTTGGTGGGTGGTTATCTCTCTTTCTAGGATGCTATGAGAAAAAATGTATGCCGGTTTTCAGAATGGAAAAGTATGTTTAGAGAGTGGGGGAGAGCTGCCTAGGTTTTGTTATTTCAAAACTCTTAGACTTTCTTGGAACCGGAACCGGAACATTCCCCAAGTCCCGAGACCGGAACATTCCCCAAGTCCCGAGACTGAGCCCGCGCGAGTGTGGTACATTTGCATACACACACCTATGAGGCTACACACTATTACCACTCTCTAGTGGTGAATATGTATATAAACTATTTAAAATAGTTTTTCCTATTTGATGTGGGATAATCATTTGAGTGGCTTCCCCATCCATTTGATTTTCCACTTCCTCTCCCAAAATTCCAGATTTCGTCTCTCGGTGGTCCAACTTCGGAGCCAATTTCCATTCACACCCATTCACCGAATAGGTCATGCGATATATCGTTTCGAAATTTGTCACACAAGCTATTCAAACCAATTGAGTACGGAGTCTAAACTTTAGATTATTTGCATGAAATTTGATCAAACTTTTGGACTCGAGATCAATTCGGAAAACATCATGTTTCATGGTTTTTTTCCAACACAGATTAGCTCAAATAGACTACGCTTACCACATGGTTCGAACGGTAACACTAACAGATTTACTAAAATACACCACGCTTACCATATGATTCTAACGATGGCATTAACAGATTAACCTTAATTACATCACGTTTACCATCTAGTTCGAATGATGACATTAACGAATTAGCTCAAAAAGACCCTGCTTACGAACTGATTGTAACGGAGAGAGTAGCGGATTACCCGAGATATACAAATCCACTCATCAATCTGGAACTGTGAATCTTGCATTTTCTCCTTTTTCGCAAAACACGTGTATAGAAAGTGAGTACAACAAACCAATAATACACCTTTTCATCTAAACTCAATCACTTGGGAGTCCTAAACTCAACAAAAACACCCCCAATATATACCTATCTATACACACAAACATATAGATATAGAGAGAGAAAGTGAGAGACTTAGAAATGGACCCATACCACATGACCCCAACCCCATCAAGCCGAGCCGAAGCTGACCGTTGGCTCGCCATAGCCGAGAAGCTCCTTGCTAACCGTGACCTAGTCGGCAGCAAGACCTTTGCCATCCGTGCACGTGAGTCCGAGCCACGCCTTGAAGCCGCCGACCAGATCCTTGCTTTAGCCGACACCCTCATCGCTGGTGACAAGAGGATCAACGGTACGTTACCCGACTGGTACTCTGTCCTCCAGCTTCCCCCTCTAACCCCCGACCTCGATCTCGTAACTGCTCACTATCGAGGACTGGCGATATTGCTTAACCCGAACAGGAGCAGGTTGGCCTTTGCTGACCAGGCGTTTCGGTTGGTTTCCGAGGCTTATTCGATCTTGTCGAATCCTGGTCGTAAGCAGGTTTATGATAGTCAGGTTGTTGTTGTGCCGAGGGTGGTGGATGGTAATGTTGGTGTTTTTTTGGGTGGTAGCGTTGTTCAAAACCCTAGGTTCGACGAAAATATCAACATTGGTTTGAATAATAATAATAGTTATAATAATAATATCAGTGCGCAACAAAACCCTAGGCTCGACAGTGATGTTGACTTTACTCTGAATAATAATAATAATAATGGTAATAATAACGAGGCGCATCCAAACCCTGTGTTTGGTACTGCGAACGACGATGGTAACAACCCTAGAGGAGTTTACAATCCGCCACTAAACCCTAGGAACGAAGATGGTTTTGGGTTAAATGCAGATAATAGTGGCGATGGTGGTGTTGGGGAGACCTTTTGGACCGCGTGTCCGTATTGTTACAACATGTATGAGTACCCTCAGGCGTACGAGGAGTGTACGATGAGGTGTCAAAACTGTCGGAGGGCATTTCACGGGGCGAAGGTTCCGTCCCCGCCGTTGGAGAGTGGGGATACGTACACGACTTGGGGGTTTTATCCTTTGGGGGTGTCAATGTCGATGATGGAGAAGAACAAAGGAGGTGTGGCGAATTGGACCCCTTTTTCGCCTATGTTTGCGTTTAACAAGAGCGATGGAGTTGTGGAGGAGGAGCCGGAGGAGGAGGAGGAGAAGAAGAAGAAGGGTAGGACGGCGGGGCCCGTGGTTTATATCGAGGACGATAACGATGAGGATGACGATGATGTGTTTTTCGAGGATTCGGATCCGAGTGAGGAGTCGGACGAGGAGTGGGGGAGCACTAGGACGAAAAAGAGCGGGAGGAGAGGAGGGAGAGGGAGGAAGAGGGGGAGGGGCACGTACGTGAGGGGGGGTAATAAGATGGAGGCGGTTGTGGATGATGTTGGGGCACCTAAAGAGGTGGTTAGTTCGGGGAAAAAGCAAGTTGGGAAGGCTATGAAGGAGAGGGGGAAGTTGGATTTAAATGTGGAACTTAACAATGAGGGGGAGGAGCCGGTGAGGGGAGGGGTCGCCAGGGTGGCAAACGGGGAGGAGGACGGTGAGATTGAAGGGATAGGGTTTTTCGAAGGGCTTGATGAGTTTTTGAGCAGTTTGCCGATTCTCAATGTGGTGGGAGATGAAAAGGTGAAGGCTGCTTAGGTATGCGAGGAACCCTTTTCTCTATTTCGTTCTTTATTTTGGTAGTTTTCGTTGTTTATAAGGATCTAGTTATGACTGTTGTTGTAGAGTACTTTTGTTTTGTTGTAGGTGTATTAACCGTTTATTTTGCAGCGGCAAGTCATTATCCGCCTTCGGACATGTTTTTTGGTTTTTATGTACTTTATGAAGCAGTCATGTTCTGCAGTTTGTTCCTTTTGAGAATTCGGTCATTTGTGTCTCGTATAACAGTATTCATTTGCTTCTTGGATGATCTTTACAGGAACCGTGTTTTTCTAGTTTTTAGCCTAGAAAAGCCAGAGATTTTAAGCTGGCAACCCAATTTTTTCTCAATCTAATTTTTTTTACGGCATATCGTCTTGGAAGTTGCAACCAAACAAAGCCTATGTATTCTATGTGGCTCTATTATGTGAAGGGGTCGAGTGTGTGGTAATTATGATGAAATTATGTTTGTATTTTCAAATGTTGTGCAAAATTTGACGGAAACATATATGGTGTTTCCAAATGCTTTCCTTGCCGACTCTATCAAGGAACTTTGGTTTCTGAATTAAGTCTAGACACGTGAGTCCCAATATATCATCTATGAGGATAGTAGATGACAAGATTCGGCCACATGGCAGAACCGTGATGCTTAAAAAGTCCTTCTATACGTTGTGCCATTTTTATTCGCATTGAATGTTGCTGATTGTGGTCTGTTGTTTTTCGTATGTTTTTTTTTTCGTCGTGATTTATGGCATGAATGTTGGGGGGATATTGTTCAGTTGCTTAAACACGTGGTGTCAATGTGGAAAATCTGAAGGCTCTTTATTGTCAATTGCCATCTTAGTTTTTCTATGAATATATTACGGCAAGTTTCGAATAATATTGTAATCACTAGTTATTGAGCCAAAAGAGGAAAGACTCTAGGGATTGCAATCTAAAAAGGAAAGTGACTGGGATTTTATTAGATGAATGATGGCCAACTGTGAAATTAATAGGAGTTACTTTAGAACTCATACTGATGTGCAGTTATTAATAGAGTTTTATGTCAACAATAGGCTACTATACAGTTGTTGGTACCTAACTAAGTTGCCCTAGCCCCTTGTCAACATCAGACTGGAGCTTGGCAAATTTCAGAAGGAATTTTCAAATGATATGTAAAGTTAGAAGGTTTTTCATCCCTGGTAATTTCAATAGTCACAATAACCTTTGCAAAATATCTCATATCAAACTTTAATCTGGTTTGGTGTATGTGGTAAAAACATATGTTGCTTATTAACATTCTGTTGGAAATAGAAGAACCTTATGTACTTAATAAGATACTCAGAATCAGAGGACACTGCTTAAATATATTCTCCTTTTTGATTCAATCTGTGAACTTCTAAGACATCAATAACTTTCCTTAAAAGCTGGAGAGACTGTAAATTTAGAGCTAGAATTTGGAAGGGTCACACATTTCTGGTAATGTTTCTTGATCCTGAAGGATGAGGAATTGGTTTTTAGTAACAATTACTTATTCCGTTGGTAACTTGGTATTAGAGAACGTGCAAAAGTTCTCTTTTTAGTGGTTTATCCTAGTTATTTTTGACAGTGATCACTTCAAAAAATTATTGTCAGCTTTCTGCTTATGCCAAAAGGCCTTCACTCTTAGCGATAGGTAACTCGACCATACAAACTTTTATTTGGAGAATTGGTCGACAAGTCTCAATTTATTAATTCTTGTGTGGTCTTACATATATGGTCTGCTTCCCCCAATATTCAGAAGGTTGTGTTTTGTTATAATGCTAGGAAGTACAGAGACTTCCAAAAATCCCCATTCTGCTAACTTGTTGCTAACTTTTAGACATATGTCAACCTAAGAGAAAGGTAAAAAATGTTCTGTAGTTTTTAAAGTGAATGTTGATTGATTACACATTTGTCAGTTAATGATTCTTAGGATCAGTTCTCTTGTTATTAGTACTCTGCTTAAAGTTACAAAATATGTGATGATTAAAAAATGTTATTTCCTGAAAGAGCAGAAAACTTGAAAAATCCAAGTTTTCAGAGATTTTCTTATGAGTTACCGAAATTTGATATAATGATGGTTTATATGAATGACAAAAAGGTCATGAAGTTGACCATGCTCTGTATGTGTGGTGTCCGTTTCTCTAAAGATTTTTTAAGGCTTATGATGAAGTCACAGGGCATAGCAGATGATAGAAAGTGAGGATACCGTTTTCTAGGTACAATTACAAGCATGAAATTCTTATTATTGCTGACTGTGTATTTTCCATTACCATAGATACTTATTCTGCTCAGGTTAAATGTGGTTCTTGTTGAGTTTCTGCATTGATCTTTTTTAAGTTGTGGTAAAATTCATCTCTGGACCTCTGGTAGTACCAATTCTGGAAATTTGATATCTTTACCCATCAATGTTCTTTCAAGGGTGCGTTTGGAAGCTGTTTTGCTTTCCTGGTTTACTTTGATTTTGGTTTTGGTTTTGGTTTGTTATCTGCATTATCGAGAAGCTTTTTAGATGGCTAAAATAAGGTTGAGTTATGCTTTCAATGTTAAGAAAATCAAGGATTTTCCATGATATTCAGAACTCCGAAAATTTCATGGTTGAAATAGTCTCTTTTGTTCTTGTATAGTTTGTGCTTTTAACTTTTTATTTATTTCTTGAGTGGTTAGTGCTGTATTTTCTGGTACTAGTCTTTGACTCTTTGTCAAACGGGTCACTCGTCATCAAACTGAGCCTTAATCCCAAGAAATCGGGATCGGCTATGTCAAATGGGTCATTGTCGAATAAAAGTTTCTGGTTTTTTTGTATATTTAGATTTAATTGTCTGCTGAATGCTTTCATGATTATTTCTGTTGTTCTTCCCATCCAGATAATCTTCAGGATTTCTGTTATTTATAATATCTGATAATTTTAACTTTTTATTTGGGTGAACTGATTTTCTTTTGGGTCCACTAGGAAGGAATATAACCTTTTGCTGAACAGTTTATTTATCTGCTATTTTCGAGGAAATAAATTTGGTCATTAGGAATTTAGGATTGTAATATGAATCTTACAGTCTTGCTTGCATTTGTTTCCCACGTCTCTGTAACTTTCTCTTCAGCTTGCTTCTGGGTGGGTGGGGGTATCTACCAATCTTATGAATTTATCCAACAATTCTTAGGTTGGCTAATTATAAGTCCATACTTTACTAAATTTTAAATTTGCAGAATTTTAACAGTGTTGCTAGTTCTACTTTTCGGTCGGGCAAAGCTTCTGTCTCATTTGTTTGGTTTACAATCTACCCGATAGAAACAGGTGTTTGAGTCTGTTTAGGTCTCTTTCAAGTTACTATTTCTAATATAGCAGATTTTCAGTTTTGCTTGATAACGCCGCTAATCTTTATTTTGTGAAGATCCATAGTTTAATGCAAAGAACTCGATACCATGACCTTGATGCATGTACTTCATACCTTTTTTTGAACGTGTATATTAGATTCTTCTAATTATCTAGCCGACCGTTATCAAGTTCTGGTTTGATCTTTGCTATTATTACTGTCATTTGAATTGCGATACAAGTTATCTACCAGTTTACAGAGTTTTTAGAGCATCTCAACAGAATCCCTCTCATTAATCACCATCTGTAGATGAATTGTTCTGTTGATAGAGCACAAGTTAGAGATGGCGTTGGTAAACATGTCTCCAACCCTAGTCTTAAGGATATTTTGCAGTTGCTGGTGATTGAAATCAATTTCATAATTTCTAGACGGAACACACATTTGTCCAGACTGTCCAGGAAATCAATCTAAAAACACAAACAATGAAAACACATTTTGAGAGTTGGACTCGTTCAGTTTTGTGGAAATTGTTTTTGGTATATTACACCAAGTATGAAATGCCCCACGATTCTTCTCCTCACCCACAGAAATACAAATTTCCAGATAAAACTCATCTCTCTTTCGCCAGTACAACTCACCCCAGGCAACTCAATACCACCATATTCTCCTATACAGAAAAAAAGAAAGAAATGCGTGTCTGGTCCTAAGTGAAATTTTCCTAAGATCATCTGCTTGATTTAGGTGTTGCACCGCTCCCAAAACGCTTGCTATAAACCTCTATTGATAAGTGGACTAGATAGACCTTCATCGCCTTTGAGATTACTGTTGGTCTGTTATCAAGAACTCCAGGTGTTGAATATTTTAAGTCTGAAACTTATTACGAATTTTTATTGCTTCTGAAGGGAAGAAATACAAATTTTAGATAAAAACTCCTCTCTTTCACCACTACAGCTCAGTAGCTCACCCCAGGCGCTCCCCTCTCCCCATCCGCGTGTCCTGGTGATTGTTTTTTAGCTGTGTTTACCGCGTGATGAAACATATAGTACATGGTGTGTAAATAAAGTATTACCTCTAAAAAGTACAATACAAAATTATGCAAAAATATCAATCTCAACATGTTTAGATCTGAGTTTAGTCTCATGCTATATCGAGCCTTATCATATCAATCATTTATAGGAAGACTGGCACATATAGGACATCCCTACAAACCATTACTAAACGCCATTTGAAAATATGGATTTGCTTTCGTCCCAAACCGAATCACAAATTGAGCCATAGCTAGATAGGGCTGCAAATAAACCTAACTTTGTTCAAGGTCGGCTCATTTTACTAAATGAGCATTAAAAGATTGTTTAGATTTGACTCGTTTTTGCTTTTAAAAAAAAGAGACTTGACTCGTCTATAGACGAGCTCGATGCGAGCTTGTTCACGAGCCCAACACGTTTATCATCGTTTCGCTTAAAATGATAGTTTTTAACTTAGCATGCTTAGATAATTAATAATACAAATAATTTGAATATAAACTGATTTAGTTTTTAAAAAGCAAATTTATTATATAAAATGAAGTCTATTCATTGACATTAACATTATATTTTATAACTTTTACATATATAAACATGATTATATATTAAAATAATTAAATGAGTCCAAGCCTCAACACGGGCCTTATAATTTTGTTCAGGTTCGGTTATTAGTAAATGAACCAACAAAGCAGAATATTTAACAAGTCGAGTGATGAACGTCTCGGGTCATTTCCATCTAGACTCATATGGCCGTTGTAATCCACCTTATATTTTTGAAGTGTTAAAATCTGATAATCTATCACGTTTTAAAAATGTTAAAATATGATAAGTAATCACGGAAATAATTTGATGCACAGGACTGTTCTTATAACTTTTGTTTTGGGGGTGATAGAGCACCTGAACATATAAGTACGGCTAAACGGAATTTTACTCTTTTGAGGTAAAAACATTTTCGATCCCATCCGAATCCATTTTTGTTGTCTTGAATTTGCATTCAAGACAGCTTGTCCTGATTGCTAATTGATGTTAACAGCTAAATTTTGGGATACATTATATGTCTTTGATTTTGGTTTTAATGTTTTGGAATGAATGCTGAACGATTAACACAATCTAATCCACTATTATTTATAGAATGCGTCACATACTAAAAACTAACACATATTAATGAATCCAAAAATATTAATGAACAAAAAAATATTAATGAACCCAAAAATATTTACCTTAAAATTAATTCAAAATTAAAACTAAAAAATATTAAAAACACAACACATGTTTTAACATGAACCCAAAAATATCTACCATAAAATTAATTCAAATATAAAACTAAAAAATATTAAAAAGCTAACACATGTTCATGAACCCAAAAATATATATCATGAAATTAATTCAAAATTAAAACTAAAAAAATACTATTGGTTGTCACATCTTAAATAATAGTGCATTTTGGAATGAACACCGACGATTAAAACTACCGTTAATCTAGTCCACTATTATTTAGCGTGTGTCAAATACTAAAAATCTAACATCTATCCAAAAATATCTAACCTAAAATTAATTCAAAATTAAAACTAAAAAATACTAAAAACATAACACATGTTAATGAATCCAAAAATATCTACGTTAAAATTAATTCAAAATTAAAACTAAAAAATATTATTAGTTGACACATCCTAAATAATCGTGTAGGAGTTCATATAATTGTTTTTTTATATGTTAAAATAATATACAAATTTTTTCAAACTTTTTATTGATGTTCGGATGAAATTGTATTTTATCAATTCGTTTAATAAAACATGACACTGTGTCATGAAAAATTCGGCAGGCAAAACCAATCCCCGATCCCATTTCCCACCCACATGGCAGCAAGCAAATTAACCTGAAATTAGACCCGTTAAAGTTATGACTGGATTCATTCAATTCCGATATTAAAAAATGAGCAACTAGTAAATAAAAATAGAATTAATTCATGTTTAATATACTAAATCATCATTTGTTAACAAATTTCATACCAATCCATAAGTTTTAATAATTTACATACCAAATAACTAAAAGTTGAACAATTAGCTGAGGTAAAATTAATTAAACATAAAAGGTCAAAATTGGATGACTAAACATTCACAATTTCAGTAGATGAAAAGTGATACATTCATAAATCAAAACTGATCAAGTTTGAGTTCAAAATTGATATATTAATACCACGAAAATTGTTAAATTGGACGGAATTATGTTGATTATTCATTTTATGATTATTTGGTATGAAAATTGTTAAAAATGATTGATTGCTATGGATATTTTTTAACTGACAATAGTTTGGTCAGTAAACATAAATTAACCCATAAAAATAAAATAAAAAAGTTAAAAGATGAAATACCAAAATGGGTAAATTTGAGGAAGATAAAAAAAAAAATGAAAAAGTAGTGTTAGTTCACTTTGGTTTCTCCGTCCTTGTTGGAATGAAAACAGGTTGTTCTTTGATCTGACCATCAAATGATAAAATATCATATACCCCACCACTTCTTCAAAAACACTGCTTATAAATTATATTTAAATGTGCCCAAAACATTCTACTATATAAATACTTTTTTTCCCCTATGAACAGTTGTAGTCTTAAACCAAATTTATACAAAGGAAGGTGACCCCTTATTTAACCCAAACTAGGAAATATTATTGATTTACCTATCATCTAGTTAATGGCACTACAACCAGTTGTTGGCTCTCTGATAATCAATTCATCTTCTTCAAAAAACGTTGGTTCTTTTTTAATTCATATTTGTAAATTGTAACCTTTCCCCCCCCCCCCCCCCCCCTGTTGTTTATTGATTTGATGCCTTTTTGTTCTGTTTTTTGAGCAGATCTTTGATGCCCAGTTGAATTCAGGAAAAACTGAGCAGACCCATTTAAATTTAATCAACTTTCCAAAGTAAGCTTCTCTTCTTTTTCATATATTTGAAAAAAAAAACCCTTCTTTTTTGTTTTTGTTGGGTTTCTGGTTATATTTTCTTCATTTCCTGTATTGGTAAATCTGAGCTGGAATTGCCACTACTGTATACATTTGTTTATTCTAAATTTTGATCTTTACTAATTAACTGCATTTGGTATTGCATTACTCATTAAGTCTTGCATTATTCTGTTGTTAATCTGAGCTGTGGATTTGCGAATATACTGATTGAAAGTAGGGCTGGGTCCGGTTCGGTTTTTAGCAAAACCGAAACCGAAACTGAGCATATTTTTCGGTTTCGGTCTTTTTATTTTTTGGACCGAACCGGACCGGTTTTTTTCAGTCCAGTTTCGGTTATTTTTCGGTTTTTCAGTTATTTTTCGTTTTTTTCCGGTTTTTTTGAGTTTCGGTCTTTTTGGGTTTTGGTCTTTTTCGGTTCGGTTTTATTGAAAACCGAAACCGACCCGATTTTTTTTCGGTTTTTCGGTTTCGGTCTTTTTCGGTTATCGGTCCGGTTCGGTTTTTCCGGTTTTTCGCCCAGCCCTAATTGAAAGGTTGAGGCAAATTCGTATCTGTTCAGCTTACTAGTTTGTTGTTATTTTTACTGGCCCAGGTTATGCTTTTGTTTTACTGCATGAGCTATCTTAAGTATAGATGAATCATGATACTATAGCATAGGTATAAATTGGAATCTCCTATGATTTTGTGTTTTTCTATTTTATTCACTCCAAAATGATCGCTTCGTATATGAGAAGTCGAAGAGCTAGTTTGGCCTGCAAATTATATAGCATCTGTGTCACGAACTTAAAAGCTGTTTTTTTTTGCTTTTCTTGGTTAACCCAAACGAAATTAGCTTTCCTCTCAGACCCTAGTAAGACAGTTTAATTTTGCTTCAAAGCTAAAGTCAAACAAATACCAAGTCTCCTGCTTGTGCTATGCTGGTGAAAATTTGCTCGCTTCTAATGTTCTCACCTTGACGATTGTTTTATAGGAAATCAAATTCTTTTAAGATTACATCTACCATGCAACTTTCGGAATTGACCCCCGAGAGATAAGAATGATTTTATAATATAAAGCATCTGTATCATTTATATAGTTGATTAATTAATCACCTTTATGCTCGTCCTGAAATTTATTTATTTTCGTCAATTGATTGATAGGAGCAACCCAACTATAAAGTTGAAGTCCTCAAAAGACTCTGTTCTGCTGACTCAGGAGCTCATGAATAACAACGAAAAGAGCTTAGTAGGAAGGGAACATGATCTCAATCTATTTGGTGAAATAAAAAATAGGTTTCTCAGATTCAAAAAGGATAAATATTTGTAAGAAAGCAAACAACCTTTGTCATCCCATATTTTCCTTAATATCTTTTTGCTTTAGGATAACTCTCAATGTGCAATTGTTTGCAGGGAGCAGATAGAGCACTACCAAAAACTTGCAAAAGGGCAAGCACCAAAAGTATGTTAATATTAGCACCCTTCTTTAATCCAATATTTGTTTTATCTTTTTTTTTTGTCCAATTAAGAAGTAGAATATGGCTGTGCTGTATACACTGTTAATATTGGGAGGTTTCTGATAGCTACATGTGTGGGATGTTTCAGAATTAGAAGTAATGAACTATTAAAACAATCTACGATTATATTTTCGTATTTACCTTTTGGAATGTTTTTTTAATTGACAATTGGAATGCCAGTTTATGGTGATTGCTTGTGGAGACTCTAGAGTTTGTCCTTCTAGTATCTTAGGGTTCGAACCTGGTGAGGCCTTTGTAGTCCGCAATGTGGCGAATTTGGTTCCACCAAGTGAGGTATAACAAAAATTCTTTTGTGCATTTATTTATCTTCTACATAATTACGGGATTAATTTATGTGATTTAGATTTGTGTATTTCAAGACGCTTAGCAATATGTGTATGTTTTTTCATTATGTAGAATGGCCCGACAGAAACCAATGCTGCCCTTGAGTTTGCTGTGAATTCAGTAAAAGTAAGTAGTTGCTAACTTTAGTCTGCAGATTGGTTGCATCTTAGAAGCTGAGCTTTTATGCTTTTAGCTTAAAAGCTGGACTGCATTTGATTGATCAGCTTGCTTTTCTGTTTTTGGACTGAAAGAATTTTAGGCTTTAAGCTAAAATGTACCCAGCTTTTATTTCAACCTCTAAAAGTCCAGCTAAGCAATCCCATAGTTGCTGAATTTATGATTAACTTTGTTTTTGATGGCCGGAAATCCATAGAGATCAACGTCTTCAGGAACCATAATGTTTTCATCCGAAGGGTTTACAGATAAACTTTTGTTGCAGGTTGAAAATATATTGGTGATTGGACACAGCTGCTGTGGAGGTATTCGTGCCCTTATGAGCATGCATGATGATGTGGAAACAAGGTCCTGCCAATTCCTTACATTTTTTTTTACCTTAGAACACCTACTCCAGCTTCCTCATATAGCCCATGTACCATAAGTTTAGAGATCTTTACAGATTGGAAAAAACCATACTTCACGAGCCTCTGTAATGGAGCCTATATGCATTTGTAATAACTGGTTCCTCAAAATTGAGGAACCAAAATGATTCCTTATAATAATTTTTTTTCTTTCTTTTTTGTAGGGATACCAATATGGTTATACTCCCCCTGTCCTTAAATAATCAAAACTACGTGCGACAATGCAATTTTAAAGTTTAAATTCGAAACTACGTGACTTAGTTTTGAGTTTTTCCATTTCAGCAATTTAGATACTACGTGCGACAATGCAATTTAGATATTTGCAAGTCAAAGTTGCACTTAGTTTTGCAGTGACCAATTATCTAGGGACGGTGGGAGTATGTGTCAAGGAACAAAGTAACGTTAAATTAAAATTAGAGAAGTTGATAGGGTTATGCAAAAGCAAAACTGAAAAAGCGAAACCATTTACCACAAATATTGGAAATAATGTAGGTAAGTTAGTGGATGCTTTTAAGCACCAGTAATATAGTTTTTTTTTCAAATAAGTAAGAAGCTTTCTTACCTTTTTCTTTTATTTTGTTTGTGCAATTGCAGTAGCTTCATCGGAAGTTGGGTAACTGTTGGAAAGAA
This sequence comes from Primula vulgaris, assembly GCA_963920805.1. Taxonomy (NCBI): domain Eukaryota; kingdom Viridiplantae; phylum Streptophyta; class Magnoliopsida; order Ericales; family Primulaceae; genus Primula; species Primula vulgaris. The sequence goes on along the minus strand of OY987217.1, from coordinate 14,185,645 downwards.
TGCAAGGATAAGAACAAAGGCTGCTGCTTCAAATCTTGCTTTTGATCAGCAGTGTCGCCACTGTGAAAAGGTGCATCCTTTATTTTACCGTTAAAACTCTCTTCTCCTTTAATTTGAGATAAAAGTTATATTGACCCTTTCTTTGTGTACCGGGTAAAACGCTCCGGTTTTTATTTTGTACTTTTACTGAAACACTTCGTAGTTACTCATTTTAGCTTCCCAATAAGAAAACAATAGAAGACTTCAGCGTTTCTTTAAAAAGCCAGTTTACTTTTTACTTAAAAAATGTCAAGCTTGATCCTAAAGTTGCTGAGAACTAAATAGAGTTTACTCTAAAGGAGTATGTTCTGCAGGCAAATATCATGCCAAATTCATATACTGGTGACCTTTTGAACTTGGAACTCACAACGGATATATGGTGAAATGAGTGTGTTTAAACCACATAAACGCTGTCGATAGAATTTGTATGCCTTAAACTAACCATAGAGTTCATGAAAATAAGGTGTTTTCATTTCAGTTGTTAACCCATGAGTAAAAGACGTTCTCAATTGAAGGACAAGCTTAGGTTTTTTTTTCATGTTTTACTAGAACTCATGTCTTCATGGTCTCTTGTTTCATCTCAAAGCAGTCTTGGCAATAAACATTTAGACAAATAAATTTACAACCATATTTCAAATTTCTAATCTAGAAAGACTACATATGTAAGAAACAATTCCATATTGATCATTTGTGTTTTATTTGTTTCAGGAATCAGTAAACCGTTCACTAATGAACTTGCTGAGTTACCCATGGATACAAGAAAAGGTGGCACAAGGGGTGTTATCCATTCATGGGGGCTACTATGATTTTATTGACTGTACGTTTGAGAAATGGACCCTTGATTACCAAGAGAATATGTCAAGGGAGGAAGGTGAACATTACTCTCTCAAAGATCGAGAATTTTGGGGTTGATTGCACCTTCTCTTTTTTTTCCCTTTTCATTTGTAATAATTTTCTCTTTTTTGTGTAATAATATTCGTTGATGTTGTAATGTATGTATACCAGAGTAAGACCTGTTTGTTTGGTATACCAATAGTATGTGTAACTAGTCAAAATGTAATAGTGATTTTCTTACAAAAGTTTGAGTTGAATTGCTTGTACTTTCCTCTTCCCCTGTGTTTTCACCATCTTTTCTGCATTTTAATCTATTGTTGGCAAAAAATAAGACAATATTCTTCTATAAGAAGCTTGTTTGGCTCATATTAATTTCTATTGGGTTAAACTGTACAAGTGATGATATTGTTATTTTACTGTGCTTAAAAAGAGGTTAAGATATACTTTTGACCCAACACCCTCCCTAGCATTATTCTGGGAGAACATGTCACAACGTGGGACATTAAAATTTAAAGCTATGGTAAATCCAGATAGATATCCCGTATTGATTTAAAAATGATATCGGATCCATTGTGTGGAATGAACTTGAGGTATCAACTTTTGTGACCAATTATTGGCACTAGTGATTCTTCTTATTTGTAATAACGTTTGCGACAATGTACACAAACTGTACAACTATCCAATATCCAAGACTGTGATTTCGTTTTTGTACCAGTGACTAAACTAGTTATTGGTACCGGTGATTCTCAATGTTGATAACAAGGATAACGACGTTGAACCAACAAATTAACATACAAGTATCTATAACTGTGATGTAGTTACACTACCAAAAATTGGTACACTGATTCTTCATGTTGGTAATAATAATTGCTACATTTACCAGTGAGTCTTCAAGTATCTACAACTGTGTCTTCATAAGCTAGTAATTGTAGTATTAGTTTTACCAGTTGTTATTAATGTTGATACAATGATTAGTGGGTTGTACCAGTCAGTGTGTGTGTGTCTATGTCATGTACTCAGGTAGAATTAAATCTTCCCTAGCCGGGACATGTATAAATTAAACATTTGTTTGGAAGACTTGTTTATTAAATACGAGCGTATCAGCTCGTGAAAATTTATCAATTTAATGGTAATACAATGGCATCTAAAAACATTTTTCTAGAAGATTATAACATCATTTTTCTTATATCTTTTTTACTATAAAGTTCCAGTTTATTTTGATTTATGCGACGCTTATTTCTCAAAAGTTAAACCTATAGAAAATGACCTTAATAAAAAATTTGTTCTACATATAATTAGTAGCCCACTGAAAAAATTACCACATCCATCAATTTAATTGATTAAAACTTAAGACTTAAACGCAAGACAGACATAAATAATTAAATGCTCTAGAGTCGAGGCAAACTTCATCTTTATCAAATTTTATAAGATTGGTATCAATCCATGTATACTAGTTCGATAAGCATTTCCCCCTTAAATTTTGCAACAGATCCAATCCCTGTAACTATGTTTTTTGTAGTTTATAAATCCTACAGGCTAGACCTTTTTTAAATCACAAAATAAAATAAAATAAAATAAAATTCCCTCTCTTATATATCTGGCTTGATCTTTCTTTGCCAAGTCTCCTTAAGATCATGGCAATTGATGACACGAAAGATGAAATCTAAAAACTCATAGTTTATGTTCAATACTTCAATCCATATTCGATAAATTGACTCAAACCATATCAGATGGGTAACACTGTTATAGATCGAGTCTATTAAAAATATGGACATGACAACCATTAAAAACCCAACATACATGTAAGAACCCAAAAACAACCAAATTAAATTAAATTTAAAATTCAAACTAAATTATTCTATTGGTTCCCACACACTTAAAAAATGTAGATTGCGTTCATACAGTACCCGATCCTATATGGTTATGTCATTAGTATTGCATTGTTAATTTTATTTTTGTAATTGTTTTCCATAGGTCTACTCAATATATAGACATGTTCAGTACGTTGAGAACATTGAAAATTCAAAAGTAATGCAAGTTACTCAATCATAGAAAAGTCCTTAGAAAGCATAATTGTTATCGTTAATATGCAATACAATAGTTACAATAAGTTTTGAAAAATCATCTTAACTATCAATATCTTTGTTGTTGTTCTTCCAGATGGAGATTTGTGGAGTTGATGTAGATATCGACACTGCCGATGACGGACCAGCCTTAATAACGTCTTGTGATTCCAAAAGAGATCCATGCGTAAGTTAATCCTACATAGATTGATGCTTATCATGTAGTTTCAATAACTAAATTACATGAGATTATTTGCTATTATCATGTAACTTGAAATTATTGAAACTAAATGGTAAACATGAATTTATGTAGGATTAACTTATGCATGGATCTCTTTGGAATCACAAGTTGCTGTTAAGTTTGGTTGGTCATCAACAGTGTCGATATCAATATCAACGTCACAAATCTCCCTCTGGAAGAACAAAAGAAAATGATAGTAAAAGTGATTTCCGAGAACTTATTCGTAACTATTTTATGTCATAACTATAACAATTATGGAATTTAAGGACTATTCTAGTATCGTGCAAGTACTTTTGAATTTTCATTGTTCACAAAGTACGTCTATTGGCAGATTTATGGAAAATAATTACAAGAATAAAGTTAAAAATACGATACTAATGACATGATCATATAGTGTACATTTCAAGCTAATATGACATCTGAGTCGGTTTATCGAACATGGATTGAAAACTTTCCAAATTTTAAGCTGGTACTTTTTTTTTTGCCCTTTAATTGAACAACAATTGCTTGTCACAAACTGAGAATTTTAGTGATTTGGTTTAAAAAGTCTGGAAGATTTAAGCTGAAAAAGTCTAAATTCAATTCTTGCCGAAGAAAAACTTAAATCGCTTTTAAGTTGCATTCAAACTAGACTCGTAAAGGTTTTGAAATTCAAATTTCAGTCTCAAAGCACAACTTCAAGGCGTCTAATCAACCATAATAATTATCTGAAAATCATCAAACTTTACACAAAATCAACTTCAGGTTGCATTCAAACTCCCCTAGTCCAATGTTTGAGAGATTAAAAACAAAACAAAAAGTTCATTAAACCTTAAAAGAACCTAAATCTTAAACACAAGTTACAGACATAGAAATCGAATCAAATACCGATATCCTAAATTTCATAATCACGGACCTAAGGCACGGTTTCGTGACTTCTAATCAATCACAAAAATAAACTTGAAACTTCATAAAGTTTCATAAGACATGATTTAAACTTAATTAATAAGAAAACAAACAGATTCATAAACAGTTACTAGACCAAAAAAACACTAATTGTAAGATCACATTAATATCTCACCGCATCCCTATCGTCATCGAAGTCATCATCATTGGTGACGAAAAATCAGATGGAAATTACGGCATTGAATATGTGGTGAGGAAGTTTAGACTAGTAAAGAAGAGATCGATTGATATGAACTTAGCTTTTAAAAATTTCCATTCGATTTGGTGTTAATTAATTAAAACAATAAATTTTGAAAATGTATTTTGTAATTTAAGGAGCTCCGAATAAGGATAGTTTCAAATATTTAATTTAATTTTACAAGTATAGTTCTTCTCAAATTATTTTTAATAAACTATGAATTAGATATATCTGACGATTCACGCTTACAGTTATACACCAGATGATTGGGATACAAAGGGAACGTTATGCCGTTGAACTGGCAAACAGAACAAAATGGGCACCGAGTAGCCATCTTCATGCTACATAAATAAGTTTACTGCAATGTAAAATATATTTGAAGTGCATAATTTTATTGATGTGCAACTGTATCTTAAATAGAATAACGTACTTGGTCAACAAGTAGCACAATCCTCACTTAACAAATTTTGTCAAACAACCCACACCACAACAAACTGAAAATAACAAACATGATTAACAAACTAACCATAACTCCTACAAACTAGCACATCTCTTTTGGACCAACTCTGACTACACTGGACTAGAAATTGAAAACAAATAACATAATTAGACATTAATCTTAACATAACCATGCTAACGATTAACTTAGAAAAATAAAGTCATTCCTTTTTTTTAAAACAATATTTGTATTACTAATGCTCTCTTTACTTATCCAGGACAAAAATTTAAATAAACAAGGTGGGTCAAAAACCGAGATTAAGTCTTTCGTATCCTGTGTTTGTAACAAAAATGCAATTACTAACCCATGTTTTCAAAAACTTGATTTAGTACCCAAGTTTATACAATTGACTTGATTTACTGACCTGTTCATGAATTTTAACCAAAAACACGCCGGATCAGTCATTTAAATGGTAAAATACATTTTTGTCCTTATTTTTGAAGAGAAATTTTCAACCCTTTAATGTAATAACACAAAAAAACATTTTTTTATATGTATATGTATGTATATAATGTATGTATGTATGTATATGGCGGCGGGGGCGGCAGTGGGTGGGTGAACGGACGACGAATGTGGGTGGTTGTGGGGGCGGCATCGACGAAGGTGGGTGGATGATGAGGTGGCGGGTATATATATACATATATGCATATATGTATATATATATATATTTGTATATATAGGTATGTATATCTATGTAAATAAATCGTTTTCTAAACAAAAAAAACTTTACGTAAGTATATCTATATATAAGGGTTTTGGTGGCGGCGGCGCCTGTAGGTGGTGGAGGGGCGGCAGGTATATATACATGTATGTATCTTTTTCTAACCCTAGTTTCAATTGTGGAAAAATTATGTTGTTAATTTTTAGTTATTGGGTAATAATTGTGCATTGTTTACGTTGATTGTTAAAAGACAGTTTTACCCCTGATATACAGTCAAGTGATATAACACGTGACTGTCTCTGATGCTTATTTTGATCTGAATCACGACCAGGTCACCAAATCAAGTCAATTATACAAAGTTGTGGTAAATCAAGTTTTTAAAAACATGGGGTAGTAATTGCATTTTTGTGACAAACACATGGTAAAAAAGTGAATTAATCTCGTCAAAAACCTCAGAACCAAACACGGACTTCTATATACTAGTAATCGTGCCCCACGCGTTGCGTGTGCGGCGCGTAATGCAATAAAAATATAAAAAAATATGTATAGTTATGATATAATTAAATATGCAGATAGTACAAAAAAAACATAGTTTAATATTTAAAAGAATTTTTGTTTGTTAAAGAAGAATAAATAGTTTTATTAATTTTTACTTTTTATATTTTTATGTGAGTATGATATTATTGTAATTAATATAAAGATGTATGAGTATTTTTGGAAAAAAAGTGTCTAAATTGGGCAGACTCATTTGACTTCCATTGACTTATTATAATAGAATGATTGTTAAATATTAAAGAATAAATGTAGGGAGATATATAAAATAGAATAAATCAGCTCAAAATATTTCTAATCAATTATATAGTTATTGTTATGGGATATTATTGGTCATCTTGGGCCTTACTCTATTGAGCCTATCTTGAGATTTCCGAGCATATGTAACCCTACGCTCTATTATATAAAGAGTGTCAGAGGTATCTTGATGTATGTCTCTCTACACATATGAATGAATAAAGTATCACTTATTGTTGTCTCTCATACTTCTATTTATATCTATACATATCTCTATATACATATATAACGAGCTAATATGTCACACAACACGTTATCAGCACTTTTGCTCGCATAGATTGTAGTAAAATCTAGGAGATTGAGGTATTTGTTTGAATACTACGGTTCATACGCTCGGAGATTTAGTTATAAATATACGGCCAAAATTTGAAGTTTTTTTTCGGCCGATCTTCCCCATAATACCAGAAGTACGGTAAATACAATTTTTCTATAATTAGCTACAAACATATCTATTCTGTATAATAGAAATCATGACTTATATAAACTGTTATACCTAAATTGATAAGTTACGATTTAGTGATGCCTGCATATTTGATGTATGTTTAAACGTCAAATTAGTGTACCCATACTTACACGCTACTGGTGTTTTTTGTTTGTAACATGAAATCTCTGAACATATAACACACACACAAAAAATGTATTGGCTGTGCATGAAATACAGTAAACCATATAAAACAAATTGTATTGATAGTATATGCTATTGCGTGTATAAAGTAGCTGTTATTGCATGATTTATATTCTAATCTTGATAATACATACATGTATGATAATGTTATGTAGACTCCAACATGCATGCTACTGATATGAGTTACTACGGGTGATAAAACATACTGTTATATTGAGAAAAAACCATGTATTAATCTGTTGAACTGGATATGTAACATAATGAAATCCGTATGACCAGTTTGTAACTCGCAAGAAATATGGATTACTCTGTTAAACACACCAGGACTGAACTGCAAGTATCCAGAAGATATGGACTGACTGTGTAATAACTCTATAAATTGAATTAGTTTACTAAAATTACATGAGTGGTCCATGTAGTATATATGTGTGATAATAACCTATATTCGGTCAATTGAGATACACCCACATGCATGAAATTGATTAAAAGACAAGTAAATAAAAATTACCATGTATACAACTTGCATGTAAATTGTATAATGATAATTAAAATTTGCCCTCCTTGCATGTGATATGGTAAATTAATAATTAAATATACTACTCCTTGCATGTCGTAATTACCATGAATAAAATTTAGATTGATGGATTGTATTAGATATTGCTAAGTGTGATTTAGAATATCTTGTTATAATATGCACTACAAGCAGGTACAATCTAAATAATTGCTTAATCACTGCGAAAAATTATGGTAATTTGTGAAATCATATATTTTCACATTTAAGTTGGAAAAATTATGAACCTTCCCCAACTAGGCTCACCTATTTGGATACGATGTCTAGGAAAGATATAGGCGGAACTCGATATCCTAATGAGGTCGGGTTTTAAGTGGCATTCGTTCTCTCCACCCTCACCGTCTTTCTTGGTCGTGTTCAAGTAGAGCTACCGAAAGAGGTTGACTAAATAATAATTTCTCCAAGTGTGTTAATATGTGATGTATGTATCGCCGAATTGGTGTCTCAGTATCGACCCGTCGTTCGATCAATGAGAAGCAATTCACATTAAAAGCAAAACTATTTTCGAACCCGTCGTTTCGAAACAAAGTTTGTGCTTGTGCAAACCATAAATATATAAACCAGTCGCTTTATATGATGACTAATCCAGAACTTCCAACATATGTTTGATGCCATCTATGATGAGGAAAATCGCAAAACATACTTTCGAAATGACTGTTTAGACAATGATGTTATTCCGTCACCACATGCTAGTCACCCTGATGTGTGAAAATATGATGCCCAATTTTTTTGGATGCCATATTAGATGGGTAAAACACGAGTTTGTTGTTACCCTCGAGATAAAGGCTAAGACGTTGATTTTATTCCGCCGTCACATTTGAGACGTGATAACGTCTATGGTGAACAAATGTCTCAAATGACGTATTAGAGTGATCATTCACCAAAATACTAGCTTGGAAATTGCAGTATCGTGAATTTATATTCACCATGCTCCTTCATCGCCCATCTGTTTCTGGATGAGAAAATTCCCCGATGAGCAGTTTTTAATCCTATTGAGTCAATGGTAAATTGTTTGTTTGATATTAATGCTGTTTGTGAACATTTTTTTTTCACGAATCGAGAACCGAGACAAGTGTTATTTGTCTCGAACTGTCGCGATCCTGGAGAATCGCCTAGCCAAGCGAGGTTTTAGACAATCGTCAAAATCTTAGACTTGTGGCTCCAAGACAGTTCTTGAAAGGAACAATATGGTCCGTTGTTCCAAAGTAAGAGATAATTCTCAAAGAACCAACTCTATGCTATAAAGACAAAGATCATGCACGATTAACCCTTAAATAGTTCAAAACTATTATAAAGGTGGAAAATCCGATGCTAATGTGGTTAAAGCTAACTACAAGGAAACTCTTGAGACCCCTGATTTTGTGGCTCAAATGAGTTTGGTACCTTTGTTTATTGATTTTGATAAATCATTGAGCCATTTTTTCGCTCATCTGGATTATGTTTTCCATTTGGATTATTATTTTTCCATTTGGATCATACTTTTGGATTATGGTTTGCCTGTTTACGAAATATTTTGAAATAATTTAAAGTGTTTTGAGAAAATTCCTTTGACAAATGTGACCAAACTTTAAATTATAAAACTTTAGGCAATACTTGTAGCGTAGTTGATTTTCTGGAAATAGTGGTAACAGTGTACCACATAATTTCACCAACTACTTGACTAAAAGAGTACTCAGTGACAACGATTCTGGACCTGTCGTTCCAAATCGAAATCTTTGGTAAAAACCAAATTGATTTGTCAAATATGAGGTCTTATACTCCTGTAGGTTCTGTTGTACCTTGTTGAGTAGTAAGATAATTCGAGAAATCCAGTTTTATCTCGAAATAGCTCATGAAAGAATTGAGATTTTTTTACACAACCTCCACTCGATACGACCAAAAGCGTAGTCATGAGGAGTTGAGATGTTTTTCTGTGGTTGTTACCACATTTTTATAGCATTTTAAAGTTATCTTATCATTTGTCTGTCGTCGAATGATAAGAGGTCTTAGATGCTAAGACATAATTGTCTGTACTATCATTCACCTGTCGTCGATTGATAAGAGCATCTTAATATTATGGTATTGACTGGATGAGATATTTCCGGGTCAAAAAACAATGTTTGATTTATAATCGCATCGCATTTGGATTCTCTCTGAAAATATATTTCATGATTAATCCAAAATTCATGCCATTAATGCTCACTTTGAAATACTAGTATGTGTAAAGATCACGAAATGGACTCGTAGAATTCTTGTAAAGAATTGAAGGAGTTATTGTGAACTTATCCAACCATAAGACGGACCATAAATATAAATGGTTATGGTTGATGCATCGACAATATGGTCACATTTTACTATTGTCCACATAAATACAGCACTGCACAAACTCTTAGCCTTATCATTAAGTTGATGGCTCATGATCCGGATTATCCTGAAAAGTCTAGTCGACTTGATAATGCTGAAGAGTAAGAATCGAAATTTCGATTTGTATTACTTGACTTTGGGAATTGAAATTGAACATAATGTTGATTATGTTCCTACCCAAAATGAACTCACAGAAACTTTAAGCGGTTGTAAATGATTGCACACGTTATTTGGTGATGCGTACCTATATATTTCTGTGTGGGGTCACAATACATTGCATATTGCTGCATTGGTCCGTCTGAAACCCATAATCACTCAAAACACTAAATGCGTACCAGTTGGTTACTGGTTATGAGCCAGACGCCTCATATGAACGCGTGCTTGAGTGCTTAATATTTTGATTGAGCCGCTATAACATTCAAAATATGGACCTCTGAATGGGACATAAGTCTATTATGAATCCCCTACCTATCATTTGATAGAGTAACCTTCGAAAACCTATCATGATATGCGAAAGTGACATCGCTAAGACTCTTCCCCCGTCGTTAGGGGGAGATATGCATGTGAACATTGATAAGGAATGACGTGATGTAACGTAGCATAATCAACTCAGTCTTAGCTTGATTCTCAAAACTGCACTTAGTGATAAGTAAGTGCATAGACTCCCTCAAGTCTAACTAAATGTCAGACGCACTTAATGACTTTATGAGATGTCACGAGATCATTTATACCTGCTACAAAATGCTTGCAAGGATAGATGTTCCTGTCGGACGCCGTGTTCCTGTCATAACACGTTGCTTTGGCCGAACCCGCCAAGCAAACGACGCTGCCGTCGGCCGTCAGTCTGTCGTCCTTCCCAAGATATGAGGAAGTTGACTGGTTCTTAATTCGTTCAGCCCCAGAGGTGGTGAACTGAAACTTGTTTGTCGCACGAGATATAAAGGATCTAGGAGATGTGTGATTCCTCCTCATCCTAATAATCTTGAAATATTTGTCGATCATGATATCTTAGACGATATTGAGGCGAAACGAGACTGTCATTGATTACTTGTCATATATTCGGTGACGACTGATAATATGAGCAAATTATGACAGTGAACCATGTACCGTTTCCTGAAGTCAACATAGAATATATTGGTCTAATGGAAACTTGCAATCCAAGTAGACTTCTTAGCGAAAGTGTGTTCGGACCTGTAGCTACAACACCACCAATGTTAAACGAGTTCATTTATTTGGTTATTCGTATGGAAAAGTGATGAGAATAATAAGATTGTAGAATGCTCGCCTAGTAGCGCAAGGCTTCTCTCACACATTGGAATTGATTACGAGATGGTTGATTTCCTCGTAATGGACATTATAACAGTCTCCTACTTTACCAGTTTAGTAGTTTCCGAAAAACTGAGTATGTAGTCATGAATGTGGTTACGGTTTTATCTTTATGGGGATTTAGACAAAGAGATATAGATGAAGGTCCCTGTGTGACTTCATAATGTTTGAATCAATTAGTTTCTGACCACGGAACACGATCTAAATTAAATGAGACGTTCACTATATTGATTAATATAATCCGAGCGGATGTGGTATACCCGCCTAAGTGAGTACTTGATTAGCTTGGGATAATTGAACAAGTATTATGCCCTTGTGAGTTTTATTACGCAATCCATTTTTGGATTTGCCTTCTAGATGAAGGATCTTGGGAAGACACGGTAGTGACTCGGCCTGATGATCGAGTCCCGTAAAGATTGAATCTAAGTTCATGATTCAGACTACAGCCAGAAAGTGTTATGATGTTTTAGTCATCATGACGCTAAGTCGTCAAATTCTTCCATGATCGTTCGATCACTAGACATTGATATAGACCCAGTCCGTCCCTGATGTGACGATGAAGAGATATTGAACCATGATGTTCATATCTAAGTACAATAAGCGCATCATTGTACTTGGTCTAATGTGATAGAACGAACATCTCGTTTGCTGTGAATGGTATAGCTCGACACAACATCGTGCTAACACGCTGCCATCGAAATGGCATAAAAGACATTTTTCCATTACCTTAGGTAACTGTGGATGAAGTCTTGTCTTATCCCATTTGCGTCATCGAGTGTACATACCTCCTTCGGTACTTGAATTAACGCAACCTTTTTTCGGTTATACCGATTCCAGTTACTTATCAGACCTACATAAGGGATATTCCTAGTATGGTTATGTCTTTACCATTAGGAATAAGGCGATATCTTGGAGGTCTTGCAATGACTCCAAACGAATCACCTTGATCTACTCATGCTCTATGAGACGACTAGATAGTGAATATGTCTTCGAGCTAGTATTAGCCATATTTGAGTCCAACTTGTTGTTATCGATCAAGACAGATATGACTAGATTATGCTATTTAGCATTTCTCGCCAAAACAAATCTTCACATATGAAGTACAAGAGCATCCTGTCACATGTTCGTTCCATTCCATGTTTGGATTTTACTACACCCGGTCGTGTGCAAGTAAAAATGAAGCATCCAGTCGAATACTTATACACTTTCTTGGAATATGAAATATTTACACTCAGTCGTGTGCAAATGAGGATGAGCATCTAGAAGAATGCTTATTGAACTAATTACTACTTAGTCGAAGTCCTCGCACCCTGTCGTGTGCAAATGAGGGGAAGCATCCAGTCACATGCTCATGTTCTCTTTTTGTCCTTAGACCAAGATTTTTTCCCACTGGGTTTTCCTTGACAATATTTTTAACGAGACACGTTTACTGTTATACCTCACTAAGGATTTCCGAAATCAGGGGGAATATACTGTTGTATACTTCTTACCACTCTGTACTCTTTTGTCCTTCGATTAGAGGCTTTTTTCCACTTGGTTTACTCTAGCAAGGTTTTGATGAAACACCTATTTTGTGGTTGATCCCTATCACTACCACCGTTGCACTCTTTTTTCTTTCGATCAGAGATTTTCCCATTAGGTTTCCTCTGACAAGGTTTTGATGAGGTACACTGTTTTGTGGTCAGTTACTTACATGATATTTCGGCCTATATCATTCGGTTACACAATTTCTCCTAGGTACCGGTTTTGTCCCACACTGGGTTTTTCGGCCATAAGATTTTTATGTGTTTAGCACCACGAATGAACTCGACTCAGATCGACAACATGAAGACGAAGAAATCAAGACGTCCAAATGGGGAGTATTGTAGGATATTATTGGCTATTTTGGACCTTATTCTATTGAGCTTATCTTGGGTTTTCCTACCCTATGTAACTCTATCCTGTATTATATATAAGAGGGTTGTTGTCTCTCATAACTCTCTATATCTATACATATTTCCTAACATGTCACCTAACCATTATAATGATATATTATATATATATATATATACCGCCTCTCTCTCTTATGGTTCTTATGGTTCCCAGAGGTCCCCAAGTCAAGTCGATTTTCGAAGGATTTTTATCCTACAACTCTTCAGATGATCAAAGGTCATATTCATGTGTTACATATGCATGTTACTGTTCGTGTCTTTGTGATATGTTATTATGCTGTTTGTAATAAAGATAAACTAAGGAGTAAGGTTAAAATTGCTCATTTAAAACTTTCTTTACATCTGCGTGGATTTATATTAGCCAATTACAAACAACTAGTTCCACTCTAGAGATAATACTTGCTAGGACATACGTGCCACTGTGTGAACAGTAATGGTGGTTTTTTAAAATATTTATTCATCAATGCTAGGAAATATACTTAAATGGCATGTTGTTTTTTGTTTATTGTGCTGATGATGAAACTTTTCTATGAGAATTTATATTAGCAAATTGTTATTTTGTTTATTTATTAATGCACCAATAAGTGTATATTATTCTATATCGAAGATAGTCTAGTATATAGAGTACGACTTATGCATAAATACTATAACTTGTTGAAGTATTCTTTTTAAATTTAAAAGTTCATTGAATTTCTATTGGAGATAATGCATGGCACTGTACTATATATCTATATCAATTTGATCTGCTTTTCTTATAGATTCTCGTCCAAGTTTTACTTTTAATAATTAAAACCACATATCTATTTTCTCTATACTAAACATGATAGGTTCTCAACATACCTTAAATTCTTTATTTTGACTCATAGGAGTTCAAATATGTACCTTGTCACTGGAGCTGAAGCTTGTATCTACCACTAGTGGTGCGCCAGTGCGGTATTACTATTATAGTAGTTTGTGTAGAAGCAAATTAAAGATATTATTGTTCATGTTTAGAAAACTTGAGAGTTGGAATAGGTGAACATTGTACAAAAATTGGATATTTTTGGGGAGAGTGTTAATTAGCTTATTGCCCTTATACACTTTTGGTCAAGTATACAAACATGAAACATTGTATTTCCATTTATTAACTGAATTTTATAATTATTTTTGTAGCTTATTTCCTTTGAAAACCTACAAACATATTTGGGTCGGAGCCTTTTCCAGAATTGGCGTCTAAGTAAGAAAGAGGATTGTGTTTAGATTTGTAAAGAATCAGAAAGTGGCTAGTTTGTAATTTGAGCTGATTAGATAACAAACAGTTCATTGACAGTGTAATTCCTATCCGCTGTTCTAGTTGCAGTTTTGCAGTTAGGTTCCAAGTGAGGTTGCAACCACCAGTTGAAACCAAGTGTATTAAATGGACAGAACTGTAAAATGTTAAATGTACTCAAATTGAACACAAACACATTTAACAACGGAGTTCACCTAACTAGGCTACGTCTCCGGGGCACTTACCCAGATTATGATATTATAAAAAGCTTACAATATAGGACTCAAATCTTAACGAAAAACACTTAGACTCCCTCTAGGTTTTTCTGCCTATCTCTATATTGCTCCTACTCTATAACTATCACTTATAAATCAATGGCATCCCACCATTGTTTTCTTTTAAAAGCTCACGTGTATTCTCTCAAGAATGGGTTCTTTATAATTTAGAACACACACTTTTTACAAGCTAAGTTATTAACTATTTATAAGTAAAAACAATCTTCTTGCTTCAAGATCTTTTATGATTGCTTTTGACTTCTTTTGATTGGCTTCAATCTCTCCATATTGCACGTCTGCCTTTTGTAGGATTGACATCAATCTTTATAAGTTAATACCTGTTAAAATAACTAGCTTGGAAATAGGAGTTAGTCTTTTCCTATAACTAGGAAACATATAAAGATAATATCTTTTAGAGATAATATCTTTCCATATATATATGAAACACCTAACTCCATATTACATTCAATCTTTAAACGAATTATACTGAATATAGATAAGGAACAAAAGATTGAAACATGTGATAAGGACAAGCATAAGAATAGAGATCATATTTAAAAGGAAACATAACCTTATAAACTTATCTCTTTATATCTTTTAGAAAACATCTTTCCTTAACACTTTGATATTCTCAATTTACGCATATTAAACTTATAAGATCATATGAGAATATAACCTGCATAACTTTAATCACATAATAATCATTAAAGAATAGGTACGCAGATTTACAGAACTAGACAGTGTTCTGCTGAACAGAAGGTTGCAACTGAGGTTGTAACTGGTACTTGAAACCTGTTACTACTGACTTACTAGGTTGCAACTGAGGGTGCAACTGGTACTTGAAACCAGTCAATACTGTCTTAGTTCTTTACAACAGTTAGGATTTATTAAGTAAAAACCAATAGACAATAAACAATATTTAGACCAGAAATCTGGTCCTAACAATCTCCCCCTTTGTCATTGGTTTTGACAAATCAATTAAGTTTATAAATCATCCCAACCACCTGCAAATTCAATATCAGCACAGTCTTTAAATAGTATATTAACAATACTAAAGAGTCATCTGTTTAAGCTCCCCCTGTATGTTAGAATTGCAGGCACTTAATAAGCACAGAATGTATCCATTCATAAATTCAATTTTAAAGACATCACAATGGAAATTGCAGAAATTTAAAGGCCAAAAACATGGCACAACAGTGTCTTAGTACAGCAATTAAAAAAGTAATTAAAAACATCAGCATTGAGTCTTGAAATTGAAATACTAAACATAAAACAGACAACACATAATAAACTTTCTTTTACTCCCCCTATTTGTCACAAGCCTGACAAACTAGTCATGAGGTATGTTTGACTGGGGTGGTTTTTCTCTTAGGGGTCTGTCCCTTACAACCTCTTCATGCTCATCTTCACTGCTTATAGAGAAACAGTCATCACTAGAACTATCATCCTCATCCTCAATGATATTCACCAGTAGTTTATTGATTTGATAATCATCAGCATCCAATTCAGCTCTCTTTTCTTGATTATAAGCCAGCTTCTGGAGTAAGTACCACTTTACTCCTTTCTTCTTGTCTGAGGAAGCCTTAGAGGTCTCTTCTTCCTTTTCTTTGCCTTTCTCACCAGAAATGTCATTAACATGCCCTTCTTTTAACAACTTGGAAGAAATGTACAGGGCAGGTGGACAATCAGAGAAGGGTTCAACCAAGATATTAATAGGAGAATCTCTGTTTAAAGAATTGGTTTGGCCTAGAATTATATTAGATATTAGGCAGGGGAAAGGAAGCAGAATAGAAGTAGACTCTGTGTCACTGAACTCTTTTATGAGATTGAAGATATGTTGACCAAAGTTGATAGGCCTGGAAGACATGATTTTATAGAGAAAAGTATCCATATCTTTGCTTACTTTGGAAGGCTGTTTGGTTGGAGTCCAGTTAAACCTGGGTATTTTATGCAAAACAGCTGCACAAAGAGTGAGAGAGGAAGTTTTGATGGAATTTCCATCAAATCTATTGTACTTTCCAGTTAGAACCAAAGCAATAACCTCCATGTCATAAGAAATATCTTCAACAGAAGAATTAGGAGTATCTAGGAAGTCATTGATAAGTTTAGGGGTAAAATCAAAGGTATGACCTCTCAGAAACACTCTTCCATAAGAAGGATTTTCCTCTTCAAACACAATGCTACTTAGATTAGCATAAAATTCTTTAACAACAGCAGGAAGAAAGGAATCAGCATAAGTAATTGTTTTCCCTAGACCAACAGCATGCAACAGCTTTTCAACATACACTTGAATGTGTGGGTAACTTACCAAATTAAGCTTTCTTTCACAGTGTATTTCTTTACTAGAAAAAGCCCTAAATCTCCTATAGGTTCTTCTACTCCAGAACTTAGGATCAACTTCATTGAATCTTTGAACATACTCAAACTTAGCAATCATAGGGTTATTAACAAAATCTCTCCTAGCACGCTTTTTAGTCCTATGTTTCTTAGGAGATCAAGATTCACTTACCTTAGCCTTAGAGCTATGACTGGTGGGGGATTTGGACAAGAAATCCCTAAGAGTACAATCATCATCAGAACTTGGGTTAGTAGACATGGTTGCAACTGGGGTTGTAACCGTACTTAGAACCTAGCACTGGGTTTTTACAGAGAGCCTAGGGTTTTACAGTGAAGAGAGATAGAGTAATTCTGGAGAATGTAATTGATTTGGGATAGAGAAAAGAAGTTTGTATAAATAGCAATAAAGATCATATCTTTTTGAAATAGGAAATAGATACATGCAAATCAATTAATAAACAGATTTTGGCTTAAAAATAGGAAGTATTTTATCAACAGAATTTTTTTTAAAAATAAATCAGACTTAGATCACGTAAGAAACAGTTGGCATTAAGATAAATTCAGCCAATTAAACAGATAAACATTCCTTTTTGCAAAACAGATTCATCCAAAATTTGAAAATTCAAACGTTGAAGCTTATTAAGGAAATTTGACTTGGTTCAAGATAAAGAACAATTAAACAGATATCTAATTTTTAAGAAAAAAATCTAGCAATTTACTCAAGAAAATATGTTTATCAAAGAATAACTCTAATAAAGATTAAATTTTAGGAGCTTAAATTGAGCAACTCCGTTTTTATCTCTACACAAAAACTAGTATGATGACCTCAGCAAGGAAAGAGTATAAGTGATGTCAAAAATAACAAGACTTTGTCTTGGTAGTTATAGAATATACTGAGGTTTCAACTGATGTTGCAACTGAGCTTGCAACC
Source organism: Primula vulgaris (assembly GCA_963920805.1). Taxonomy (NCBI): domain Eukaryota; kingdom Viridiplantae; phylum Streptophyta; class Magnoliopsida; order Ericales; family Primulaceae; genus Primula; species Primula vulgaris. The sequence goes on along the minus strand of OY987217.1, from coordinate 14,167,748 downwards.
AGTATTTTTAACACGAGGTTTCAACTGGAGTTGTAACTGAACTTCTAACCAGTTATTGAGAGTATGAGGTTTCAACTGAGGTTGCAACTGAACTTGCAACCAGCATACAAAATTGCACTTTGTGCTTGCAACTCTATTACCAGAGAGGTTTTCAAGGACAAGTTACCTCACATCTGTTTTTGAGACACCAAAAAGCGGCTTTTTCAAAACAAAAACATCATAGCTCAATTAAGACTTAACCTTAGAAATAAAAATTATTTAAGGTACTCAATACAGACATATTTAGCAAGAATATTTAATTAGATTGATAATGACATACCCCTATGTCACTTCTTAATGATTCAAACTTGTTTGTATCAAGGGGCTTTGTGAAAATATCTGCTAATTGTCTTTCAGTTGAAACATGTTCTAAAATTAAGCTCTTTTCTTCAACTAGTTCTCTAATAAAATGATGCCTTAGATCAATATGTTTGGTTCTGGAATGTTGAACTGGATTTTTAGCTAAATCTATATCACTTTTGTTATCACAAAACAAGGTTAATATTTCTTGTTTAACATTATAATCAGTTAACATCTGTTTCATCCAAATAAGTTGAGTGCATCCACTTCCAGCTGCAACATATTCTGCCTCAGCAGTAGATAAAGATATGCAATTTTGCTTTTTACTGAACCAAGAAACAAGGTTGTTTCCAAAATAAAAACATCCACCAGAAGTACTCTTTCTATCATCTATGTTTCCTGCCCAATCAGCATCACAATAGCCACTTAGAAAATGGTTTGTATCTTTAGAATACCATAGGCCTAGGTGAAGTGTTCCTTTTACATACCTTAGAATTCTTTTGACAGCTAGAAGATGAGGTTCTAAAGGATTTGCCTGATATCTGGCACAAACTCCTACACTTAAGCAAAGGTCTGGTCTACTGGCAGTTAAATACAGCAAACTTCCAATCATGGATCTATAAAGACTTGGACAAACACTTTTTCCCTTATCATTTTTTGATAGTTTAAGAGTGGTACTCATAGGGGTTCTCTTCTCTTTACTCTCATTCAGACCAAACTTCTTAACAAGATTGTCTGCATACTTACTTTGGCATAAGAAAATGCCTTTCTCATTCTGTTTAACTTGCAATCCTAGAAAGTAAGTTAATTCACCTCCACCACTCATTTCAAATTCATTCTTCATATCTGAAATGAATTCTTCTATTCTCTTATTAGAAGTAGAGCCAAAAACAATGTCATCAACATAGATTTGAGCAATGATAATATCCTTTGTAGTTTTCTTGGTAAACAGAGTTTTATCAACCCCCCTCTGTTAAAACCTTTTTCAAGCAAAAACTTGGTTAATCTACCAAGCTCTAGGAGCTTGCTTAAGACCATACAAGGCCTTTTTCAGCAAATACACATGTTCAGGAAAGATATGATCTTCAAATCCCTTAGGTTGACAGACATAAACCTCTTCATTTATCACACCATTCAGAAAAGCACTCTTTATGTCAAGTTGAAACAGTTTAAAATCATACAGACATGCAAGAGATAATAGCATTCTAATGGATTCAATTCTAGCTACAGGAGCAAATGTTTCATCAAAGTCAATTCCCTCAATTTGTGTATAACCCTGAGCTACCAACCTAGCTTTATTCCTGATAATCACTCCATCCTCATCACTTTTATTTCTAAAAATCCATTTAGTCCCTATAACATTTTTATTAGAAGGTCTGGGTACTAAAGTCCATACATCATTTCTCTCAAATTGTTGCAACTCATCTTGCATAGCTATAATCCATTCACTATCTTCTAAGGCTTCTTTTATATTCTTAGGTTCTAACTGAGAAATATAACAAGCAAAGTGAACAACATTATTTCTTTTACCTCTGGTTTTCATACCTGAAGCAACTTCTCCTATGACATTGTCAAGAGAGTGATTTTTCTGAGTCCTTACATAGCGTGGCTTGCTTGTTGTTGGCATAGCAGAGCCATCTTCTTCTGATTCTGTTGAATTCTGAGTTTGAACTTCAGTTCCAACCTCAGTTCCAACCTCAGTTGTAACTTCAGTTGCAACTGGACTTCCAACCACTATGGGACTCCTAATTTGTTGAGTTTCTTCTTTGTCTTTTTCTGCAATCTCAGGCTGTTCATTATCACCTGTAATCTCATCAACAGTTTTTAGGTCATCAAATAACACATTATAAGATTCCATAACACAGTTGGTTCTTTGATTGAAGACTCTGAATGCTCTACTATTTTGAGCATAACCAAGAAAGATCCCTTTATCACTTTTAGAGTCAAATTTACCAAGATGCTCTCTATCTCTGAGAATGTAACAGACACACCCAAAGACTTGAAAGTACTTAACATTGGGTTTTCTACCTTTCCATATTTCATAAGCTGTCATGGAAGTGCCTTTAGTAATATAAACTCTATTAACTATATGACAGGCAGTATTAACAGCTTCAGCCCAAAATCTGTTGGCAAGTTTCTTAGAGTTAAGCATGACTCTAGCCATTTCCTGAATGGTTCTATTTTTCCTTTCAACTATGCCATTTTGCTGTGGAGTCTTAGGAGCAGAGAACTCATGACTAATACCTAATGAGTTGCAGAATTCTCTAAACTTACTGTTCTCAAATTCTGTTCCATGATCACTTCTAACCCTAGCAATATTACCACTGGTTGAACCTTTTTCAAGTTGAAGTTTTAAGCACAAAGTTTTGAACAGTTCAAAAGTTTCAGTCTTATCTTTTAAGAACACTACCCAAGAGTATCTAGAGAAGTCATCAACAACTACCAGAATGTACTTCTTACCACCTATACTAGCAGTTTGCATAGGCCCCATCAAGTCAATATGAAGAAGTTCTAGGACTCTCTTAGTGTAGATTTGACTTATACTTTTGTGAATACTTTTGGTTTGTTTACCTATAGCACAGTCACCACAGACACTTTGAGTTTTAGCACTTAGTTTAGGAATTCCTCTTATCAATTCATTTTTAACAAGCTTATCAAGAGTTTTGTAATTCACATGCCCAAGCCTTTTATGCCAAATATCCACATTATTAGTAATGGCTTGATTACACCTACTTTGAGGCAATTCTTTTTCAGCTTTTTCAAACACATAGCAGCTGTTGGTTGATCTAACTCCAGTCATGATTAAATCATTGTTAAGATTAGTAATTAGACACCTTTCTTTGTCAAATTTAACAATCATTTTGTTATCACAGAGTTGACTGATACTTATAAGATTAGCTTTTAGACCATATACAAGAAAAACATCCTCAATAACAGGCATTCCAGGTTTGTTTAAGGTACCTTTACCAACAATTTTACCTGTATCTCCACCTCCAAACACAACAGTGTTTCCAGTAAGAATGGTGACATTTTTTAAGAGACTTGCAGTACCTGTCATGTGCTTAGAGCAACCACTATCAAAATACCAATCATTAGAGGTAACAGCATTCAAGGAGTTAATGACAGCTTTGTTGTTAGCAATTAAGGTAGCTTTTTCTTTAACTTTCCAGACCCAATTCAGATTTTTGTTAACAGAAGCCAACCAAGTTTTCTGAGAAATATACTTTCTGTTTCTTTTTAAATAACACTGGATTTCAGAATGACCAGGTTTCTTGCAGAAATTACACAGCTTCAACCTAAAGTTATTTTTATACCTAAAGCTATTCAGTTTATTCATGGTTGCAGCTTTGGTTATAACTGAGCTTCTAACCTTCTCTACAAAAACCTGAGTTTTGTTCCTGGTTGCAAATCTGGTTGCAACTGAGCTTCTAACCTTATTGTCAAAATTATGAGTTTTAGCTCTAGCAACAGCTTCAATAAAGGTAGTTTGTCCTGTACTTTTACCACCATAGTAACCTAGACCACTGATATCTTTAGAACCTCTAGAATATGACAGCATGTCATATAATTTTTCTGAAGCAGAAACATTCATCAGTTTTATTTTCTTTTTAGTTTCAGTAAGTTCAGCCAGTTGTAAGTTCATCTTCTCAGTAAGACTTTTAACCTCATCCTTTAGATTAACATTAAGTTTGCTTATGATCAAGGTTTGTTTACTCAGACATTTATACTTTTCATAGAGAACAAGATATTGCTGGGAAATGTCTTCATCAGAAGGCTCTTCCTCATCACTGCTGTAGGTTTTAAGAGTGGTTGTAACTATGGTTGAAACATGTTCACAGTCACTTTCATAAGTAGGTTCTTTTTCAGTGATTATTCCCATAAAGTTAACAAAATTAGACTCATCCTCTTCATCACTGTTGCTCTCAGAATCACTATCACTATGAGTGGATATATAGGCATTTTTGTTCCTTTTTAAAGTATTAGCACACTCAGCCTGAATATGACCAAAGCCTCTACATTCTCTACACTGAATCTCTTTAGGCTTATAATCTTTGTTATCCTTCTCTTTAGAATTCCACTTACCAGTAGAGTTATTATTGAACCTGGATTCTGTCTTAAATTGGTTATCCCTTTTCTGAAAGTTTTTAGAAGAGCCAGTATCATCCTCTTTTCTCTTGTAAAACTTTTTGAAAACCTTTTTAGCAAAGAAAGCTAGCTGTTCTTCATCACTTATTTTATCACAGACATTAGGTTCAGATTTCTTAGCCTGAAATGCTATTCCCTTTTCTGGTCTTTTTGGTTTAAAGAATTTCAGCTCATGAGTGCTTAGATTTCCTATAAGTTCTTCAAGTTTAAGATTATCTAAGTCTGTAGATTCTTCAATAGCAGTAACTTTTATTTCAAACCTTTCTGGAAGTGATCTAAGAGTTTTCTTAACAAGTTTAGCATCACTGTATTTTTCACCTAAGGTTCCAGCTTGATGAGCAATGTGGCAGATTCTACCATTAAATTGTTCAATGTTTTCATCTTCCTCCATTCTTAGGTTTTCAAATTGAGTAGTTAACTGCTGAAGTTTGAAAGCTTTTACTTTGGTAGTTCCTTCAAAAGTAACTTGCAAAATATCCCATGCCTCTTTGGCAGTTTCACAGTGAGAGATATACCTGAATACACTGAGAGTTACACCAGCAAAAATCAAGTTTATGGCTGTTGAGTTGACACTTGATTTTCTGTCTTCATCAGCAGACCATCTGTCTTCAGGTATAAAAACCAGTTCTCCTTCACTATCAATGCTAGTTGGAGCCTCCCATCCATACATCACAGTTTTCCATGCATGTTCATTCTGCTGTTTGATGAAAGACCTCATTCTGATCTTCCATACTCCATAGTTTACTCCTCCTTCAAGAAATGGAGGTTTGTTGAAAGCATTTCCTTCCCTCATTAAGTCCATTTTTACTAGAACACAGGATCCACACTAAGTAAGGTCTAGTGTAAGGCTCTGATACCAATTGTAATTCCTATCCGCTGTTCTAGTTGCAGTTTTGCAGTTAGGTTCCAAGTGAGGTTGCAACCACCAGTTGGAACCAAGTGTATTAAATGGACAGAACTGTAAAATGTTAAATGTACTCAAATTGAACACAAGCACATTTAACAACGGAGTTCACCTAACTAGGCTACGTCTCCGGGGCACTTACCCAAATTATGATATTATAAAAAGCTTACAATATAGGACTCAAGTCTTAACGAAAAACACTTAGACTCCCTCTAGGTTTTTCTGCCTATCTCTATATTGCTCCTACTCTATAACTATCACTTATAAATCAATGGCATCCCACCATTGTTTTCTTTTAAAAGCTCACGTGTATTCTCTCAAGAATGGGTTCTTTATAATTTAGAACACACACTTTTTACAAGCTAAGTTATTAACTATTTATAAGTAAAAACAATCTTCTTGCTTCAAGATCTTTTATGATTGCTTTTGACTTCTTTTGATTGGCTTCAATCTCTCCATATTGCACGTCTGCCTTTTGTAGGATTGACATCAATCTTCATAAGTTAATACCTGTTAAAATAACTAGCTTGGAAATAGGAGTTAGTCTTTTCCTATAACTAGGAAACATATAAAGATAATATCTTTTAGAGATAATATCTTTCCATATATATATGAAACACCTAACTCCATATTACATTCAATCTTTAAACGAATTATACTGAATATAGATAAGGAACAAAAGATTGAAACATGTGATAAGGACAAGCATAAGAATAGAGATCATATTTAAAAGGAAACATAACCTTATAACCTTATCTCTTTATATCTTTTAGAAAACATCTTTCCTTAACACTTTGATATTCTCAATTTACGCATATTAAACTTATAAGATCATATGAGAATATAACCTGCATAACTTTAATCACATAATAATCATTAAAGAATAGGTACGCAGATTTACAGAACTAGACAGTGTTCTGCTGAACAGAAGGTTGCAACTGAGGTTGTAACTGGTACTTGAAACCTGTTACTACTGACTTACTAGGTTGCAACTGAGGTTGTAACTGGTACTTGAAACCTGTTACTACTGACTTACTAGGTTGCAACTGAGGGTGCAACTGGTACTTAAAACCAGTCAATACTGTCTTAGTTCTTTACAACAGTTAGGATTTATTAAGTAAAAACCAATAGACAATAAACAATATTTAGACCAGAAATCTGGTCCTAACAGACAGTTACTATGAAACACTTAAGTATACAAGAGTTAGAAACTGCATTATAAAACTAATTAAGGTGCTGGTTATGCATTCTTTTTATTACTGCTTGATCTTTTCTTTCCATATCATTTAAATTTACCTTATTATGAAGACAAAAAAAGAGAAAGAGAATCGACATAAATTGCGAGATGCATCATCAGCTTGGGCTTGTAGACGATGATCTGATCCCTACGACTCAGCAGCTCGGAAATATAGAGAGAGATATGCTGCAACATCTTACACCCGTTTTCCCTTCACCTCCACAGGTAAGCCTAACGTTAACTGTATTCAGTATGACCTGATTAGCTATTTGTTTATGGTACCCAGTCTGTAGGCCTACGCTTTGTCGTAAAACTATAGAAATGGGGACACTGAAATAATTTAACTTAGATATTAGGTAATTTATGAAATGTTATTAACACTATCTTAGTTCTTGTAATGCTCTTTTGCCTTCAAAAAAATTGTAACATATTTGGTTTGCCAGGTCGCTCAAAATGTGGCATCTTGGTATGCGAAAATACAACGTTTTGCTACCTTAGAAACACGGTACATTGGGTGTTAGAGAATTAAGTAATAGTAGTGGTTTGTACCGGTTGGAGTTGTGTAAATTGAAGAGAAATATTTTCCTGAGCCCTTGTGTTTTTTACTTATTCTTTGCAGTTGCGTTTCTTCCCATCCTATATTTGTAAAACTAATAATAGTGGTTCCTGTAATTATGTATGTTAGGAATTTCGAACTTAGAGCTCGAACTTCACTCCACTTAGGACTACTTTGTTGCAGCATTTAAGAAAATAAGCTGGATATCTTGTGTTTTAAAAGAATAAACAGGGTTCATGTCCAGCCTAAAACTTCTACATTTTCCAGGCTAAAAGGAATAAAAAAAAAATTCAGCTTTTAAGATGGTTAACCGAATAAGGTCCATCTTTTATGCAAGGATAGCAAAGAAGATAAAGAAGAAACAAAAAGGAAGAAGAAGAGATTAAACGCTGCAACCAATCAAGATTCACTGTCACGCTTTATTACGAGGCTTTCTTTTTTGTTTGGAAACATTCTATCAAAAGTTGGCTTAAAGATACTAATTGTTCATTGTTCTTTGGTCACCGAGAAGAAGAGTATGGAGGCCCAAGAAGGTGGCATCAACCTTCTATGAAGGATCTTTTACGCAAAGTGCTCCACAAATTAGATTATTTAATTATTCCTGCGTGTAGATGTGTTTCTAAGCAATGGCGTGTCTTGATCGCTGAGTCATCCCCCTTTCCACTTCGCTCCAGCGCAAGTGAGGGGCCATTATTTGGAGAGTATCTATTTAGTGATGATCCCATGATGCACGTTGAGAAGGCATTTGGCTCAAGTGAAGATCCCGTGGTACATGTGGAGAAATCATTTGGCTCAAGTGAAGATCCTGTGATACATGTAGAGAAAGCATTTGGCTCAAGTGAAGATCCAGCGATAAATGTGGAGAAACCATTTGCCTCGAGTGATGATCCCGTGATACATGTGGAGAAGGCATTTGGCTCAAGTGAAGATCCCGTGATACATGTGAAGAAGGCATTTGGCTCAAGTGAAGATTCCGTGATACATGTTGAGAAAGCATTTGGCTCAAGTGATGATCCCGTGATACATGTGGAGAAAGCATTTGGCTTCAGAACCTTTGAACTTACCTTTGTCGATGTTCTTCTTCGTAGTTATGGGGGCTATAGGCTGACTTGAAAGATGCAGCTTATGTCTACTGTTTGGTTTCGTGAACATATAATGAAAAGTTTTTAAACCCTGTTTTACACAAATTCTCACTAAGTGTTGAAGACAGGGAAAATGAATGCAAAGCAAAATAAATTTTATTTATCATTTATTTTGCGGGTACAATCTCTGATAATTTCTAAAAGAAAATATAGAAATGAAAGTCATTTGATTCTCCTCTTCGAACAATTTGTGATGACTCGAAATGCTGGTGTAGACTATTTGATGAATTTTGTTGAGTTTGCTGAACTTGATTAGAATTATTCGGATTTGATGAAGAACTTTGCAGTTTTGTTGATTTCGTTGATAATCTTGACGCTCTTCAGATTTGCTGAAGAACTTAGAGATTTTGATATAGAGAAACGTGTTTTTACCTTTGTTTAGTCGTTCCTGAACATCGAATGTCAGTTTGTTGTAAATTTCTTGGGTGGAGTTTTTCAGATTTGGTGAATAAATTTGAATATTTTGATTTGCAGAAATGTCTTGCTTATTGCTTATAATCGTTCCTGAACATCGAAGACAAATTTGTTGCAGAATTTATTCAGATTTGGTGAACTTGAAGATTTTGATCCGTAGAAACGCATTGATTGCTGCTTTTAGACGTTCTTGAAAATCGAATGTCAAGTTTATTGCAGATTTGTTACAGACTTTGAAGGTATTTGTTGAGGCCGGAGTGTGCAGAACTTCTCCCTATGAGTTGATCCCATGACGGCTGTGAAAGAGCGGAGCTGATTTCCTGACGGCTGTGAAGGAGCAGAGCTGTTGCTGCTTTTAGACGTTCTTGAAAATCGAATGTCAAGTTTATTGCAGATTTGTTACAGACTTTGAAGGTATTTGTTGAGGCCGGAGTGTGCAGAACTTCTCCCTATGAGTTGATCCCATGATGGCTATGGAAGAGCGGAGCTGATTCCATGACTGCTGTGGAAGAGCGGAGCTGATTCCCTGACGGCTATGGAGGAGAAGAGCTAATTCATTAACGGCTGTGGAGAATATTCTCTCTCTAGCTTGTTTTAAGACTTTAAGATTGAGAAGTTTCTCACTCTAGTCTTGAAGTATTTTTGATTGCGAGAAATATGACACTGCCACCCTTCTATTTATAGTTTTTGGATGGACTTTTAATTGCAATGACACCTCCCTAAGTTTCGGCCAATTATCATACAGGAGCAATACTTATCATTTGATTTAAATTTAATATTTTTGATTTGAAAACATTTTAATGAGTTGCATAATTTTAATAAACTCTTTATTTGCTACATGCTAAATGATTTTTGAAAAAATAAAGACTTTTATTTATTTAAATTTACTATCTTAATTTTATATGATAATAAATTATAATTTCTTTTCTTTTAAATTACTAATAACTTTTTTTCTATTTAAATTTAGAATTAGTAATCATTTTTTATTTATTTAAAAGACACGTGAAGTATTTTTAGTGGCCGTAAATTTTACGTCTCAACAAACCCATCAACCGTAAACTTTTAATTGTGCTACAGAAGAACATCCAACAAGTAGTGTTATTATGCTCAAATCTAATTTGATTGAATGTATGGATCATCTTCTTCTTATTCTGGTTCATATTTATCTTCTTGTCATTTCTTATTTGTTCTCGAGCAAGTAAACTGTGCAAATCCCTTTCCTCATAATAAAGTAAGATGGTCTGAAAAAATATCGTGTTTCACGAAAAAACACTTGGTGATTCTTGTTCTCAGTCGTGCTCATTGATTAGTAATATTTTCCAGAAGAAAATGAAAGATAAAAGGTATTTCATATTGCTTATCACATAATTTGCACCTAATTGGTCTTAATTGTACCCTTTATCTCATTTTTGCATTCCTACGAAAAGACCCGTAAGTGGAGAATATGTAATATGAAAAGACCTTGTAACCTTGGCATACTCTAGTAACTTTAGTTCTTTGATTTAACAAGCATTGTAACCTAGCAGCCACTGCCGTTTGTTAGTGATTGTCAAAAATCCAAATCAATGTGCTTTACTTGGTTTTAAAGAACATTTGACAATTCGTTGAGCATTTTTGCTATGCTCATCTGAGTTGTTGAATTTTTGCCCCTACTTCCCTGCAAGTTTACGAGTTTAAGTTTTTCCTATTTTCTACTCAATAATTATCATGCTTATAAGTAAATTACATTTGTAGTTGTCTTTTTTTTTTTTTATTTGTTAACTACTAAACTAGCCAAGTCATGCAATATCATAGTGTACTAACTCAAAACGATAGACGATGTCATAGTTTGCACATGGTTGACCTGAAGGGAAAGATAAGCGGGAAACAAAATGAGAAACGTAAATGCGAATTGTGCGAAAAATGAAAATCCAAGATTAAAAAAATACATTGAGAAACTAGGAATGAGAAAGGGGAAGTTGAAAAAAGAAGCAAGTTCCTGGATGGTCTGAAGGATAAAAAGCTAACTTCATAGTCTATACACAATTGAACACTTGAATTGGAGGAAAATGTAAGCGGGAAACAAAATCGGAAACCTATACATGAATTGTGGAAAAAACGAAAATCCAAGATTAACAAAATATAATGAGAAATCAGAAGCAGGAAGTTGAAAAAAGAAACAAGTTCTCGGATGGTCCGAAGGATAGAAAATTGTAAAACATTCGGGAAGTCGGGATCTAATCAACAAAAACTGAA